>OX376374.1:117262136-117833815 GCA_947369275.1 Nemotelus nigrinus
AAATATTTTTTTGTCGCACTACAAATGTCGGAGTACCGCAATATTCTATTATTGCCTCATCTATTTTCCTTTTATTTGTAAATAACCTTCTTTTTCACCTTAATCCTATTCATAGTTTTGACGATTACAGCAACCATAATTTTGGATACTCTTTTGATATTTTGGCTTCTGTTAGAACCTCTCAACGCCCCCACTTTTTTTAATTTTTTTTGTTACTTTTTTTTTATATTTAGGTTAATGTGGCTATAGAACAGCCTAGCATCTGATGTTTTTACTAATGTTCGAAGAAGAACATTAGTATTAAAATCACTTTGGCCAAAAATTCATATTTCTATATATATATATAATATATATATATATATATATATATATATATATATATATATATATATATATATATATATATATATATATATATATATATATATATATATATATATAAATATATATATATATATATATATATATATATAATATATATATATATATATATATATATATATATATATATATATATATATACATATATATATATATATATATATATTTATATTTAAATATATATATGTATATATATATATATATATATATATATATATATATATATATATATATATATATATATAATATATATATAATATATATATATATATATATATAATATATATATATATATATATATATATATATATATATATATATATATATATATATATATATATATATATATAATCAAAAAATTTTAGCGAAAAAATCTCAGGAACGCGGTCTAATAATCTTTGACCCTTTGGCGCCGGCGGCCATTTTAGTGATATTTTTAATATACCTATTATTCCGTACACAAATAATTTTTGCAAAAATTAAGTTGACGAAATAAATTTCAAACGTGTTTTACATGTGAATCGGATAATGTTTTGGAATTTTTTAACCCCATGTCTGCGCTGGGTGCCTAAAAAGAGAACGGGAAAACTTGAACATTTTTAAATTGCGATAACTTTTGACAGAGCTGTTCAATTCATTTACGAAATTTTTAGGACATATTGATATTAGTCAGTTGTAGATTTTTGTAGCTTTTAATGAGCGTGCTGGCAACTCTGTAGCTAAAGCAGGCAAGTGGTTTGGAAGTGAAAACTTCCAAATCATCGTCTCTCTTGAAAAAATGCCGTTTCTTCAAAGAAAAGCCACTCATATGTAAATCTTGTGCTTTGTTTACATAGAACAAAAATAAAATTTGATATGGTATAACGGGCACGCCTGGTAACCCTTACCCAATTTACCTATATTTTTAGCATCAAAAATTTCTGTTCACGGAAACTCACGATCCAATAGGCAGAATTAATTGAAATTTGCAGAATATATTTGTCTTAAATAGAACACATGTCTGATAGAAGTGATTTTTGAAATGCGGGCGAATCTGTGCCAGTGGTACCATCTTGAAAAATCACAAAAAAAAGATATTTGCTTTTAGCCCTATAAATTCTGAATCAATCGTTCAGTTTTGACGAAATTCACACAGTAGCTGAACCTTACTTTAAACCACGTTTGATAGAAATTTGGTTGAAAAATTTGGTCGGAGCTGCCAGCTATGATAATTTTGGTGTCTTAAATTTGAAAAATAAAAAATATGGAAGTGAAAACATTCAAACGTTCGAATATCATAAAAAATGTCCGTTTCTGACAATAAAACAAATCTGCATACAAATCTTATGCTTTATCTACACGTTATCTTATCTTTAGCATCAAAAACTTCTGTTCACGGGAACTCACGAATCAATAATCAGATACAACTGAAATTTACAGAATGCATTGGACTTAAGTAGGACCAAGTCTGATAGAAGCGATTTTGAATTGTAATCAACTCTGTGCCAGTGGTGCCATGTTGAAAAATTACAAAGAAAAAAAACTGCTTTTTGCCCTATGAAATGTGAATAAGTTACCAGATTTTCATGAAATTGACACAGTAGCTGAACCTTACTTTAAACTCTGTTTGATAGAAATTTGGTTGAAAAATTCGATTAGTGCTGCCAGCTATGGTAATTTTTGTGTCTTTGATTTCGAAAATTTGCACAACTTTTTGTCCTATAACTTCCAGTGCAGTCATGCAATCAATACAAATTTCATACAATTAATGGAGCTTATTTTCGGCATTATTCAGGCCAAATTTGGTTGAAAAACCACGAATGGGTTGCCAGCTATTGTTGGTTTTGTGTTTGTTCTTTATATATCTTTATTAAGCGGTTTTATCGTAGAATTTTCAATTGATAATGATATTGTAGTGACAATAAACAGCAAATATTAAGCTTTCGATTATTTGAAAAAACTTGCTGCAGGTAGCCCTAAATTTCTTTATACTCCTATGACTTCGAATGTAATATAACAACGTGAAGCAGATGTGATATATTCTTGGCTTTGATACTGGCGAAAGGTTGCCAGCACGAGTCGGTTGTGCTACTTTTGTATCAATAAATACCGGAAACATACCGGAAACATTTACAATGAAAATAAATAACCGATGTTTCAATTCCCAAAGTTCTGCAAATGTTTCGGATCGCATCCCCAAACACCAACTTCAGTTACAGTGCTGCAGGCACTGAGCATTTTCTTCATTGATGTTATATGAGATGCTGCTTTCAAAATTTTGTGAAATAAGTAACTGATGATGAATATAATTAACAAGTGTTTTGCTCTCATAAACGTTGAAATTCATGCCAGTGGTAATATCTGAAACCTTCCACCATATGAGTTATAATGCATTCTTGAAACCAAAGTAAAACGTGGCGTTTGAAACAGTTTGGCCGTAATAAGCAGCTCATGTGATGGAATATGCACTTAAAGCCTGCACGATTTTTCTACTGTTCTTCGAACATTAGTGTTTCTAGCGGTTTAGGTGCGCTAGAGTTTTTGTTTTTCTAAAGGCACAGTTTAAACGAAGTGTGCACCACCATATCCTGCTAACTCAACCCTTCTTCCATCATTTATTTCCTTCATTTGCTTCCACCAAGGCTGTGCTTTAGCATAATAGGGCATCCCCTGAGCTTTGGCATCATCATATATGTATACCAAATAGGAGAAATCTAATGTATTTTAGTCCTCAACACCTTGTTTTATAGCCCTTAACATTATGCATTAAAAACTTACGTCAAAACTTAAGGGTCAAAGTATGACAATTATTGCCTCTATGTAACTACCACCGTTTATGACAAATTTGGCATTTTAAAAATTTTATGTAAAAGAAATATCTACCTATTTTCATTACTAGGATTTAAAATCTTAAATTTTGAATCTTGTTGAAAACTCCTGCTCGAATCTAAATTTAAATCCGTGACCACATTTTCGAGAGCTGACGATTTACACACTAGACTGAATGACTACTTTATTTATATATAAGACGAGATTATATTGATAGTAGCTGGGGCTATGTTACATAAGAGTTGTGACTATGTGCATAGTAGAAAAGCCTTTAATATATGGAAATTCAGCATTTTATATCAGCTAAATTTTTGGCCGAAAGAGTTTCTATGTGGAAAATACATCTAATGAAAAAGTTATAATGAATAAGCTATGTTATTAAACAAGGCACATTTTCTGTCTTATTCAATTTTGTGTAATTTTACGAAAATGTAGATTGATATCCACTTCTCGTGATCTGTATTATGAATGTCGTATTTTTACAAATAGAATATTACAAATATCGTAATTTCTGCGCTATATGTAGTTTATACGCTTTGGTATTGTTTTATCTCTTCAGAAGAGAGATATAAAGAAATGAGCACAGGAGTGAGAGCTGAAGCAATTTGCGTGAATCTGAGCGGTTGTAATAGTGAAGGAAAACTATGGGCGCTATGGGCAAATTTGACAGTCTTCTACTCCGCGAACAGAAGGATAGAGATAAAGATAGTAGGTCCTGTGTATGCCAATTTGACAAGTTACAACTAAAAGCTCGTAGGACTTAGAGGAGATCTCAAAGGGAATATCTGAGGTAGTAATTCCTTCGATTTGTTTTTTTTATAGATTTTGTCATTGTAGCGAAATTGTTTCACAAAATTTCGTATATGATGTATACGCTTGTTTTATTTCCTGAAATCTTTCTATTCTGAGTTTATCTCTAAGCAGTTATATGAATCTCAGGATGATTTTAACAGGTTTTAGCGATTCGAGATTTTATTACACTGCGCCAATCTAATCAGTGTAATATGATTTTAATTGCGGCCTCGCACCATCTAAATATGCTTTTGTATCCACATGAGAAATTATATTATTATGACATTATTTTATGATAGATTAGTCTCAATTGATTTTAAAATTGTAAACTAATTTCGTCAGAGACATTCATTTAACTAATTGACAGAACAGTAATTGATAGGACAAGTCTATCCTAGTCCCAGCGTTGCTTCGGATGGCATATGGAAAATTAAATTTCTACTTTGTTCGGCATTCATCATCTTGTGGAATAAATCTTTGACTCTAATTAAGGGGGGAAATACATGTAAAATGGAAAAGAAATTGCTAATTTCAGATTGACTTAAAATATATATATTGTTTATTCAGAAAATTTCTAATATTAAATCTTCAAAGTACATATCTTATAGTAAATGAAAATATTTTCTTAATAACTTTTTAACACAAAATGGAGGCGATGCGAGCAAATGAAAAAACCACAGCAAAAACAGCCTCGTACAACTTAACGCCTTTTCTGAGAAACTTGCAACGTTCAGAGAAAAAAAATATGCTAATGAGATCTATAATTCATAGGTGAACTAATAAAATTTAGAAAAAAAAATCAAATTTTTACATTAATATTAGATTAAAAAAAAATCGATTTTTTTTTAAAAAAATCACGTTTTAAACATTGGTAAACTAATGATTTTTCCGAAATTACAAGAAAATGTAGGTTCAACGATGAGATAATACTCTTTTGTACATGTGATATAAATTTGAGCCGAATAGGTTCAATATTTTTTGAGATATCTTGTACGGAAATTGAAAAAGTACTACTTTGAGAAAAACGCGTTTAAAGTTCTCAAGCTCCACCGACCTGGGGAACGCCGCGCTGTCTATAACTGGCTTTAACTCAAGAACTAATACGAATATCGCTTCAAAACTTTTTTTGGTATATTTCAAGAGTATTTCGAACACTTTGATGCAATAAAAAAAAATCGTTTTTGTTTTAGCAGTTACATGTATCTCCCCCCTTAAAACGTGTATGAGCCCTTGTGTACAAACCCTTATTATTTATTGCTGACGAAACATAAAGTTGCTACTAACAAAATCACTTAATTTTACTACTTGAAGTCAAACATGTATGTAATCATGTATAGGTAGATTAATAAATATTTTATTACAGCTTCCGTTCACAATCCTCACGCTGGAAAGCAGCTAATGGTGGTGTTCCGTATTTTAACAACAATCCCATCATTTTTGCTCTAACTTTTGCATTAAATACTTCGAAATGTATTGCGTTTCATCAATTGAAATATTATTTCAAAGTGTCGTTTGGGAGCTTGTACACACATACTCGTAGTTACAAGTAACCATGTATATATGCATGCATATTTATTTAGTAATATTTCACGAGTTCGATGCATTGCACTGAGGCAAATATACTGCTCTGCCGTAAAATAAAGTGGATGCCATTTCCGTTTATTGGGAAATCGATTTCCATGCCGTCATTTGCAAAAATCAATTGCAGGATATTGTAAATACCGTAGCCATGTAAAGTTAGTGGTCGTTTGGTACTAGCAGCAATTTCACCAGGAGCGATACGCATTCAGGCACTGGTGCTAAACTAATTTCATGAGCATTAATAAAAATTACTGGAACGAGAATCATTAGAATTTATTTAGCGTTCTCACTAATGGAACGCGTACAAGGATATCAAATGAGTAATTATTGTGCTAAATAAGGTGTACGTAGCATAAAACCATTTATTATAGCAGAATGTTTGTTGGATTCGCTTAGGAGCCTTTAATATTACCTATTTATCCCTCAGCCATTATGTTTTAGATCGTTTAAACTATTGATTATTGATACGTTTAATAAATGCGAATACAACATAAAATGCCAAAAAAAAAAACATGCCTAAGAGGGTTAGAGCTACTTAGTCTAGCTTAAGGGGACATCGCACCTTCAAATTGATAGAATATATTAGAACGAAGCTTTGAAAACATGATTTTAATAAGAGAAAATTGAAATTCTAAAAAAAAAAATATTGTGAGCCAATGTCCTTTTTTCTATGATTTTCGTTCACTTCGCTATACAACTACATCGACTTTCTCTTAGTAACATCTGCTTAATATATACATATATATAGTACAATACGTTATTCTCTCACATAGCAGCTGTAAAGATAGAGGGGGACATTTTGGGATACTAGTATTACCTTTATATATGTTATATATGCCACGCACAAAATTTATTGAATTTGAACTTTAAACGCGATTTTCTGGAAATAAACTTTTTCAAGTTAGTGTGCATTATTAAAAATAAAGTGTTTATATAATCCTTCTGAAATTTCAACACGTTAATCTACACATGTTAATGGTCAGAACGAACTACGGATGAAAAAAAAACCGCATTAAATTTTGTTTAGGTATAACCGATTTTTGGTGGGAAAAAAACCTCAATTTTCGAAAAAGACCCCGTCATTTTGCTATTTTTCGACCAACATTTTTTTTCTTAGTTCATTCCATTTCATTCCGCTTTGATGCTGATTAAAGCCCCTTTGTTTTCTTTTCTTTTCCTGACTTTTCTGAGGACAGTTATCGTGCACGCTTTGACTTTTTGGTTTTTTTTTTCAAATAAATTGTAGCAGACGACAGTAGGCCACAAAAAATGTTTAACAAATTATTTTTTATAGTATGAAGCAAATAAATAATATGGACACAGTTTCATTAAGATATGTCTTTTTATTCAACAAATATTGTTTTTTTGAACAAATATTTTTTTTTTCAAGTTGAAGGTGCAATGTCCCCTTAACAATTTTTCTAACTACATATGTACATACAGTGGGTAAAAAAGTTAAGGCACAAACTCTCAGTAAGAATAAAAAACTTATTTTTAATGTTACTTTAATCATAAATGGTGGTAGTTTTGCATTTGATTAAAAGTTTTGGATGTTTATTTTAAGAACAATATCGGAAAAAACAGGAAACGAAACAAATAGCTCAATATTAACGTAAAATTTTACACTGACGTACCAAAATAGCGCAAAAAAAGTAAAGACACAGCGCAGTTTTATCTGAAATAATTTTTTCAGATAAAACTGCGGTAATTTGGTGGTTATTTCCCTGGGGGGAAAACCCGTTAAATGTGCTTAGAATCATCAAAATATGATATTTCTATTCAGTTTAGCTTGAAAAGTGTTTTGCAAAAGTTATTTTAGTGAGGGTGTTGTTAAAAATGAGTATGAAAAGGAAATCGGTAGGTAAGTGCAGCAATCCGTGAATATATTTTGCGACGTTGGAAAACATGAATGGCGTATTTTGAGATTGGAATACTAATGGGGAAATCAGGATTTACATTGAGAACTGTAATAACGAAACATAAATCAACCAAATCGTTTGAAACAAAGCATCGGTCAGAAAGACCTAAAATCTTATCTGAGCGTGAAAAAGTGGATTATCGGAAAAATTAAGAAAAACCCTAAATTCAGTGCCCCAGTTTTTCGAATTAAAGTGAAAGAACGAGTTGGAAAGAAAGTCTCTACTCAAACTATTCGAAATGTAATAAAGAAAGCGGGTTTTAAGGGCAGAATGTGTGGAAGTAAACCTTATATGAGTAAAAAAAAATGAAATTGTTAAATTACGTTTTGCTTAAGAGTACGTAAAAAAGCCCAAATCATTCTTGAAGTCCATAATTTTTGTTGATGAACTAAAAATTAATGTTTTTGGATCTGATGGGCGGCGATCTGTTCAGCGAAAGCCTAATAGAGAGTTTAAGAGGAATCATACTACTCCCACTGTAAAACACAGCGGAGGGAACATTATGGTATGGAACTGTATGGGGGCATCTGGTCTTGGAAATATAGTTTTTGTCAACGGTATGATGGATCAAATGTGTTACCTGGATATTCTTGAAAGAAACATTAAACAAAGTACTGAACAATTTATCATTTTATACAATTTTGACCTGTTTCAGGACACCGATCCGAAGCACAATTCGGAGCAATGTCAGCTTTGGGCTATTTGTAACTGTCCAAATGCTATTAAAACCCACCCTCCCTGAATCACGAAACATCAAAAATTTATGCACAATGCATTCAAGAACATATATGCTAAGAGGGCCAGGTAGACACTAAGTGAAACGGTGCGTGAACAGTCTAAAAGTATTATCAAAATGAACCGATATTACTTGGAAAATGTGATCGACTTTGCAATGTGCCTCTATCGAAATGATGAAAATGGTGCCAAAGACAACCGCGAACACTTTTTAGAATATTTTGAATTATTCTCGAAGCATGATTCAAATTTTGAAAAGCATTTTAAAAACAATATTGCGAAATACTGTTGTGACAAATCACAAAATGAATTAATAAAAATAATTAATCGGTCACAAGGACATCACAGAATAGAGTGCGGACCACTATGGCAATCGAAGCAAGGTATCACAAACAGGAACAGCTCTCTATTGTTGGGAGGTTTATTAAAAGACTAACAGTCGAAAAGGGGTTCTTAGGTTTTATAGATTGTCCAGGAGCTAGAGATATCTTGTCTTTAATATACATAATTTTGAGTCTTTTAGACAGCTATGGGCTTAGCAAATTGCCTGTCGTTGGACAATCTTATTATGGGGCTAGTCTCATGTCAGGGCAAAAAAAGAGAAGTGCAAACCAAAATTAAGATCAAACACCTTGCTAAATTTGCTCAACCTAACTAGCTCAACTGGTAAAAAATGCTGGTTGTTTCAAGTTCAATTATACTTGATTGTGGTTCAAATGGAAAGTGCGTTGCAGCAATCTTTAATTTATTAGGTTTATAAACAAAAATCTTAAGCGAAGGAAAATTTCTCCCATTTAAGCTAAATATATTCTAATTTTATCAAAGATATCAATATTTTGAAAGTAATCTATGTTTTTCTTCAGCGCTATTCTGGCTAAACTCAAAGTATCGACATTTGTTATAAAATTGAAACGAAAAAAAACTCTAGCGCACCTAAACCGCTAGAAAGACTAATGTTCGAAGAACAGTAGAAGAATCGTGCAGGTTTTGAGTGCATACTCCACCACATGAGCTGCTTATTACGGCCAAACTGTTTCAAACGCCACGTTTTACTTTGGTTTCAAGAATGCATTATAACTCATATGGTGGAAGGTTTCAGATATTACCACTGGCATGAATTTTAACGTTTATGAGAGCAAAACACGGGTTAATTATATTCGTAATCAGTTACTTATTTCACAAAATTTTGAAAGCAGCATCTCATATAACATCAATGAAGAAAATGCTCAGTGCCTGCAGCACTGTAACTGAAGTTGGTGTTTGGGGCTGCGATCCGAAAAATTTGCAGAACTTTGGGAATTGAAACATTGATTATTTATTTTCATTGTAAATGTTTCCGGTATGAATACTAACTGTAAGCATTTATTGGTACAAAAGTAGCACAACCGACTTGTCCTGACAACCTTCTGCCATTATCAAAGCCAAGAATATATCACATCTGCTTGACGTTGTTTAATTACATTCGAAGTTATAGGAGTATAAAGAAATTTAGGGTTACCTGCAGCGAGTTTTTTCAAATAATCGAAAGCTTAATATTTGCTGTTTATTGTCACTACAATATCATTACCATTTGAAAATTCTACGATAAAACCGCTTAATAAAGATATTGCAAACAAACACAAAACCAACAATAGCTGGCAACCCTACCGTCGCTTTTCAAACAAATTTGGCCTGAATAATGTTTATAATAGGTTTCATTAATTGTATGAAATTCGTATTTATTTCATGACTGCACTGGCAAAAAGTTTTATTTTCCTGAGCGAATTTTCAAAACCAAAGATACAAAAATCACCATAGCTGGCAGCACCAATCAAATTTTTCAACCAAGTTTCCACCAAACGGAGATTAGCGTAAGATTCAGCTACTGTGTTACTTTCATGAAAATCTGGCGACTTATTCACATTTCATAGGGCAAAAAGCAGTTTTATTTCTTTGTAATTTTTCAAGATGGCACCGCTGGCACAGAGTTGCCCACAATTCAAAATTGCTTCTATCAGATCTGGTCCTACTTAAGCCCAATGCATTCTTTAAATTTCAGTTATATCTGATCATTGGTTCGTGAGCTCCCGTGAATAGAATTTTTTGATGCTAAATATATAGGTTAACTGCGAAAGGGTTACCGTGCTTGTCCGACATGAAATTTCCAAAGTTTAACTTTGAACGTGTAGATAAAGCATAAGATTTGTATACAGATTGGTTTTATTGTAAGAAACGGACATTTTTTAGAATATTCGATGGTTTGAATGTTTTCACTTCCAAATTTTGATTTTTTCAAATTTAAGACACCAAAATTATCATAGCTGGCAGCTCCGACCGAATTTTTCAACCAAATTTCTATCAAACGTGGCTTGAAATAAGGTCCAGCTATTGTGTGAATTTCGTTAAAATCGAACGATTCAATCAGAATTTATAGGGCTGAAAGCAGTTATCTTTTTTAGTGATTTTTCAAGATGGCACCACTGGCACAGAATCGCCCGCATTTCAAAATCACTTCTATCAAACCTGGTCCTAATAAAGATCAATACATTCTGCAAATTTTAATTAATTCTGCTTATTGTATCGTGAGTTTCCGTGAACAGAAATTTTTGATGCTAAAAATATAGGTAAATTGGGCAAGGGTTACCAGGCGTGCCCGTTAAACCATATCACTTTTTTTTTGTTAATTAAGCACAAGATTTACATATGAGTGGCTTTTTTTGAAGAAGCGGCATTTTTTCAAAAGAGACGATGATTTGGAGGTTTTTACTTTCAGTGCCTGCCCTAGCTACAGGGTTGCCAGCACGCTCATGAAAAGCTACACAAATCTACAACTAAATAATATCAATATGTCCTAACAATTTCGTAATGATTGAGTAGCTTTGTCAAAAGTAATCGCAATTTAAAAATTTTCAAATTTTCCCGTTCTCTTTTTAGGCACCCGGCGCACACATGGGGTTAAAAAATTCCAAGACTTTATCCGATTCACATCTGAAACACGTTCGAAATTTATTTCGTCAACTTTATTTTTATTTATCTTCGAACATTAGTAAAAATAATCTTTTATTTGTAATTATTTTCATTCTATTCACATGTAATTCATGCAAGCGTTCATTCATGAGCGCATGACATTATATACTCGTACATGTGGTAGTAGCTCACATGTATTCACAGAGAGGATGTATATATAATAATGCATTAGCAAATTATATAAATAGTATGAACAGCATGTGTGCTTTACGAAGAACAAAACTGTGGCATGTTTTGAACCTTTCGTCCCCAGGCCCCTGCCAGATTTCAGGCCATGGTATGCCTATGCCTCAGTCACCGAACTTAAACCCAATCGAACATTTATGGTATCATCTCAAAACCAGAGTAGCATCGCGAAAGGTAATGTATAACAAAGGGCTCCAAGATGTCATTATTGATAAATGACCAAAATTTCAATCACTTTTTGGGAAAAATTTGTGAAAACGATGCCAAAGCGACTGCGAGAGGTGATAAAAATGCGTGGAAAAGCTACTGTTGCAGCAACTCTCTAAAATAAGACAAACAATTATAATAAGCAAAACGAAAAACTATTTTACTTACGTTTTGAAAAGTAGTTTCAGTATATATCTCAATAACGCCACTAGTGACATCTATTTGCAACTAGTGATATATACCTACATCTAAAATCGAAGTGAATTATGAATTATTTTGTCTCTACTGTAATTATCAAATTTTTACTAAAACACATTGGAATTAAGAATATACAAACTAAAATCACAAATCAAGAATAAACTAAATATCGTTTGTTTTTACACTGAATATGGATATTTTACTGAATATTTTACACTGAATTGTTTGTTTTTACACTGAAATACACGAGAATCCGCCAACTTTATAGTAAATCGAAAGTGGAGGCCATGCCGCCATATATTGTGAGAATAAAATTATGGGAAACATGAAATGTTATTCAATTCCAGTCAAAAGCATTCAATTAATACAATAAGTCACTCATTTTATAATCAATGAAAATTAAATTCAATAACTTGTGAAATAAGAATATAAGAGGTTTAAATAATAATAAATTCGAATTTCATGATTATCGTATATGTGGAGAATTTCCCCACTCAAGTTGGAGAGCTAAAAAACACAATAAAAGGCAGAGCCAACTCTACAATCAGTCTATTTGCGATTAGGTTCATATCAAGCAACACATTCTAGAAGGTATTGTACTTAAGATATGCTAATTGTTTTTCTTCCCATCTTTCTACTAACCTTTTCTTCCGGAATTTCGAATAGGTGTAAACGCATGCCGATAAGGCTATTTCTACACAACATTCAAATTCCAGCTTACTCACTTGTAAAACTTAATAGAACGTAAGAAGTGTAGTTAAATAAGCCGATAACAAACCATACGTGTATTAAAGGTTGTGAAGTGCTAATGTACGGTACACCAAGAAATTACCGTTTCGTATGGTATGTTGATATGCTACAAAGCTCATAAATCATACAATATACAAACGGTAATTTTAATCTCGCACCAAATTGATAAAGAAATATTTGTGATTTAGAGAATTTCAATGAAATTGTAAGTTTAAGTAATTGTATTTTTTGGTTATATGAATTTGAATTTATTTGCAATAAAGTTTTGTTTGAATAAGGAACTATGTGATATTTTTCATACCGCCACACACCTCAATTATTCTGTTTTCTAGGATATTATATCTGTGCACTGGTGCATAAAATTGTGGAACATTTTTTGGTGGTTCCATCAAGGATATTTTTGTGCATTGTGCACATTCTAGGAACAGCTACAAAGTATTAGCGCTATGTAAGCTATTTTTTGACATTGATCACTTCAAAACAATTGATATCATTTCAGATAAAACTGCGCTGTGTTTTAACTTTTTTTTTGCGCTATTTGGTACTTCAGTGAAAATTTTTACGTTAATGCTGTGAAATTTGCTTCGTTACCGGTTTTTTTTATATTTTTCTTAATGTAAACATGCAAAACTTTTATTTAAATGCAAAAACACCGTTATTTATTATTAAAGTAGCATTAAGAATAGGTTTTTTGCTCTTACTAAGAGTTTGTGCCTTAACTATTTTTCCCCACTGTATTGACTGAAAAATTTGGATTTGCATCTTATGGTACTTTGAAAACAAATTATTGATACCAGAAACTTGTAAATAGTTTATTGGGTGCAATCGAGTATAGACTCTAATTCAGCCACACACATATGAGTCTATTAACTTGGCAAAAGATACACATTGTTAGCAACTTGTAGCCTTGAGTTTTACACTATGACAAGCTTGCACCCTTGTGTTGGACACTATGACATGCTTGCAAAACAGTTCCAGGTGCTTGTTGGACTTCCGAAAACATCGTCAGTGACGGAATTGAAATTGACTTTTTGCGGAGACTGCACTGCAATTTAGATAAAAAATATGCTGGTATCTGGAGATAGAAGAGCTGCGGTATTCCAACAACGCCGACAACGATAGAATGCTTGAGTGGGTACCGAACGGGTAGCTTGCAGGAATGTCGGCACTGAAAACTTAGATAAGAAACTGCTGAAAATAAAATGGTTCTCTGTGTTTCGGTTTATCGATTTTCAAAGTACTCCACCACTGAGCTTCGAGCAAAGACTCGTATTCTTCTACCGTGTGCCGTACACCAGATGACATATTTCGGGCACCAGCTGCATAGCCCTGGACTAAATTGCTTTAGCTTGAAGCACACGGAACTCACTTTTCATTGCAGTGTAATGGTGCGATAAAATCCTTTTTGGTAGAACTGTTGGGTCAGCATTTGATTACTAAGAACGATTTTCCTTTGCTTAATAGAACGAGTAATGTAGACAAGGTTTTTGGCTACCCACATTAAGCCTTTTCATAAGATGACTAAAGTCTCGAGACAATCCAGGCGTACTGCAGTAGGTTCAATACAGATACAATCCCATTCGTATTTATCATTGCGCTCGCTGACAAAAAGGAAAAAGAAAAGACAAGCTAAAAAGATTCGTTCCCCAGCTTCAAAGGAAGGACCACTTTCAAGATATCACGGCACTAGTGAGAAAACACATGAGCAAATAGGTCGGCTCGTAATAATCATAATGCTCATTCTGATGGTATTGCCCGCGAGACTAGCGGAAACTATTCGGATTGTGACAGTGATAACAATAATGACTATTTTTTCTTGTTCATGTCAAAGAAGACACATTCCGAGTTAGTTTTACTAGAAAAATGATGAAAAGATGCGAAGGAGAATGTTTTGAACGCTATATATTAAATAATACAGTACCTCGAAAAAACACTAAATTTATATTATTTTATTTTTTGTATTGTATTGCATTGTATTTTTTTTAATAACTTGGACTTCAAAAAAGACATAGCAGTTCAATCAGTAGTTTCAAGTTCTTAGACTCCAAGAACAAAGAATCATAGAATAGCTAAAATTTGCATTGGTTATAATCAGATAATCATTAAGCTCTACAGCCATGATTTTTCGACAGAGGATTGGAAGGAGAATCCTATGAGCCTATATGAAGAATCGATGTGAGGCTTCTCTCATGTTAAATAAAAGCGGTACCAGTTTTAGGGGCTCGCAAGGGCATTATTAAGCACGGGGTCGAGAAATTGTCCCTGCGTATTTGCAGGAGTGATAAGGCTAAGAACTCTGGTTTGAAGGTATCTAGGTCAGTCAAACACAACCTGATGCAGGACGCTTTGAACATCCGGCAACGAGTGTATAATTCTCTCTGAGGGTACATCAGAGGGGGATTCAGATGTGGAGTCTTTCTGAACTGCCGGTGTCAGGGTTGGGACTACTTTTGATTTGGACGGCTTTCTAACCTCCATTATTCTAAAGCTTGAGAAATGCTATCTTGCAGCCGCTAGGATCTGTGTATTTTTTATTCTGGGTGCTGACTCATGGTGTATGGGGCGATGTATTAAGCCAATGACAAGCACAGCGGTTCCAGCGAAGCGTTTACCGAGAGGAAAACTGAGTCGGTTTAATCGTGCGTTCATTTAGCATTGTGATGACACACACCGCGGTTCGGACGCCTCTCAGTTTTGTAGTGAAAAACTAAACCGACTCGGTTTTTCTCTCGGGAAACGCTTCGCTAAAACCGCCGTGTTTGCCATTGGCCGTAGAGTCAGAGCCAACCCGTCGAAGTGAGACCCTCCTTGACTTCATCTTCACCCTAAATCTGTCCGTTGTGAAAGTGGGCAACAAACTGGCCTTCATCACCTTAAATGAGGAGGAGTTTAATGGATATATTTTTTAATTGGATGGCTAAAGCTCAGCCGAGCGACTAGCCTTTGTTAATAAAAAAAAACCGGAGAAGTTTTATTCCCTGGTCCGATCTACACTGGAATTTTCTCCGGGTAGCATCCATTGCTAGTATTATCAAATCTACTGACAGGACGACCCTAAGCCAGCAAAAATCATTAGGATCAATTGAGAATGAGGAATTACAAGCCTACGGCGTGAATGCAGAAAAGAGCTTAACGAAAACGAAATTGAAAGTGTTTAACTATAAAGTCCACAAGGGAAAAACTCGCAAAGAGCATTCTGTGCCATTTTAGAGGGTAGCAATGAGATCAATCGTCTTTGTAAGATCTTCAGGTCTATTCAGAGCCCTGACGGCAACTGGACTAATTTGAGCACTGATACACTGAAATTTCTTATGGACTCACATTTTCCACCAAATTACAGGTCCTTCAAAACACATGGTGCATCAAATGAAGTAGGCCAGCAGTTTTGCAGTGCTTCTTGCAATCTCAAACTCACAATTGAGTTGGGCCATAAACTCTCTTGAGCCGTTCCAATATCTGATATCCAGCAGTCTGTAGAGGTTACGCAACCATTGCTAAAGGAGATTTACTGTGCATGCTGGTATTTTTTATATGTTTGCGTCAGCTTGCGGGAAATAAAAATTGTGTTTATTCCTAAAACAAGGAAAGTTTTGCATGTTAAATCCAAGGTTTACCGTTCGATATTTATCAGCTCTATTTGGATTTAAATTCTGGCAAAAATTATTCGTTACTATATTGAAAACTAAATTGTTCCTTCGTTAATCTTTTAATGACAGCATGTCTACACCAAAGGTGGGTCTTTCAAAACTATCTCCATGCACTCATTCAGCAAATTGAGAAGTCTCTTACTCTTAACAAATATACGCTTGCCATCTTCCACAATATTGAGAGGCTTTCAATTCCTTCAGATCCGAGTGATTGTTGAGGCACTAGAAGGTGATTTGCTTATGGTGACAGCTTTTGCTGAATAGCTCCTCATGAACAGATATGCACCCTAATCGCTGAGGAACGTTCACTGGGGACAAGACATCAGTACGGGTACACTTCAAGGAGGAGTTTTCTCTCTATTTTGCTGCGGAAATTTACGACAAATAAGTGAGATCGTCAAGCTAATATCATTGGAATCGAGAACTAAATCTGAGTCCTGGAGAAAAGAACGTCAAGTACTTCGCTCTAAAAATAAAAAAAATTCTGTATCAACGTAGTGATACCTGTAAAGTAAATTTTTGCATCCAGATTTTGATGGAGCAAAACTTTAGAGTTGCTTACAGGGTATTAAAGAGAGAAGCATTAGACTCTTTTAGGGTAGTCGTTCATAATTTTTTGGGTAACAGGAGGTGGGAAAATTATGTTGAGCTTATGAACTATCTCCTACAAAATTATTGTAATATGTTCCTAAAAGTTCATTTTCTTCACTCTCATCTTGATTTTTTCGATGGAATGCCTCAATGTTAGCGGACTAGGGCTGCAACTTGTGCAGAGGCACCCCTGAGAAAACAAAAGACAAGCGAAAAAAAACTTCTTGATTAAAAAGGTTACATATTTTGTTAGTATGCTTAATTTATCTTGTGTGTGAGGTCCCTGGCTCAAATCCACCCTACTCGGATAAGGTACTTAAGTTAATATGAGGTGAAGTGAGTGGTAGACCTAATCACTGCACCTTTGTATTCTCATTGATTGCGATTTTGTGATGAGGCTCTCTACTAGCTTCAACCCTTAAACTCAACAAGGGTTGTCGTGGGATCATTTTTCTTATTCAATTAGAAAAATATACTTTTTATTTAAAACGCACACAATAAAAGTTTCGGCGTATTAAAATTAACTATTTTTTTGTAATTGATTACAATGAGTTATATCTCCTCGCACGGCTGGCTAGGCTGAAAATTCATATTGAATTGGTTTGAAAAACTGAGAACAGCGATGAGAATCATAATATCGTGAATAGTGAAAATCAAAATATCGCGAATGATTGGAAAGAAGATAGAGCTTAATAAGATGCTACGTATCAAGAAAAAATGGTAAACAATGGATTTGGATATGCCAGCTTGCATGGCTAAAGCGTTTTTGAGTACATTGGAGTTGTACCCAGGGGTTGCAGAACTCAAGGAGGTTTAATCGAATCATGTTGCTTTCAAAATTGATGTGAAATAATATCGGCGAGGTAAAAAAAATAATTTTTCTGGCAAATAAAGGCAACACTAAGCAAGCGAACCCGTATAATAATTTTATAACGTTAATATCCTTTAGTTCTATGCAAATGCGGATGCATTCTTGAGATGAATCTCTTAAAACTTAAATGGGAGATCGTCTTTGTTAAAATCAAATAAAATACGATTTGCTACCGTGTGATGTTCGCACACTTTGGGGCTTATGAAAGATCTCGGAGAGTCAAAACTTCAGTTTAGTCGTGTAAAATAGACCACCGATTATTCGACATTTAAAATTGGATAGGTAGCTTTTGTGAGGTTTGGACTAGAGATGGGAAATAACGATGAACATAAGTAACACGTTCCAGTGGTAAATTTTCCGACAAGTAACATGTTCCAGTAACATGTTATTTTTGGAACGACGTTTTTCCCGTGAGTTATATTGAAACGCGTAACGTGTGTTATCATACACGTTACGCATTCCAATATAACGCACTGTAACCAATACGTTACAGAGCGTTCCAAACTGTCTATTGAGTTTACTCAACGTCGTGTATTTGTGCGTTCCTGTTCAAATCATCTTCAGTGAATTTTCCTATTCCTTCGCCGCTGTGAGCTGGCGAACAAGTACAATAAAGAAGAGGCCAATTACCGAAACGATTGTCGCATGCTCTTGAGGCCGCTTATGATTTTGCAAGTGCTTCGTCATGTGTTACACATTTTTGATTTGAGTAAAGTGTTCCAAAAATAACATGTAGTTTTCAGTAACATGTTCCACTTGGAACATGTTACATATTTGGAACTATGTTATTTAACGTGTTACGTTAAATAACGCCCAACTCTAGTTTGCACACTTAGTTTGATTTTAAAATTTACGCATAAAAATCTACATAATTTTATCTATAAACCCGAAAGAAACGATTCAAGTGGGTTAAATAGACTAGACCTTAGAACAATACTTTTTGAAACTATAAAATATTGGAAATGGTCTCCATCACCTAGTGTAAAATGACCTGCTAAGTCCACAATTCAAATACATCTTTGTCTAATATTAATGTCTGCAAGAGTAAATTTTCTTTACAAGCATACACCATATTTGCAGCATACTTATTCGTAACTGTTTCCTTCACGTACTCATACGAAAGCGCCAGAGCATATGTTGAATTTGCTATATATTTACTTCTTCGGAACGTATTTATATACACTTGTGAAAAAAAGCAAATTAGGTCATAGCAGGGTAGTTTCCCAGTAAGCATTATTCATTCAACCATTTAGAATAGGTTGCCGTGAAGAATGTCTCGAAGAAAACAAAGGAGTTATTAAGATGCTGTGTTGGCAAGCTTTTACCGTATGCTGCTAACATATGAAAGTTACTAATGGTATCATTGTCTGAACCTTTTTTCAAATGAATTCTAGTCAGATTTTGGGATAATCGCTACACTTTCATCTATGATATGTTCCGATGATATAAAGTTCTCTTAGAGAAAATTGAATTCCCAGATCAGCTTCTTGCTTGCTCCTGATCATTTCAATTCTGTCCCATTATCTCAGCACTGTGAGTTTCAGGCTCATTTCATTTCTTTTTCATATAGCTTTTCGCAGTCCATTGTGTAGTTCCGAGAATACTAAATAATTTTCATCATTTGTTAGTCTACAACCGGTCAAATTTAGTTTGGATCCGTAGTAATAAATGCGTCTTGTAGCATCGAGCCTTATTTTCTTGAACATTAAAAACATGAGATGGTTGAAAGCGTAGAATAGAGTAACTTGAAACAGTTAATTATATATCTTCATAGAAATGCATCTCAACATTGCCGCTTTTATTCATTGGAAATAGTCCAATGCGTGTTTTCAAACGCAGTAAAAAAAAAATGGTTGATTCCATTGATGTTTCCCATTGTTCGTCCCACGTCAGAAGAGTAATAATTCACTCACATCGGTCCATTTCCATTGCCAGGTCCTCATCAGCGCCCAACGTGGCCAAAACGTTTCATCCTCTCTGACCCATGTTCATTAAAAAAAATTTCACTCGAACTGAGCAACTGTTTTGCCGCCATAAGCTGCAAAGCTATTGTGCTTGAGAATAGGTCTGTTTCCGTACTTTCAGCAAACTGCAGCAGTAACAGAATTTGACAGCGGCTTCTTTTTGCTGCAAAATTTGGCTTGCATTTGGCTTGCAGCAAAAGTACGGAAACGACTTGCTGCTAATCTATTTTAATATATTATAATAGATTCAAGTACGGAAACAGACCTAATGTAACCGATAAATGTATCCATAACTCAAGTATCTTTCATTCATTGTTGCGTGATGTGAATTTTATGAATTCAGATGGGCACAATACCTCGACGCTCGTATTTCGAAGTTCCGATTCTATTCTGTTGCGTGCAGTTGTGACGAAATTCTTCAAATCTTGCTAATAATTTTCCACGAAGTTCGTCTGTATTCTCCGGAATTCACCTCGAAAATAGAATTTCATCCCTAGTCACTCCAAACCATAAATAATCGTAGTCGAAACAGGAATGTAGTGATGCCATAATTTATACAATTCTCAATAGACATTCCAGAATGATCCAGGAAACGACGTCGTGCTGCAAAATGTGGATAAAGGCTGTATGTATGTCAAAGTTTCAAAAAGGTGAATTTATTGATATAACGTCTGAACGAAATTCATGACATTTGAGATTCAAGCATAAGCATGCTTAATGCATTTAAAATGCAATATTTTCTATGCAGGCAAACGATGAGGAGTTTTTTTTTCATGAGGGAATCATATATCAAACATTCGCAGTAGGAATATGGTTCCGACTTAAGGGGTTATTCTACTGTTAAACGGGTAAAAAGCAGTATCATTTTAAAAGTGTTGTAAAAAAAAACTATTAGAGATATCAAATTGAAATTTTGCATGCATCTTTATTAACAAAAAAAGTATAAAATCGCATTGTTGAATTTTTCAAAAAAACAAAATGGCGGCTTCTGTATGCAATTGGTGAAGCGCGCGCTGACGGCCAGAGTCTATTGCGCGGCACATTGCACAGGTCGTCCAGGTGATCTGCAATAAATTTAACGATGAAATTCTATAAGTATAGCTAAAAACACACAAAGTGAACCTAAATTGAGCCATAAATATTAAATTTTCGCGATTTGACAAGTGTTGGAAAATAGCATGCTCGATTTTGGACGTTTCTTTCGATGAAAAAAGTGCTCCCAAATAACCAAATTTCAATTTTTATGGCACAATTTAGGTTCACTTTGTGTGTTTGTAGCTAAACTAATAGAATTTTATCGTTAAATTGATTGCAGATTACCTGGACGACCTGGGCAATGTGCCGCGCAATCGACTCTGGCCGTCAGCGCGCGCTCCATCAATTGCATACAGAAGCCGCCATTTTGTTTTTTTTTTAAATTCAACTATGCGATTTTATATTTTTTTTGTTAATAAAGATGCATGCAAAATTTCAAATTGATATTTTTAATAGTTTTTTTTTTACAACACTTTTAAAATGATACTGCTTTTTACCCGTTTAACAGTAGAATAACCCCTTAACGAATCCTATGTTTTTATGTCATCCATTCACTTCGGCCAAAATATATCTATCAGCACACAATTTCGAATGGTTTTTTCCAGATCTAGTAGCCGAATGAGCTGAAATATTTAGGATACATTGGCGCATATGATTCGCAAGGATCTTGTTTTTTTACTATTTGGTGACAAAGGTCATTTTGGTAATTTTTTTTTTGGCATTTTTTGGATGTAGAATCATAACATTCGGGAAACATAAAAAAGAAAATAAAGATTGATCATATTTTTTTAATGATTATAATGGTTTAGAAATATTTTATCCCATGTGGGCGCTACGCGCCTAAAAGTAAGAAAAGAAAATTCGTAATGGCATAGCTTTAGACAATCATCAGGTAATTACGAAGTCTACATTACATATTGAAAGACACAAAAAATACGTTTGAGTGGTTTTGAATAAACCTTAAGTTATAGCAGGAACTTAAACAGAAATCCTGAAAATTATCAACCCTACCGATAAAAGTTTTCTTATTAGAAAAAAAGATATAATAAATTGTTTTTTCTACATGTTATCGTCAATAATTTTGTTATGTCTGCACGTCATCGTCTTCGTAGCAATGCAGCCCTTCTCGGTTCTTCGCTTCTTGCAGAATATATTTCCAACTGTCTGGGTCCAATGACCGCGTCCTCCAATTTCGAAATTCGAGAAGCGATTCGGTCTTCGTCCACAGAGACGGACCAACGTTTTCTGGATTTTCTGACTGACCTTCGCCCCTCGGCATTTCCATCGAATATCATTTTAAGTACTCAATGAAGGTCTGTGCGTGTACTACAGCAGGAATAGATTTTTGCATCAGCCTTTTTTGTGGCAAAATTTGGCTTGCAGCAAGAATACAAAAACGACTTGCTTCGAATCTATTTTAATATACTAGGTCTGTTCCCGTACTTTCAGTCACTGAATTTTCCTGAATTTTGAATGGTACGTATTAATAGTATTTCTGAATGGTGGGGGAATTCATGAAAAGTACGGGAACGCTCTCATTGCATTTCCTGAAAATTGACGAACAAAAGTGTCAGTTTTCTGTTTTTGGTGGAACAATAGTGGTTGTAAAGTCATCCTATGCGGTGATAAATTATCGCCACAAAAATTTTCGACCTCCGTAGCAAAATAACGCAAAATATTTGTTGCTTACCGCGCAAACTATTTACTCGCACCGCACCATTGTTTCCCTGAGTATGCAGCTGGTCTTAAGATCAAAGCGGAGAAGAAAGTTTTTTAACGAGCTGTATTCTTCGTTTTATTTCGTCGGTGTCATTGCATTTTTTTGTAGATTTCCACTTAGGTATATAAACTTGCCCATATTTTCTAAATTACACTCGCCAACAGCTATATATTTTATATTGGTGATCATCTTTCTTGTTGCATAACGGTTTCCGATTTTACCACGTTAATTTTCTGGCCTTTTTTTCTTGCTTTCTGGTCAAGTTTCAGCAAGAGTTCTTTGGCGGATGTGAAAGGTTTTATTGAAAATTGATTTTGCCCATGCAAAAATTACAACAATAATAATATAAATGCACCGACAATACCTCGATCCCGTTATCTCAAATGAAATAAGGCCGATAAGCAACAGTAGAAAGAATGAAATGCAGAATGTGAATTGAAGTCAGAGTGCGATGAGATTTTGAAAGTTTCCGTTGATTATAGTTCGAGTGTTGAAAAATGAATTATTAGAGTATTTTTGGAATTGGTTATTATTATTGTGAACTTCAATTTTATACTACTTTAACAAAAAGCCCTTCTTATCATCTAAATTTGTCTAGAAAAGGTTATAAAATTTTGCGAAACATAGTCAGTATTAGTGAGGAGTGTTCTGGCTTCGAAGAGAATGAAAACGAAGTGCTTAAAAATGAGAAAAATATGTATAAAAATAAAAAAATATGAAATTAAATATTTCTACGCTCGGGGAGCGTATGAAGCGAATTTGCTTTATGCTTTTTATTTGTAATTTAGGGAATGCGCATCAGTTATTTTTCTAATACAATTGCCAGAGATGTATGAGTATTCAATTAAATTCTTAATAAAAAAAAATTCTAAAAATTCTTAATAAAAAACACGAAACGAACTAAAAGTTGACGCACCGAAAAATTTTCAACTTTATCCAAAATATGGAATCAATGTATAAAAAAAAAGTCTAGCACGTCAGAACCAATAGAAAATTAGTTTTCGAAGAAATTGTCTTTGAGGACTTAAAAATGTGTGCCATTTATTACTCAAAGGAGCAATTATCATTTTCTGGCAGCATTTTTATAGCACAAATGATGAAAATGTTCAGTGCTAGCAACATTTGTCCAACACAGCAGCAATAAGCCTGCCACAACATGCTCATGTTTAATCAACCTATCCTTTGAATTTCGTTTTCATCCAACAATATCATCAATAGTTTCAGCGATTAAACTATGTCTGAGGCTGCCATCCGACAAATTTCCAAAACTCGGAACATTTAAACATTGGTTTGCTTATTTTATTGTAAATGCTTTGCTTATGAATGCAAAATGGAAGCATCTGCTGGTGCAATATTTACGACATTGTTTCGTGCTAGCAATCATGCGTTAGCACCATAGCTGCTTCACGTTGAGTTAAATTGCTGCGTTGGAAGTTGTAAGAATATATAGAATTTTATGGTAACCATCCTAAAAATTTTTCAAATTTTTGAAAGCTAAATATTTGCTGTTGACAGTCATCGCAGAATTATTCCCATTTGGAAATTTAATGACAACATCGCTCGACAAAGAAATGTCAATAAATTACGAAGTTAATCATAGCTGGCAGCCCTTCCATGACTTTTCAGCGAAATTCCTACAGACATAGAAGTGCAACAAGGTCCAATTATCACATGAATTTCGTTTTAATTTGACAAATGCATCTTAAGTTATGTTTGCAAAATTCAGGAAACAAAAATTACCAAAGCAACCTGGCAACCCTATACTACGTGGCAGCCCTATACTAATTTTTCAAACAAATTTCTATGAAATCTATTTTAGAGTAAGGCTAACCTATTGCGTGAATTTCGTTACAATCTGGTAGCTAAATCGTGATTTTTCAAAATGGCACCACTGCCACAGTATTGCCCGTATTTCAAAATCGTTTCTATCAAACCTGGTCCTAATTAATTTAAAGTTCATTATGATTTCATTATCCGATCGTCAGTTCTCGTGAACAGAAATTTTGAGTGCTGATAATAGAGGTAATTTGATCATGGGTTGCCGTTCTTGTTTGCCGCGGAATTTTGTCAATTTTTATGACTTGGTGTACAAAAGTCAAAATTTCTCAATAATTTGAATTCATTTTCAAAAATCAAAAATTTTTCAGTAGAGTCGATGGTTGGAAAGATTTTTTCTCAGGAGCCTGCTGTAGCTACAGAGTTGCCCACACCGTCTACGCAACGCCTACACAAGGCTCTTCCAATTCTTTATCAAAGCCAAGCTTTAAACATAATAGGTTTTTATTCCCAATACTTTGTTTAAACAAAAAGTTACACTGCTTGGAAATATAGGAGTACGTGAAAATTTACCAAAATGCCCGCCGCTGCCTAATGGTTAAAGATATCTGAATTTTAGCAAATTATGGGCCTACCTGTTATATACATCTAAGTTCTCCGAAAATTTCAGCTCAATCGGATTGGCCACTCCAGAGATTATCTACTTTAATCAATTTGCTTATATATATATACAGTCAGCGACAAAAGTCGTGGCACCTGAGTGCACTTATCGTTTTGCAGATACGTATCTTCTAAAACATTAAAGCCATTCAGTTGTGTTTTAGAAATAATAAATATTTATTAATAAAGATTATGAATATGTAAAAACAAATCAAATTTCATAAAATTAATAAAGCAAAACCACTTCGTTTATACAAAAATTCTACTTTTGCCGCGACAAAAGTTATGGCTTTTGATTGGAAAATTGTATCTTTTAATAGCAGTATATTGAAATTAATGTTTAGTTGGATATCCTTTGGATTGTATTACTGCTTTCAAGCGCCTTTGCATTGATCGGACTAATTTTAGCATATATGAATTGTTGATATAAGCCAATTCTTGCCGTATGATGTCCTTCAGTTGTGCTTTCGATGTTATGTCATGTTTCCTTAAGTTTTTTCCAATTCACTCCAAAGATTCTCAATCGGATTGAGGTCTGGTGACTGAGGAGGTGTAGCCAGCATATGAGTAGTGTTATAGATTATCCATTGTTTCAAAATGTATGCTGTATACTTGGGATCATTATCTTGTTGAAAATAATAATCACCACTCAAACCCAATTTTTCCGCACTATTTTGCAAACGTTTCTTCAAAATGGCTAAATATCCGAAACGATCCATTGTGCTTTCTATAAACTCCATATTTCCCACACCGTTTGCAGACATGCATCCCCATATCATAACGCCACCGCCACCATGTTCCAGTGTAGGATGTAAATGTTTCGGCAGTAATCTTTCGCCTTATCAACGCCGCACTCTTATGCGACCACCACTTCCAAAAATATTGAATTTCGATTCATCGGAAAAAAACTACCTTGTTCCAGAAGTCAGCTGGCGCATTTAAGCACTTTTTGGCGAATTCTAGACGTTTTTTTTATTTGCCTTGCTTATGAACGGTTTTTTGCGAACGACACGGCTTCTAAATCCATTACTTCGTATGACTCTTCGAATACTCCTTGGAGATATTTTCTTTCCAAATTAAACTGAAGCTGCCTGGCTTAGTTGACTTCAAAATATTTTTAGATTAACCTTGACTTTGCGCATTATAATCCGTTTATCGTTGTCGGTTAAAACTTGGGGCCGGCCCGTTCTTGTCTTGTTTTTAATTTTGTTTTCTATTTCCTTTCGTTTTATTATATTTCTTACTGTTGACTTACTCCTTTGTATATATTCTCCTATTTCCTCATAAGTTTTCCGATCTTTCCTCATATTTAACACAATTTTCCATTCTTCACACGTTGTTTCTTTCCTTGACATCTTTTTAAATCACGAAACACTTTAAAAATTGACTGAATCAACGTAAAACTTTCTCAAACTAAAATAAATAGACCATCAAATTGATATTTACTTCCAACAGACTACACAGTTCCTGGAAATTACTGTTATTGAATAAGCCACCCACTGAGTGCCATGATTTTTGTCGCGGCATTTGTGTACTACGCAACAAATTTTACGCTTCATGGACAAACGCAATGCAATATTGAAATCCCGTGAATGGAAAAATATAGCTGCTATTATAAAGATTATATTTTGAGTATTTTACTTTTTAAAATTAAAAACCATACTGAATGGTACTTATTGTTTTTTTACACAATTAAAGGTGCCATGACTTTTGTCGCTGACTATATATATATATATATATATATATATATATATATATATATATATATATATATATATATATATATATATATATATATATATATATATATATATATATATGATGAATTTTTGGCGAAACGAGTTTAATACTAATTTTTAAAAAAATTCTAGCGCACTTAAATCGCTAGAAATGCTAATGTTCGATGAAGAGTAGAAAAATCGTTTAGATTTTGAGTGCATATTCTACCACACGTGCTCCAACCTGTTTCGAGTGCAAAACCACTTTGACCTTAGCAATGCATTTAAACTCATGGGGTGGAAAGCATTTGAGGACTACCACTTGTATGAATGTCAAGAACACTGCAACTAAAAGTCTGCCGCAATTGCCTCACGTCAAAATCAAATGACTCTATCAACCTCAATTTCATCCGATGATTTTGTCAAAAGTTACAGCGATAGAAAAATGTTTGGGATAAAAAAACGAAAGATGTTTGGGGCCGAATAATTTCTAGAAATTAGAAAATTTAAGCGTTGGTCTCTTATTTTCATTGTAAATATTCGCTATATGAATACTGAATGTAAAAGCGGCTTTAGAAATGCGGTGTTTGTCAAACATCTCTTATTCGCCAAATACCGAACACCTAGTCAAGTAATTTGGCTTGGTGCTTGCGGAATGACAAGCACAGTGAATTAGACATTCGGGCATTGCCGAATATTTGCCAAAACTGGAAGATGAACGAGCTGCGGGGATCCGATACAGTGCTCGTCTACTTTGATATGAGTTGAAAGTTTGACAAACTACGGGAATAGCGAGCACCTGAATGTTTGTGCTTGGCCTAGGGCAAGCACTAGGCGAGCAACCCAATCACACGTGCGAAGTTTGCCAAACTAGGTGCTCGGTATTTGACAAACACCGGATATCTAAAGCCGCCTTAAGCATTTATTAATACGAAAAATAACGAGAATTTATTTTTTAAAAGTATATTTATTGAAAAAGCTCTGAAATGGTCTCAAATTTTGCAAAGGATGGATTATCAGTCCATTGCTCGAACCTCCAAGTCTTTTACGGCTTTTTCCACCTTAGTTTCTTTCTCTTTCATTGTAAGTTTAATGCCGACTTATGTTAGCACACACCGATAGATTATTCCCTTGGTTCGGTATTATCTACTGAAATAATAAGTCAATCAAAATATCAGCTATCGCAGTATGCTTTAGAACGAACTGAAACAAAAACAATTTTATTCTTTGTATGTCATTTTACTTTTTCTTTAAAAACCCCTAAAAATTTGAGCTAATAATGAATTGGGTTGGGTTCACAATATTGGCTTTCAGTTCATCCAAAGCTTGAAGGTTGTTTGTGTAAACACGATCTTCCGCGTACCCTCACAAAAAGAAATCCAGAGGCGTTAAATAATCTTTGATTTCTGTCCAAAAGTAATCGGTCAACATGCGGCGATAGCGCTCATTATTGACGGTGATGGCTATTCCTTCATTTTTTTTGAAAAAAATACGCCACAATCACACCACCAGACTACGACGCGCACCACACAGTGACTTTTGCCGGATATAATGGCCTCTCTACGAAAACTTGTACCTTTTCTGAGCCCCATATTTTACAGTTTTGCTTATTAACGTATTCGTATCCACAAAGCGCTAAATGGGCCTTATCACTAAATAATTTTTTTCCCAAAAAGCATCATCAACAGGTCGTTGTTCCAACAACGTTGTTCGACTGTTAAATCCATATTCTATGGCAAACCTTCAACGAAATAAATGACAGCGTGATTGCCATTGATAGATGTCGGTATGCAGGGTTTTACTTTTTCAAGCGCGATATGGATAACTCGGTATGTTAGAGTATTTTAAAGTGATATTTCTAAGCAATAAAAGAAATCGGGAGGTTTTTGACGATTCATAATTCACAGTTGGAAAATCAATCATTTTCTTTTTATTTATTTGGATTAACAAACCACTATTTCAGTTTATATGCACATACATATGTATGTAGGTACATCACACATATTGGAAAAAGTTTACCTGCTCTTGATTTCTTTCCGCATCAGACTACCTGCTCAGCAGCTACATATCTATCAATAAAATGGCTCATTATCGATCGTAACATAATGCAATAAATCTGCCTCCGCTGAAAAAAACTCCGAATCTATCCTTCATACGATACGATAACAGTATCCAATAATCACATCTCCAGGATTCTACACAAAAAAAAACAATACCGGGTCAGCTTTTCAACAGAAAGAGAGAACGGAATTTCGCTCAAGAGCAAGCTTGCCTGATTTATTTCGGAAAATATTCTCTGTGGTTTCGACGAATTATAGGCGATATTTCAACTACGTGATTTCCATTTCAAGTAATCTGTTTTGCTTTGTTGGAAGTTCGTTGGAATTTCGAAGAAAAATCTGAATCATTTTGTAGACAAACATTCATCTAATCTCAAATAAACGAGATATATGTATGTATGTATGTAGCAAAGATTTCGATTTGTGTTTGTTTTTGTTTTTAGAGCCAGTGCCATAGAATTTGCCAAAATGACATAGTAGGAGTATCTATATACAAGACTTGGCCAACGAGGAGTATAACTGATGTTGAAACATGTAATATGCAGTCTCCAGAGCAGTATTGCAAATATTTTTATCTTATATAAGAGGACATGAACCATGTAATATGCAATGTTTAGGAAAGTTTCCAAAATATGCTTATGTGTGAAACAAGGTCCTCAGAAGCTGCCAATTTGTAATTTTAACGCATAGGTATGGTAAACTGATGGCAAAAGCACTGGAATTAATATTTCTTTCCAAACATCCTTTCAAATAAATTATCTACGACGTTACCTACACCCATGCACACATAGTTTTAAAGTTTTATTCAAAGCCTGAACCAGACACCAAAATTCCGAACTAGCCTCATTTGCTCAAATAAACTATCACACTAAAATATATTGCGGCTCGCAAAAATTTCTTTTTGTTGGAACTAAAATAATTTTTGCAAAAATATATCGCTTACCAAAGCAAATCAACCTCCCACATTACTTTTGCTTTATCATCTTTGGCACAACAGTAATCTGCGCTATTTCTCGGAACTATGGAGACATTTACCCGCTTACGAAAAAACTTCAAAGTTCAAGAAACTTTTCGAATCAAAGTAAGCTATGTCAAAGTCGTTAGTTGTCGTCTTCTGCGGTATCGTCGAACTATGAATCATTTGCATGCTATCGTAAAGGCTTTTGAGAATTTACAAGGGCTGAAATAGCTTCTGAGCACAATCTTTCATCATTGGGGTTAAGATGGTAGTTTTTTGATTAATTATGGTTGAAGTGATTTGAAAATTTACTGGAGAAATGCGAAAACTTTGTTCAATAGTCTAAGTGATTTTCATAGTTTTCGCATTAGTGTAGTGTAGCAATCGTTTTTCGTAAGTTTCGAAATTTCACATCTTGTAATTTTCGACTATAAATAGAATAAAATTCTAATGCAATTCAAGTTTCCGAAACCATTTATTTTGTTTTTTTTTTTTTTGAATTTTAACAAATTCCGAGCTTTATCAAAATCAAGAGTAAGAACTAAAGTTTTGTTAAATTTTGTTCGACACTTTAGCGAACATTTGAAGCTCATTTGACTGCATCACGCAATTTTTTACAACAAAATTAAATTGCGGGGCCAGCTATGGGAATTTTTGTCGTATTTTAGCAATTAAATTTTCAAATTCTAATAATTTTGCAGAGAAATGGAAAAATATGTCTCCAAATTTTCGAAAATTTTGTGGGCGAACCAATAATTCAATGTATCATCCATATTGTCCTTTAAATTTTGGACAACGTATCCAATATTCTTCTGGTGGCGAGGATTCGGTATCGAAATAGATTTTTCAGAGAGAAATATCATGAGTTTAACAAATAACTTTCCATCTCAATTTTCGCAAATTGCCATACGTCTTTGCTTTTGACAAAAAAATATCTGATATTATTTTTTAAAAATGCTTTTCTTAAATATATTACGAGGAATAATCGATTAATTTAAATATTTAAGGCAAATAATTTTTTGTTTTTATGGTTGAATTCTAGAAATAATTTCCAGCATCTGAGCTATAAATCAGAATTTTTTAAATTCTTTAACGCATTGCAGAATTTCGACATAAGCTCTTTTATTACGCCTTTTATCCTTTGTGCTGTTATCTTATATAAGTAGCTTTAAATATATAGCTAAAGCGATCTAAAATTTGTATCGTTGTCAATTTTGCCATTATTTGGCTACTAAGCGCAATAAAAAATCCGTAATGTATGGGGACTCTTCAGTAGACACTGGATTTTACATACAAAAGAAATAAAAATTGAAGAAAGCAATGTGAATTAGATATAAATGGTAACTTACTCTATTAAACTGAAGCAGGCTGTTAGTCAGGCAGGCTGTTATGTCGTTGTTTTCCTACAAAAAGCAGGAAGCCTAAAATCCAATGGATTCAGTATTGTAAGTGCTTCAACCACCCAATTTTAGCAATAACAATTATTTAGTAATGATTTATGTTATCGTTTTAATAATACATTTTACTATATTATTATTGCAATATTTTTCTATTTCGCTTTCAGTGGGCACAATGATCAAGTTGATCACTGTAAATAAACTAAGCTTTGTACATATATTTCACAAAATAATATTTCACAAAATTTTTGCCTGAGCATTTTCGAAAGTGGTTCAACTTTTAGAAAACTCGATAAATTTTCATTTATTTATTATTTTCATTAGCTTTCTGTAAGTTTAGCAAGTGTAGTGTTATTTTTATGCAAATAATGGGTAAGATCAATTGAGTGATGCCAATGAACTTGGAGGTCATCAGTTGACAGGGATAAAAGAAAAAAAATCAGCAGATAGTATATAATCATCACCGAATAATCATTGCGATTACGGTTCAAATAGGAACCGAAACCTTCCACATTCAAAATAGTTCGACTTTTTTCAGTATCGAATTTGTTCATTGTAAAAATGTGCATAAATTATATGACACATGATATAAATATATATATATATGTATATATGTATATATATATACATATATATATATATATATATATATATATATATATATATATATATATATATATATATATATATATATATATATATATATATATATATATATATATATATATATAAATATATATATATATATATATATATATATATATATATATATATATATATATATATATATATATATATATATATATATATATATATATATATATATATATATATATATATATATATATATATATATATATATATATGTGTGTGTGTGTGTGTGTGTATATACACAAAATGTTCGTCTCACGTAAATTTCGTACATGAAACTGTGGATACACGCTCAAAAATACACTTTTCCGACAAACATTTCACAACTCACCACACTACTTTACAGAAACACTATTTAGAAACGAAGTAGGTTAAAAAAAAATGATTGTCATTTAAAAAATTAAATTTGAGAGAGATTTTCACTGAGATAGTAGAGATTTTGTTTGTTTGAAAAAAAGAGTTGTCAATTGAAGAATATTGCTACATGTTATGTATAAATAAAACAAATTATTATTCGATGTTGAATTTGTTGTTTCCAGCTATAAATAATTTCAAATAAATAAATTCTAAAAATATACATATGCATATGGCAATTCAATAAATCCAATTTTTTTTTTAGAGGTATATGAAACTAAAAGGCCGACACACCCATTAACAGGAAACAGAATTTCCGGAAGTTGTGGCTACAAAAAAACTTTTCTGCATATTTTGATGCTAAGCAATACCACAATAAAAATAAAGATAATTCCGCTGAGTAACGTTCATCTGGAGTTTTTTTCGCAAATTAGCTTCTTTGTCTAAAGTAACTGGCCTATAAACTGAGCTTCGTCAATATTTATTTGTTAACGTTTTTGTTTTGAAGCGAATATACTTGACAAGTGTTATTTTTCATCATTACTTTTTTTTCACTTCATATATATCCTTTGTTTCAAAATCATCAGTATTTATTCACGGACTGCGATTTGATACTGACAGAATTTAAACAGTAATAACAATTGACTGTTTAAGCTTGATCGAACAAAAGCAACAAAACAAATTGAGCTAAAATCGACAGAGCAGATGGTGGAGCTATGCGTGCTGTTTGGAAACAACAATAAAATAATATGTGAAAAGCTCTACCATAGTGAATGTATTTTATATGCTCCATTTTAATGTTCGTAGAAGCTTGTTGATTCATCTGTAGAGTCTTATCAATTAATTAAAAATTCTATTCAGCATTCAATTCCGATGCAGAAGCATTGGATTGAATATTAGCAATGGATTTCCAATTCCACAGTTGGCACGATGTGGAATTAGCTCAGTAGTTATAAAGCTATAAAGCTGTAGTTTAAATCTCTTATTTGCTATTGGTTTTAAATTTAAATTCCTGTTTTGATGATATTTAATTCATTTTGCTCGGCTAAGTATTTATTTGAAGAGAATGGTTTTAACAGTTTAATCTAAATGAGAATATATTCCTTTTTTGATAGTGTGTTTGATGCTCTGACTTCTAATCGCACATACTTTCAATTTCAAATTTTTAACTGCGTATGGATAACAAAATCATAACTCTTTAAATTTACATAAAAAGATAAAAGGCTGGTTAGCGCAATGACATCATGTGCTGTTCGTCAGAAATATGCAGGGGAAGCATATGAGGAAGAATCAGATTCTGATCGGCTGTTCTATTGAGGGGTAGATTGTTTGGACCTCAGAGTTGGCTATTGTTTGCTGCTGTCTAAACGTTCTGATTTTGGAAACAGAGTGAGGAGGTGAGGCAATTAAAGCACTTGAGGAAACCATTACCAATTAGAGACACAACCCTAATTGGTACTGGTTTCCTCAAATTAACCTTTAATATTCCAAAGCAGCTACAGCTAGCCTGCTCCTCTACTTGTTTAAGAGAAGAGTTATTGTTGATCTAAGAATCATTACATATAAATCGCTAGTCTTGCGAGCTACATACTAACGCATATACACTTATATTACCTGATAGCTGGAAGAAACCAAGAGTCCATATTTTTCTCAACAGCATCATTAATGTCTTAGTTCGTCCCAATTTTTGTAGCAAAGACAACATGACAATTGCAGTGAAAATAAACTGGACGTATAAACTAATACACCATTATGAGGTAAGTGGCCACTGCAACACGAACGGTCCATATTAGACTCTTTTTGACTTCATCTTAGCATCAACATGTGGCTCACAAATGTTGGCAACGAACCGACCTTTCTTGTCTCAATTCTAAGGGAAAATTTCAACATTATCCTAGTTATATATCTGAAGATTATCTTTGAGTGCTCGTTCTCTGATCGTAGGTAAATATTCCTCAATGTGGGCAACCGTAAATAAACTGAGCACAAAGTCTTTATTAATAAGCATGAATCATCATCGCCGCTACAACCGGTGTCAATCGAGAGTGTCAATCCAATTCCCCTACACCCCGAGTGTCTTGGTCAACGCTATCGCTCCAGTGCAGGCGATGTCTCCCACGCTGTCATTTGCCGTTAAATCTGCCGCAATCGGTTTTCCAAGCCGGATTCTCTTCGCTCATTCGAGCTAGGTATCCTGCCCACAGGAATTTACCGAGCTTTACCTTAGTTATTATATTTGCTTTTAGGTAGAATACTCATAGATGTAGCGCCTCCGGAATCGCCCTTCTTCACATATAGGGCCAACGATTCTCCACCAGACTTTCCTCTCAAACGCGGGTAAGAGGTCAGATTGCTTTTTGCTGAGCACCAAAGTCTCGGCTTTATACGTGAGTACTGGCAGGACTCTGATCTTGTACAGCAGGAGCTTCGGTGTTCGGGTGAGATTTCGGAATTTGAAGCGCCTTGAGAGATTGTAGCAGACTTTGTTGGATTTTAGTAGCCGCTCGCGTATTTGTTCCTCCATGTTATTATCGGCTGCTACGATTAGGTAGCTGCTACAAGGTAGTTAAAAGATGGCCCTACTTCAAATTTATCCTCAAATACCCTGAAGGTTTGACCAACTCCAGGTGTTCTATTCTTTTCCGTCGTCAGCAGATTTCTTTGTAGGTGCCTGAACGTTTATGAGGCTGATGTTTGCAAATTTGCCAAGCACGGAAAGGTCAGCATTAAATCCGATGATGGTAAACTTCATTTTTTGGCTGAAGATAAAGCCTACCATGAGGAAATGGCCTTTTAGATGTAAAATACCATTCTCTGTCCACCTGATCTCTTGTACTACTGTTATATCAGCCTTATGTTGAAACAGGGCATCGGCTTGAGCGATCTAACGTTCCATGAAAGAATTTACAAATCGATTAGCCGTTTTCGATCGTGTTGTCGTCGTTGTGGTAGCAATCCGGTTCCGAGGCTGATGGTTTCGGGATAACTGCTTCTAAAAGTATTTTACAAGAGATTTAATCGGGACTAGCCTGAAAATATTCGCCATTCTTTTCTGAAAAAAAAAGATTGTTGCCCGCAGCCCCCGCAAGGAAGTTAAATTCAGGCTTCCATCAGCCGAGATAGTTTCGGCACGTGCATATATACATATACTACATGCTATTCCCCCTATCCGACTGATGGCTCGGCTGGGAATGAATGCCTTAGCTTTTTTGAAGATTCCTCCGGAAAGTATGGATTTTAACCAAGATCTGGATCGAATCAGGTGGTTAGTTTTTGTCTCCGCGAAATAGTGTGTAACCGACTGAAAACCAAACAGAAACAAAAACTTCGACGAAAGAATATAGAAATCATCATCTTGTGCAGAGTACAGGATAGAATTTAACAACGAAACAAAATCTAATGACTAATCAATGCATAAATTAAAACTGGTGGTATTTCAGCATGCCATACGCAAGTTTAAGATATCCTCCTTTAGAGACTTCTCTGGCAACAAAAAGAGTATCAATGAGTCAAATCACCTTTGCCAGGTTTCAAGTTTAACACAGAAGGCTGTATGGTGAATTTAGAGCCTTGTAGCTGGATTAATTTCACTAATACACTAGCTGCCCGTTTCAACATACATTTTAAGAGCTGTCATAGCTCTTCAGCATATGCAGCACATTAAACGGAACCGGTCATCCGCTTTTCGCTTCTTCTAAAGATTTGAAACTCCTGATTGCGGTGGGACATGAGCTCTTCCAAGCCGGTCAAATCTCGGGCGCTCTCTTGGCTGAAAACTAGCATTCTTTAGAGGTACCACTATCTTGGCTGAACGATCACCATACTTACAACAAACAAAATTCTATTGAAACTGCTCTTCATGCACATCAAAAAAATTGTGTTGAAACAGCTCTTCGTGCCTCTTCCTACTAAGCGAACAGTAATGTTGACACTAGTATATACTTTGGTGAATTGAATTCAAAGCTCTTCCTTTATAAAAAATTGTAGTGTTTTTTAGGTATAAGTGATGGTTATCTTTTAAGCTATCGACTGATCAATGTGTAGTCGAGTATTGTGATTCAATATTGGTACTTTGACAATTAGAAAAGTGGTTCTACATTTTCTTTGCTGGTATGTGTACAGAGTCTAGCGTTGTTTTTAAATGCTGTGCATCTCGTAAATATGTGTCAATACATCATCTGTGTACGAGGAGATATTCTGAGATCTTCTTCACGGACGGCTCGAGGTCAGATAGTAGATCTGGAGCTGGTGTCTATCTACATTCATCGAATGACAGGTGGGCTTTTTCTCTTGGTGAGCACGTTTCGGTTTTTCAAGCAGAAATATTTGCTATCCTGAGAGCTGCCTGTTGGGCAATTGAAGAAAGATGGAGGGGAAAGAGCATTGCCATTTGCAGTGACAGTCAAGCTGCACTGATGGCGCTGCGTAGACCCCTGACAAACTCGAAAATTGTCCAAGAGTGCAGAGCACGATTGAATTCTGTCGCCAAATTCAATAGGGTGCATCTGCTCTGGGTACCGGGGCACTGTGGTGTTGAGGGGAATGAAATTGCTGACGTAATTGCAAAGCAAGGTTCGGGACTTCCACTACGGGGCCCTGAACCCGCTTTGGGTGTGCCGACCGCATCTACACGTGCCATTCTTCGAAAGTGGGTAGATCATGCTCACAAAGATAGATGGACGGCTGCTGGTGTGGCCAGGCACACTAAGGTCTTCCTTTCAGAACCCAACCATGTGACTGCGGGATTCTTGCTCAATAAGAGCAGGAAAGTTTTCAGGGCCATGATAGGTATTCTGACTGGACACAACTGCCAAGGAGGACATATGTACCGAATAGGTGTTGTACAGGATGTCCTCTGTTCATCCTGCCTAAAAGAGGCTGACTCTGCGGAGCATTTGCTCTGTGAATGCCCAGCGTTTGCGCGTCTCAGATATCAATGCTTTGGCTGGGATGTCGCACGCATGCAGAGGATAGCCTCTTTTCCCCTATCAGTGATCCTAGACTTTTTCAAGAAGTCTGTGAAACTATGGTGGGCAGGGGGAAATGAGTACAATGGGTTCATTGGCCAGAGTGCTTAGGGGTGCCAATGCGCCTCTCCACCAACTCACACACACACATCAAACATAGCAATTGATTTAGACAGCAGAATATATAACGGCTTTTTACGATTTATTTGCTACTTCCTTCTCCTCCTCCTTTAAAAATGGACGAAATACCTCGATACCTTCTATTTTTCCCCCATCTCTCCTGCATTATTCTTGTTTAATACCAATCTTTTGCAAGTCGAAACTTTTATGTATCCTTCACATGCTAATGCTAGTTCCGGTGTTTAGGGTGTTACCAATATCTGTGTGAAATAGAGATTATCCTCTCTGTGTGTTCTTTTAGGTATCCTGCTAAATATTAGCCATGCATCTGTTGTATTTTCTTCTTTATATAAAGTCACCTGCTTCTTTCCAATCTTCAGATCTGGTGATCCATCTGTCGTTTCTTACTACTGTCCTATATCCCGCCTCTTCTGTTTCAGTAAAATCCTTGAACGTCTTGTCTATAATAAAGTTTATCCTTCTCTAAAACCTTTTCTTCTTCCTGAGCAGCAAAGTTTCATCAAGTGCCGCTCTACAACGACTAGCCTTATGGTGTTCACTAATGTTGTCGCCTCTGCCTCCGATTATCAAAGTCACTTTGTCTGTGCATTCGATTATCAAAGTTTCGATTCTGTAAACCATGACCTGCTGCTCAATAAACTTTAAGGGCTCGGCATTTTTCGTCCACTTTTCTCCTGCTATCTTCATAGTCATCCCTGCAGAGCCACTTTAAACAGTTTCATTTCTCCTCATATATTTCCAACATCCGGAGCTACTCAAGGTTCTATCTTAGGTATCTTGTTGGTCAATGACGTTCTTGTTGTTATCAACTCCACCGAATATTTTAAAATTATACAAGGCAATCAAGTCTGCGAACGATTACCACCAATTGCAAGCTAATTTGTTTGCCCCTAATTGCTGGAGCCAAAACTACTTGTTACCACTAACTTCTTGAAGTGCCACCAGATGTCATTTTCATATAAAAGTTCACAACATGTGTTCCCGTATTCTTTGTTTGATATTTCCCTGTCATTCATCCAGTATTTCAGAGACCTTGGTGTGTTTCTACATTGAAACTTGATGATCATGTCATGAATATCAGGACCAAAGCCTCTCTAGGATTTCCGAGTTGGTGTTGCTTTTTTCGCATATCCTTACCAATATATCCGCCTTCATTCATTTATTTGTTTTGGGATATGTGTACCAAAACCGGTCTCCTCACTTTCAGTATTTATCTGAGTTCGTTCAACATAGGTTCATTCGCTCGCAGGTTTTAAGTTCAGCATCTCCTATGATCGCTACGCCCCTCGTCTCTCCATCCATCAAATTTTCTCATTTGGAAGTCAAATTTTGTCAATCCGTTTTTTTTGGTTAAATCTTGGTTCCCAGAAAACCGTACGTGAATCGAATCGGCCTAGTTAATCATCAGAGGTTTTTTCTATCCTTCTCATCGTACGGAAATCTATTTTCATTCGCTTTTATTACATTTTCCTGGAATGCGCAATGCTCTTAAGTTTGGTCCCCACAAGCAATTTTTTTTAGAATTCAAGAATCAATTTAAAATTGTATCTTGAATTGCCTATCCTTAGTTCGAATTTTCAAAGTAAGTTTTAAATTAATCAACTCTTTCTCACTTTTTTCTTATATTTTTTATATATGATGTTTCATTTCCATTTTTGATACTGTAATTGGATTATATCTGTAGTGCAATTGACAGCAAATTAATAAATTGAAGCATTTAGGGCAACAGTTTGGCCGACACAACGATAAGGCTTGCTTTTTCTCCTTCGATACACCGAAGTCATCAATCAAATTAGCAATTAGGCAAAAACACCTTTAGGACGATAAGAAGCCGGTTCTGTGCGGTTGCAAAACAGTCTTGGACTTTCGTGGATAAAAGTTGCACCAAGCTGCTGCTAAGTTTAATCCGCAGCGCTCTTCTTTCCGCAGAGGCTCTTTCCACGAGCCAATGCCTTCTAGGGCGGTAAATGTTACGTTTTTTGTAAGAGCTTTGGCTCAGGAGTTGAAGAAAAGCATTCATGTGCCAATGTCCAGCTCTCGTGTCCTCTACCGTGACTCTGAGTATCTTTTAGCAAGTCTCTTCGATTTGCAGGCAGCCTAAGGTGAAGTGTCACTCGGTGATAGGAATTCTTCAATTATGATATGGTTCAGTACACACTGACTTAGAAGAAGCAGTTTCTATTTATTCTGATCTAAGATACTCTGAATACTAATTACAACGCATGATAATTATATAATAAAAATTGGATGCTTATGTTTATTCTCCTCTTTCTAGGCTCATAGCATTTTCAGCAAACTGTAAAGGTGGCTTAAGATATGCGGTGTTTGTCAAATACCGAGCACATAGTTTGGCAAACTTCGCATGTGTGGTTGGGTTGCTCGCCTAGTGGTGCTCGCTATTCCCATAGTTTGTCGAACTTTCAACTCACATCAAAGTAGACGAGCACTGTGTCGGATCCCCGCAGCTCGTTCATCTTCCAGTTTTGGCGAAAATTCGGCAATGCCCGAATGTCTAATTCACTGTGCTTGTCATTCCGCAAGCACCAAGCCAAATTACTTGACTAGGTGTTCGATATTTGGCGAATAGGAGGTGTTTGACAAACACCGCATATCTAAAGCCGCCTTAAAGGATGTTTCCATTAAATAGAGTAAATGGGAAAGCACGATTGGTGGTTTATTTTTGCCACAAGAAACCATATATCTGCACTTTATATTCATTGCATACATAATTTGCCAAAGCTGCAACAACAGCCCGAAATATCCGCAACGAATTATGAAACATATCATGCTCACCACTTCTAAATCTCTTCCTCTTCTGAAAACTAATCAAGCACATCAGCATTTAAACTAAAAAAAACCCCGAAGAAAAGTACGGAACACAAGAGACACAAAAGATGCAATAGATAATATTCCCGGATATGTCTTCCAGCAAAGACATATCATTATATCTTGACATGCGGCAAGTCTTAGAATACTGGCCAGAGAATACCATCTTCTGACATGTATCTAAAGATCATAGGTAGATGTCCGGTGCAGATGACAGAAACGCTCCGACAAATACGTGGAAAGCCAAGGTAATATTCGTCTACAAAGCAACGGTCCGAGGCTTATCCTCTCTACATCTCTACAGCCTTTCTTGCTTTACGATTCAACTCTGCTTAAGCCATGGAAAATGAATTGTCCCCATAAATGCTGAAATGAAGCCATTCGTAGGCGTAAGGGGATTATCTACACTATTCTCGGAGCTCGGTCTTAAGATGTACTGCTCCAAAGAACAGTGTTCAGTCATGGCTATTGTATGAAACGTACTAAAACTGTGATTCCTTGAAGTTCTGAATGATGCCAGCATAGCTAGCGTGCGTGCATTGTATGAAAAGAAAATACGCTCGGCAACGAAAGTGTGATGTGATGAGACGAGAGGGTCGTAGACGACGGGCACATTGTTGCTCTTTTTCCTATGATCCTATATCTTATTATATTTTGCATTACTACGGGATTTTAGATAGGCTTCAATTCGATTGCTCGTTTTTCTGGTAGTTTATATTGTCCGAAAGGAGCAGTCATAAATAAGCATAGCAATTATTATACAGACACGTGCCTACCTAAGATGCTTATGGCACTTGTGCTTTGTTGATGGTGGGGGCGAGTTAATACTATCGTGTTCATTGAACTTCCTTCCGATGGAATCGTAAACTGAAGTAGTCGGTGAAAGGCAATAATAAATAATATAAATATAGATAAGTATATATTTTACTGTTACCATAGAATCCAGCCACTTCAAAGACTCAATAAATAATTCACGAAAAAATTCCTCCACCTCATGTTCCTATCACGCAAAATTTTTTGTGTCGGCCATTAGCATTGACTAGGACAATAGGATTCAACGTCAATGCCAACAACAGTTGAGAGTTATTATTCCTGCTTTGACCTAAAGTCTACTCTCACGTAACTGCTAGACGTTAAATCATTTCGTCTAGGTCATTTCAGCGTTTAGCTGTTCATGACAATTGAAAACTGAGTCAATTGCTGCCCCTGTTTATACATTGTCGGATCAAGTCTATCTGCGGCAGTTCCATCGTGAGAAATCTTTTTTTGGGGTATGCGCATCAAACTACGAGAGAATATAAAATATCCTGCCCTCTCAATGAATGAAGGAGTATGAAGGGGATATTCATTTGTTGAGCAAAAGCGTTCGGTGAACTGAGCGAAATTCATTTTGAATGCTTATGAGTTGATGGCTATAAATATGCACACGTTATAGGGTAAATGTTCCTTTAAACCTGACTGGATTTCCTAGAACTGAAACCTGTAGAACTGTATTTCGCGCGAGAAAAATACGTATGGAATGGCTCTTTGATATATTTTAAATATTTTGGAAGTTGTGTTAACTTCTCAATTGCAGGATTGATATCATGTTGTTAATTGTTCGTGCTAAAAATAAATCAAACATAGAAAAGGTCTATGTGATAAAGATTTATCAACGAAATGTCTCCCACTGATTGGTCATAATAAATTTTATATTCGATGATTAAATTTATATTTGACCTAGCCTAAGAAATTATATTGAATGAAATCCAATATTAATTTAAAAGAACTTATTAACAATGTGCATACAGAATGATTCAGATCAAGGTGCCTTGGGGTATACCACGTGATTCCTTGAGGTGAGCTGATAAAAAATTGTTCCACATATTCCACCCTATGATGCCCCCCTTGAAAGATTTTGACTTTGAATGTATTCTAGTGAATATGATTGCTTCTCAGATGTTACGTGTATTCCAGCGTTTTTGGTGTAATACTGAATTTTATTGGTTTCTTGCAATATCTTAAGGAGACTAGCAATATAAGCAGGGCCCTGAAGGCTACGAAAAAATTTACTGAAAATTTAAATCAAATGAATTGTGATCTCCTTTTTCCTTTCAGAAATATTATTCAATTTGTTTTGAGGGTGATATCCACTCCAATAATTTAAAAGAAATTGTTGAAAGATGTGAAAAACTTGAAACCATATTTAACAGCTTTGTCTGTAAGGTGAAAATCTGTGTTTTGTCAGTAACAAAATTTAATAACAAGCACTTGTATAAAATAATACAAAGAAAACTGTATACTAGCTCCGCAATCGACGCCAGACAGGGCAAATTTACTAATAAATTGTGCATGCATTTTTTTTTCCTAACGTTATTAACAGTTTTGGAATTTTTAAAAGCTTATCTAACGTAAAATGCTACAATTTTGTTATTACTTTTCAGTGAAAAAATATTTCTAATTAAAAAAGTGAAACATTCATAGTTTAAAACTATCCACTGCTACCTGTCCAAAAAAGAAACGTGTGCTAAAAGTTTAATCTGGATCTCTTTGGATATCATTCATCTAAATTTGTCTTCTTTTGATCATATATTTTTTAAGTTTTGAATATTTTGAGGAACTTGATAGTATACTGCTGCACAGAGTCAAAATTCGGAAAATTTGAGACTTGAATAAAAATTTAATAGACAAAAAAATAAATAATAAGTAATATATGAAAAATTATTTCAGTTAAGATTTCAGCTCACTAATTGTTGCGTCCGACTTAGCTCTGTCGAGATGTCGTTAGTGCAGCGCGAAATTGTTAAGAGATCTTCTTTTAATTCACCCTTCGTGCCTTTTCCCAAATGACTACATCAATCTTTCGTGGGTTTGCTAATAAAAAACAGGAAAGTAAAGGAAAATTCAACGTAGAAATCATTATTAAAGCAGAAAATTACTCCAAATTCATTAACTAACAAAGAAGACAAGCAAATCAGAAATACGCAGAAGTTTGCGAACATAAATACATTGAAAACCTTATACTTTTCACTTATTGGAAGCAAACTAGATTATGCTTCAGTGATATGGAGTCCATATTATAAAGCTCACATTGCGTCTATTGAAAGAGTCCCGCATAAGTTTCAACGCAACATAAGTTATAAACTGCATTTTCCATCTGAAAATATTAGCAACTACCCCGTAGTAATCCAAACTCAGAACATAACCACACTAAAGGCTAGGAAACTTTTCACTGACGCTTTATTTTTATTTAATGTGATAAATAATAACTTAGATGCACCCCATGCTTTAAAAGCTTTATCTTTAAGAGTTCTTATCAGAATAACTCGAAGTAACGGAATACTTTCCCTAAATAAAAGTAAAATGAACTACAGTCTCAGTTCGCCAATAGAAAGGTTTAAGAAAGTTGGTAACGCTGTGGGATCACTTGGATATATTTAATATTAAATTACCATTTTTTAAAAGAACTGCTGATGACTACTTCCAAAGTGTTGAATTCTTTAATTTGATTCTTATTTGTATTTTATGTTATTTTTGTAGTTTTTTAGTTATAGTTTTAGTGTTTCATTATTATAATTTAAGCTAAAAATAATAGCATGGACTGTAAAAGGACAATGTCCATAAATGAATATAAATAAATAAATAATAAGAACGGAAAATGAAAATAGGAACAGTAGAATATGGAGAATAAAACTTAAAATAAAAAAAAAATTCTTTCGTAATTGAACGAAAAAAATATCTGAAAATTTGGATAGGTAAAGTTGCGACCCATCCCTGGCTTGGATGGATGAAGACCCGTCATAAATCAATTCAAGATTAAAATTGTATTAAATCATATGAGCAATTAGTATAATACTAAAAATAGTAATAATAAATAAACATAAAAATTAAAAAATTAAAAACTATGATAGTACCAGAAGCAATGGCAAATAAATATTGAAATAGTTTAAAAAAACTTAACGATAGACTACATTCCCACACCACTGTTTAGAAAGAAAAAAGTGACTTTTGAATTCGATTTCTTTTTTCTCAAAGCAAATACATAGTACTTCCAAAAGTTAGTTGCGACTATATGAAAATCAGTATGTTGACTTGAATGACTTAATTCATTAAAATACCATTTGACGATTTGATTCGAAGACTATTGAACTTAGTTTAAATGTCGCCTTATGCTTTGCAGCATTTTTACATATATGGTGTTAACATTTCATCCTTCGGATAATTATTTATTTCCAGAAACATCTGTGCTAACTGACGTCAATGAATGCAAATAAAAACGTTCCTTTTACTTGTACAACAAATGTTTCTTGGATTTTGTTCCTTTCCTGTCCTCTCTTTTCGAGCCGTCAAAGTATTGATCAACATGATCTTCTGTCTTTGCCGAATCAATAATTTATTCCAAATAACTCTAAATGATCAAATGACACTGGATAGCTTTCTTTTGATCGTTTTTTAATTGTTATTTTCGATCAATTCGACCAACTATCTTTATCGCTTCATCAAACCAAAGAAGCAAATTTACTTTTTCACAGCTACCACTCAAATTCAGTTCACGACTTTTTCTTTCAAGTTCACAAAAAAGTATCTCCCTTTCGTACTTTCCAAAGACTAAACTTACAATCCTAAAAATTTTAAACTTCCCGCAAATTTTCCCGGTAGTTTTCCCAAGCTTCCCGTTAACAATTTTTCGGTACACATTGTTACATTGTTCCGTACAACACGAACCTATAAGTGAAACGTGCATAATGGCTGTTAATAAGTGAAACCACAATGAATTGTTTCATCAAGTTAAACAAATATAGTATTTTTTCTTGAAAACTTATACTTTTTTTAATCATTGGCAGGTTTTAAACTACGCACACTAAGATATAACAGATTTTTCCAACAATATCCTCAAAGTATCTTTGTATCCAGTTTTCCAGGAATATATTGATGCCGATATGCTGTATCGGATTTTATAGAGATCGAAAGGATTTTAGGGCTGCTTCCTGCAAAATAAATTCAAAGTTTCCGTGTAAGACCATATTTTTTATCATATCATACTTTTTTCTTTTTCGAAACCTCAGCTCACATTTTTTTATCTTCTTAAAACTTATCAAAAATCTAGGTCTGGGAAAAATAATCTGGGAAAAATATGAAGAAGTTTGTAATTATTTACTTTTCTACAGAAAAGTCGTTATGCTATTCTTTTCTTTATTTTTTATTTTTTCTCAATTTATGATTTATGTTTAATTTTTGAGCTACAACCATTGCACGTTTGCTTGACAAATAAAATCCTACAAACAATAATGTTTGTTCTTTTGTAAGCTGAAGCGCAGCAAATTATGTGTTCATACGTTGATCATACGTAAGATGTATATGCACTATGCTTATATAAAGCCCTGATATTTAGCAGCGAATCCTTATGCTAGCAACAGTATAAGCATAATACTCTCTTTAAATAATAATTGGGAGCAGTAAACATAGTCTCTTAATAACAGAAAGTTCAATCACAATTTCAAGTCATACTTTAAGTAAACAAAACTTGCAGTATACAGCCAATTGTCAAATTTTCAAAAACAAAAAATTGAATACACAAGAATTGACTTTTTCCTACCAAACATAACTCGACGCACTGAAATTAACATTTTTTTTTCAAGCCGATAAATTTATGCATAGAAGCAATTTTAGTTATAAATATATGACAAAGAAAATGTTCGAGTACTTTTTTAATACTTCTTTCTTCAGTTTAGTACTTTTTTTTTGAAGGAGTCAGCACAATAAATAAGTTTTCAAAGAAATACTTACCAAAACTTAGCAAAAACATTGTAAATTGAACTGCTCTACCCACATTGGGCGCTGTTTACCAGTATATCTTGAGGATCGTTTTTTGCCTATTTAAGGTTTCCTTCCATATTTTTTCTATTTTTTAATTCAATTTGCGTTTCAATCCTGTAAACTTTGGCTATCAAAGACTCGCTTTGCATCATAGCAACAACACTAAAAATAACACTAAAAACAACACTAAAAATTCACCGGTGTCTTCCTTATTTTTAAGTATCTGACATTGTTCTCGCTAAGACATTTCAGGAATAGATAAATATGGCAAATATTGAGGTAAATATTCATAACTTGATATAACTTAAATTTGAAGTCTTTATTTGTCCCACTATTTTATCGCAAAATAAATATGCATGCGTAATTTGGTTAGAAGTATTATGCACCGAAGTACATTTCCCCAAAATAAAAATAAAAAAAATACGTGAAAATTTTTTGATATAATAGTTTTTGGTTACCTGTCTGAATCTAGAAACTGGAAATAAAATTTTCAAAGCATTTAATACAAGGGATTGTCACTCCTTCACCCCCTTTACGTCGTTTTAAATTATTGTTTTGTTAGCGAGCCGTCGTTGCACGAGAGTGATCATTTGTCCAAAAATATACGCCAGATTAGGTAAGTTGGCTGAGAAGAGGCAAGTTTGACAAACTTCTCAAATAATTTTTGCTGCAGGTACTACGTCTTGACAGCACTTGGACATATGCAACAAGAGATCCCAAGTTTATTGGCCTAACTATTTAATGATTTGTTAGTAGACCGGAAAAAAGTTCATTTTTTTGGGGGTAAAATGTGTTGAAATTTACAGCAAATGTGTTCTATTTAAGAAATGGGGCAATAAAACATTGTGCACATATTTCAGTTCATTAGTGTAATTTTTTCGCATATCCTTACCAATATATCCGCCTTCATTCATTTATTTGTTTTGGGATATGTGTACCAAAACCGGTCTCCTCACTTTCAGTATTTATCTGAGTTCGTTCAACATAGGTTCATTCGCTCGCAGGTTTTAAGTTCAGCATCTCCTATGATCGCTACGCCCCTCGTCTCTCCATCCATCAAATTTTCTCATTTGGAAGTCAAATTTTGTCAATCCGTTTTTTTTGGTTAAATCTTGGTTCCCAGAAAACCGTACGTGAATCGAATCGGCCTAGTTAATCATCAGAGGTTTTTTCTATCCTTCTCATCGTACGGAAATCTATTTTCATTCGCTTTTATTACATTTTCCTGGAATGCGCAATGCTCTTAAGTTTGGTCCCCACAAGCAATTTTTTTTAGAATTCAAGAATCAATTTAAAATTGTATCTTGAATTGCCTATCCTTAGTTCGAATTTTCAAAGTAAGTTTTAAATTAATCAACTCTTTCTCACTTTTTTCTTATATTTTTTATATATGATGTTTCATTTCCATTTTTGATACTGTAATTGGATTATATCTGTAGTGCAATTGACAGCAAATTAATAAATTGAAGCATTTAGGGCAACAGTTTGGCCGACACAACGATAAGGCTTGCTTTTTCTCCTTCGATACACCGAAGTCATCAATCAAATTAGCAATTAGGCAAAAACACCTTTAGGACGATAAGAAGCCGGTTCTGTGCGGTTGCAAAACAGTCTTGGACTTTCGTGGATAAAAGTTGCACCAAGCTGCTGCTAAGTTTAATCCGCAGCGCTCTTCTTTCCGCAGAGGCTCTTTCCACGAGCCAATGCCTTCTAGGGCGGTAAATGTTACGTTTTTTGTAAGAGCTTTGGCTCAGGAGTTGAAGAAAAGCATTCATGTGCCAATGTCCAGCTCTCGTGTCCTCTACCGTGACTCTGAGTATCTTTTAGCAAGTCTCTTCGATTTGCAGGCAGCCTAAGGTGAAGTGTCACTCGGTGATAGGAATTCTTCAATTATGATATGGTTCAGTACACACTGACTTAGAAGAAGCAGTTTCTATTTATTCTGATCTAAGATACTCTGAATACTAATTACAACGCATGATAATTATATAATAAAAATTGGATGCTTATGTTTATTCTCCTCTTTCTAGGCTCATAGCATTTTCAGCAAACTGTAAAGGTGGCTTAAGATATGCGGTGTTTGTCAAATACCGAGCACATAGTTTGGCAAACTTCGCATGTGTGGTTGGGTTGCTCGCCTAGTGGTGCTCGCTATTCCCATAGTTTGTCGAACTTTCAACTCACATCAAAGTAGACGAGCACTGTGTCGGATCCCCGCAGCTCGTTCATCTTCCAGTTTTGGCGAAAATTCGGCAATGCCCGAATGTCTAATTCACTGTGCTTGTCATTCCGCAAGCACCAAGCCAAATTACTTGACTAGGTGTTCGATATTTGGCGAATAGGAGGTGTTTGACAAACACCGCATATCTAAAGCCGCCTTAAAGGATGTTTCCATTAAATAGAGTAAATGGGAAAGCACGATTGGTGGTTTATTTTTGCCACAAGAAACCATATATCTGCACTTTATATTCATTGCATACATAATTTGCCAAAGCTGCAACAACAGCCCGAAATATCCGCAACGAATTATGAAACATATCATGCTCACCATTTCTAAATCTCTTCCTCTTCTGAAAACTAATCAAGCACATCAGCATTTAAACTAAAAAAAAAACCCAAAGAAAAGTATGGAACACAAGAGACACAAAAGATGCAATAGATAATATTCCCGGATATGTCTTCCAGCAAAGACATATCATTATATCTTGACATGCGGCAAGTCTTAGAATACTGGCCAGAGAATACCATCTTCTGACATGTATCTAAAGATCATAGGTAGATGTCCGGTGCAGATGACAGAAACGCTCCGACAAATACGTGGAAAGCCAAGGTAATATTCGTCTACAAAGCAACGGTCCGAGGCTTATCCTCTCTACATCTCTACAGCCTTTCTTGCTTTACGATTCAACTCTGCTTAAGCCATGGAAAATGAATTGTCCCCATAAATGCTGAAATGAAGCCATTCGTAGGCGTAAGGGGATTATCTACACTATTCTCGGAGCTCGGTCTTAAGATGTACTGCTCCAAAGAACAGTGTTCAGTCATGGCTATTGTATGAAACGTACTAAAACTGTGATTCCTTGAAGTTCTGAATGATGCCAGCATAGCTAGCGTGCGTGCATTGTATGAAAAGAAAATACGCTCGGCAACGAAAGTGTGATGTGATGAGACGAGAGGGTCGTAGACGACGGGCACATTGTTGCTCTTTTTCCTATGATCCTATATCTTATTATATTTTGCATTACTACGGGATTTTAGATAGGCTTCAATTCGATTGCTCGTTTTTCTGGTAGTTTATATTGTCCGAAAGGAGCAGTCATAAATAAGCATAGCAATTATTATACAGACACGTGCCTACCTAAGATGCTTATGGCACTTGTGCTTTGTTGATGGTGGGGGCGAGTTAATACTATCGTGTTCATTGAACTTCCTTCCGATGGAATCGTAAACTGAAGTAGTCGGTGAAAGGCAATAATAAATAATATAAATATAGATAAGTATATATTTTACTGTTACCATAGAATCCAGCCACTTCAAAGACTCAATAAATAATTCACGAAAAAATTCCTCCACCTCATGTTCCTATCACGCAAAATTTTTTGTGTCGGCCATTAGCATTGACTAGGACAATAGCATTCAACGTCAATGCCAACAACAGTTGAGAGTTATTATTCCTGCTTTGACCTAAAGTCTACTCTCACGTAACTGCTAGACGTTAAATCATTTCGTCTAGGTCATTTCAGCGTTTAGCTGTTCATGACAATTGAAAACTGAGTCAATTGCTGCCCCTGTTTATACATTGTCGGATCAAGTCTATCTGCGGCAGTTCCATCGTGAGAAATCTTTTTTTGGGGTATGCGCATCAAACTACGAGAGAATATAAAATATCCTGCCCTCTCAATGAATGAAGGAGTATGAAGGGGATATTCATTTGTTGAGCAAAAGCGTTCGGTGAACTGAGCGAAATTCATTTTGAATGCTTATGAGTTGATGGCTATAAATATGCACACGTTATAGGGTAAATGTTCCTTTAAACCTGACTGGATTTCCTAGAACTGAAACCTGTAGAACTGTATTTCGCGCGAGAAAAATACGTATGGAATGGCTCTTTGATATATTTTAAATATTTTGGAAGTTGTGTTAACTTCTCAATTGCAGGATTGATATCATGTTGTTAATTGTTCGTGCTAAAAATAAATCAAACATAGAAAAGGTCTATGTGATAAAGATTTATCAACGAAATGTCTCCCACTGATTGGTCATAATAAATTTTATATTCGATGATTAAATTTATATTTGACCTAGCCTAAGAAATTATATTGAATGAAATCCAATATTAATTTAAAAGAACTTATTAACAATGTGCATACAGAATGATTCAGATCAAGGTGCCTTGGGGTATACCACGTGATTCCTTGAGGTGAGCTGATAAAAAATTGTTCCACATATTCCACCCTATGATGCCCCCCTTGAAAGATTTTGACTTTGAATGTATTCTAGTGAATATGATTGCTTCTCAGATGTTACGTGTATTCCAGCGTTTTTGGTGTAATACTGAATTTTATTGGTTTCTTGCAATATCTTAAGGAGACTAGCAATATAAGCAGGGCCCTGAAGGCTACGAAAAAATTTACTGAAAATTTAAATCAAATGAATTGTGATCTCCTTTTTCCTTTCAGAAATATTATTCAATTTGTTTTGAGGGTGATATCCACTCCAATAATTTAAAAGAAATTGTTGAAAGATGTGAAAAACTTGAAACCATATTTAACAGCTTTGTCTGTAAGGTGAAAATCTGTGTTTTGTCAGTAACAAAATTTAATAACAAGCACTTGTATAAAATAATACAAAGAAAACTGTATACTAGCTCCGCAATCGACGCCAGACAGGGCAAATTTACTAATAAATTGTGCATGCATTTTTTTTTCCTAACGTTATTAACAGTTTTGGAATTTTTAAAAGCTTATCTAACGTAAAATGCTACAATTTTGTTATTACTTTTCAGTGAAAAAATATTTCTAATTAAAAAAGTGAAACATTCATAGTTTAAAACTATCCACTGCTACCTGTCCAAAAAAGAAACGTGTGCTAAAAGTTTAATCTGGATCTCTTTGGATATCATTCATCTAAATTTGTCTTCTTTTGATCATATATTTTTTAAGTTTTGAATATTTTGAGGAACTTGATAGTATACTGCTGCACAGAGTCAAAATTCGGAAAATTTGAGACTTGAATAAAAATTTAATAGACAAAAAAATAAATAATAAGTAATATATGAAAAATTATTTCAGTTAAGATTTCAGCTCACTAATTGTTGCGTCCGACTTAGCTCTGTCGAGATGTCGTTAGTGCAGCGCGAAATTGTTAAGAGATCTTCTTTTAATTCACCCTTCGTGCCTTTTCCCAAATGACTACATCAATCTTTCGTGGGTTTGCTAATAAAAAACAGGAAAGTAAAGGAAAATTCAACGTAGAAATCATTATTAAAGCAGAAAATTACTCCAAATTCATTAACTAACAAAGAAGACAAGCAAATCAGAAATACGCAGAAGTTTGCGAACATAAATACATTGAAAACCTTATACTTTTCACTTATTGGAAGCAAACTAGATTATGCTTCAGTGATATGGAGTCCATATTATAAAGCTCACATTGCGTCTATTGAAAGAGTCCCGCATAAGTTTCAACGCAACATAAGTTATAAACTGCATTTTCCATCTGAAAATATTAGCAACTACCCCGTAGTAATCCAAACTCAGAACATAACCACACTAAAGGCTAGGAAACTTTTCACTGACGCTTTATTTTTATTTAATGTGATAAATAATAACTTAGATGCACCCCATGCTTTAAAAGCTTTATCTTTAAGAGTTCTTATCAGAATAACTCGAAGTAACGGAATACTTTCCCTAAATAAAAGTAAAATGAACTACAGTCTCAGTTCGCCAATAGAAAGGTTTAAGAAAGTTGGTAACGCTGTGGGATCACTTGGATATATTTAATATTAAATTACCATTTTTTAAAAGAACTGCTGATGACTACTTCCAAAGTGTTGAATTCTTTAATTTGATTCTTATTTGTATTTTATGTTATTTTTGTAGTTTTTTAGTTATAGTTTTAGTGTTTCATTATTATAATTTAAGCTAAAAATAATAGCATGGACTGTAAAAGGACAATGTCCATAAATGAATATAAATAAATAAATAATAAGAACGGAAAATGAAAATAGGAACAGTAGAATATGGAGAATAAAACTTAAAATAAAAAAAAATTCTTTCGTAATTGAACGAAAAAAATATCTGAAAATTTGGATAGGTAAAGTTGCGACCCATCCCTGGCTTGGATGGATGAAGACCCGTCATAAATCAATTCAAGATTAAAATTGTATTAAATCATATGAGCAATTAGTATAATACTAAAAATAGTAATAATAAATAAACATAAAAATTAAAAAATTAAAAACTATGATAGTACCAGAAGCAATGGCAAATAAATATTGAAATAGTTTAAAAAAACTTAACGATAGACTACATTCCCACACCACTGTTTAGAAAGAAAAAAGTGACTTTTGAATTCGATTTCTTTTTTCTCAAAGCAAATACATAGTACTTCCAAAAGTTAGTTGCGACTATATGAAAATCAGTATGTTGACTTGAATGACTTAATTCATTAAAATACCATTTGACGATTTGATTCGAAGACTATTGAACTTAGTTTAAATGTCGCCTTATGCTTTGCAGCATTTTTACATATATGGTGTTAACATTTCATCCTTCGGATAATTATTTATTTCCAGAAACATCTGTGCTAACTGACGTCAATGAATGCAAATAAAAACGTTCCTTTTACTTGTACAACAAATGTTTCTTGGATTTTGTTCCTTTCCTGTCCTCTCTTTTCGAGCCGTCAAAGTATTGATCAACATGATCTTCTGTCTTTGCCGAATCAATAATTTATTCCAAATAACTCTAAATGATCAAATGACACTGGATAGCTTTCTTTTGATCGTTTTTTAATTGTTATTTTCGATCAATTCGACCAACTATCTTTATCGCTTCATCAAACCAAAGAAGCAAATTTACTTTTTCACAGCTACCACTCAAATTCAGTTCACGACTTTTTCTTTCAAGTTCACAAAAAAGTATCTCCCTTTCGTACTTTCCAAAGACTAAACTTACAATCCTAAAAATTTTAAACTTCCCGCAAATTTTCCCGGTAGTTTTCCCAAGCTTCCCGTTAACAATTTTTCGGTACACATTGTTACATTGTTCCGTACAACACGAACCTATAAGTGAAACGTGCATAATGGCTGTTAATAAGTGAAACCACAATGAATTGTTTCATCAAGTTAAACAAATATAGTATTTTTTCTTGAAAACTTATACTTTTTTTAATCATTGGCAGGTTTTAAACTACGCACACTAAGATATAACAGATTTTTCCAACAATATCCTCAAAGTATCTTTGTATCCAGTTTTCCAGGAATATATTGATGCCGATATGCTGTATCGGATTTTATAGAGATCGAAAGGATTTTAGGGCTGCTTCCTGCAAAATAAATTCAAAGTTTCCGTGTAAGACCATATTTTTTATCATATCATACTTTTTTCTTTTTCGAAACCTCAGCTCACATTTTTTTATCTTCTTAAAACTTATCAAAAATCTAGGTCTGGGAAAAATAATCTGGGAAAAATATGAAGAAGTTTGTAATTATTTACTTTTCTACAGAAAAGTCGTTATGCTATTCTTTTCTTTATTTTTTATTTTTTCTCAATTTATGATTTATGTTTAATTTTTGAGCTACAACCATTGCACGTTTGCTTGACAAATAAAATCCTACAAACAATAATGTTTGTTCTTTTGTAAGCTGAAGCGCAGCAAATTATGTGTTCATACGTTGATCATACGTAAGATGTATATGCACTATGCTTATATAAAGCCCTGATATTTAGCAGCGAATCCTTATGCTAGCAACAGTATAAGCATAATACTCTCTTTAAATAATAATTGGGAGCAGTAAACATAGTCTCTTAATAACAGAAAGTTCAATCACAATTTCAAGTCATACTTTAAGTAAACAAAACTTGCAGTATACAGCCAATTGTCAAATTTTCAAAAACAAAAAATTGAATACACAAGAATTGACTTTTTCCTACCAAACATAACTCGACGCACTGAAATTAACATTTTTTTTTCAAGCCGATAAATTTATGCATAGAAGCAATTTTAGTTATAAATATATGACAAAGAAAATGTTCGAGTACTTTTTTAATACTTCTTTCTTCAGTTTAGTACTTTTTTTTTGAAGGAGTCAGCACAATAAATAAGTTTTCAAAGAAATACTTACCAAAACTTAGCAAAAACATTGTAAATTGAACTGCTCTACCCACATTGGGCGCTGTTTACCAGTATATCTTGAGGATCGTTTTTTGCCTATTTAAGGTTTCCTTCCATATTTTTTCTATTTTTTAATTCAATTTGCGTTTCAATCCTGTAAACTTTGGCTATCAAAGACTCGCTTTGCATCATAGCAACAACACTAAAAATAACACTAAAAACAACACTAAAAATTCACCGGTGTCTTCCTTATTTTTAAGTATCTGACATTGTTCTCGCTAAGACATTTCAGGAATAGATAAATATGGCAAATATTGAGGTAAATATTCATAACTTGATATAACTTAAATTTGAAGTCTTTATTTGTCCCACTATTTTATCGCAAAATAAATATGCATGCGTAATTTGGTTAGAAGTATTATGCACCGAAGTACATTTCCCCAAAATAAAAATAAAAAAAATACGTGAAAATTTTTTGATATAATAGTTTTTGGTTACCTGTCTGAATCTAGAAACTGGAAATAAAATTTTCAAAGCATTTAATACAAGGGATTGTCACTCCTTCACCCCCTTTACGTCGTTTTAAATTATTGTTTTGTTAGCGAGCCGTCGTTGCACGAGAGTGATCATTTGTCCAAAAATATACGCCAGATTAGGTAAGTTGGCTGAGAAGAGGCAAGTTTGACAAACTTCTCAAATAATTTTTGCTGCAGGTACTACGTCTTGACAGCACTTGGACATATGCAACAAGAGATCCCAAGTTTATTGGCCTAACTATTTAATGATTTGTTAGTAGACCGGAAAAAAGTTCATTTTTTTGGGGGTAAAATGTGTTGAAATTTACAGCAAATGTGTTCTATTTAAGAAATGGGGCAATAAAACATTGTGCACATATTTCAGTTCATTAGTGTAATTTGTTGGGTACTATTGAACATTTAAGGCGTAGCCATCAAAATTCATTAAAGATACGAGTGCAGAAGCTGCAGATATGTACGTATCATAAGATACTAATGGCTTTACTATGGGATTGTAAGTTGAAATTTTATAGAGAGAGTATAGTGTTGAGCAGAAAACGGGCAATTAGCACCTATATATCAATAAGAGACTTTTTATTTGCAATCTAAATAAAAAAATATATTTTTTCCATTTTTATAGCAGTGAAAATTAACTGCGGTATTTTCCACTCAAAATACATGAGTTTGGAGTTATCTCATTGCTTTACTGAGATCTAAGCAACGAATATATTTGCGCAATAATTTCTTTGTAATAGTTTTGTCAATCAGTCAAATTTTTGCCAAGACTTTCAATTATTTTCACTGATTTGTTTTCACCTCGATATGTTTTTTGAGTAGTTTTCAATAATAGTTGACACCAGACAACATGGAAATATTTTAATGCTCTACGCATTAGTTGATATATTTGAAACTTTTTCGCAATTGCATCAACAACAACATCATTAGATACTCAATCCATCAAAGTTTTTTTTATTCAAAACTAACAGGGAAAATATTGGCCAATTGATTCCTCATGTTTTCGGTCTAGTAGCTCATTACCAAAACACGTAAAACCCTACATGCTCATAATTTTCTTCAAATCGATTGAATAGTTTCAGATCGTATCGTTCAACAGCATGAATAACATGAAAAACACAAATACATACATATATACGCCGAAATTCCAAGGACATCCCAAAAATTCGAATGTCGACGTAGTCCTGGCCTGCTTTCCGCAAAATATTGTTGACAATGTCGATGGAAAAGTACGTTGCTACGCACAAAATCACTTCCTTTGCGGATAAACATACTTGACTATCTGTTTGTCCCAAAAGGCATACTAAAACTGACTGTCCTAGTTCTTCGTCTAGTGTCTATTTTTGCTTTCACCACGCAATAGTAACTTTTCCTGTTGAAATCTGTTTGCGGCGAGGAAAGCCAACGAAGCATTGTGTCTTTACGGATCACCGGTTTTATCATTCTAACTGGAAACGTTTTAAGATGATAAGTTCGGGAGTCTTTTAAAGAATGGAAGCAACTCCGCTTCGATGCCTTTTGTAGTGGATCTTGCCTTTATCATATCGCCGCAGTATTTAAGTTATTGAGTGTGTTTTATGTAGTGATTGAGTGGTTAGTTACAATACATCGCTATTGGCTTGAAGATTGTTTGACATAGGATTAGACGAACTTGTTTGCTTATTTATTCGTGCAAGGACGTGCTTCAGGTCGAGAGCACGTTCCATACGGGTTGAATTGAAGAAATTTGTTGAAAATTTCTTGTGATTTGTTTTCAAAATGCCATCACTACATCAGGAAGAATAGAACAGGTCGTTGCGAAAATTAACATATAAGAATACAGCACATTTTCATTTTTTTTGAAATGCTACATGGTATGCTAATAAAAAGTCCTGATATTAAGCAGCGAATCCTTATGCTAAAAATAGAAAAAAACATAATATTGAATCACATAGGGATTTTTCAGCGTTTCGGGTGAGTCAGCCTTTAATTAAAGGCTTAACTATTAAAGTAAAGTTTTGAGTTGCAAGTTTTGATTCAATTGCCACCTGGTATTTCTTGTTGTAAAGGTTTCTGAGAATGCTTTTTATTTTAGTTGATGAGCACAAAGTGGTGGCTGCAGTTTGATTTCTATAAATCATTAAAGCAAGGTTGATAATTTCAACTTCAACCACAAAACTGGGACCACTTAGATAACAGACAGAAAGGTAAGTCGTCCGCTAACACTTCTGTTTTTTTTTAAGTCAGCATATATTGGAAATTAATTCAGCAAGTTTCTACTGATTACCTCAATGAGGTGATTCAGTAGACGGTTCTGTGACGGGTTCACTTTCATGATTTACGGAGGCTGCTATGCAATTTAATTATATAATGCATTTTGCTGCCTAGCACCGAATAGATAATGAATGCAACGCAGACTTTGGGTGCTGAACTGAAATTTGATTTACGAAAAGGACTGTATAGCCGAGTCGATATTCTGCTAAGTTTGGGTAGTAAGATTCAAATCGCATGGTAAGCAAATGCCAGAATAGACAATTGTTGGTTTCAGTGTATTGCAATCTAGTTGTTGCAGCAACTCCCTAAAATAAAAAAACAATGATAGTAAACAAAGCAAAAAAACCATATTACTTACGTTTTGAAAATTAATTTGATATAATGTCCCATTAACGCCACTAGTGACATCTCTTCGCAAGATTAGTACTACATAGACATCTAAAATCGAATTGAATTATGAATATTTATATATGTCTCTATTGCCATTATCAAACTTATACTAAATTGCATTGGAATTAAAAAATGCGTGCATGAAAGGGAAATCTGTCAAAACGGCTCTTCATAGGGTAGTCCTCCAAATTGAAAGGGGACTCCATTACAAAGAATACGCTTTGAGATCCTTTCTAGATATTGAGGGCGCCTTCAATAATGTACACACAACAGCTATTATGGACAGCCTCCACACACACAACACTCAACCCGCTATTTGTAGCTTTATAGGCAACATGCTTAAGCACAGGCTTATCAGTGGAGTGGTCGGGTGCGCAAATTACAAGAAAAGTTCACAGAGGCACTCCGCAGGGAGAGGTTCTATCCCCTCTCTTGTGGAACCTTGTAGCAAAAACAAATCTGAAAAAGTTGGAAAGCAAGGGACTCACGGTTGTGGCTTACGCTGACGACATTCCAATTTTAGTATCGGGTAGGTTTCCACATACCCTTGGTCAGCTCATCGAGTACTTTCTAGGGCTGGTTGAGGAGTGGGCGAATTCCGTGGGTCTTGGCATGAACCCCAATAAAACGGATATTGTGCTCTTCACTAGGCAGTATAAAACCTCTGATTGAGAACATATCATGCTGGGCGGCTCCAAGTTAGGTCTCAAATAACAAACTAAGTACTTGGGTCTTGTTCTGGACAGTAAGCTCGCATGGAAGGTGAATTTACAGGAAAAATTTAAGCGGGCAAGAAACGCGATTTATACCAGCAGAAGAGTGCTGGGTAAAACGTGGGATCTAAGCCCTGCTCTAACGCACTGGATCTACTTGGCGATAGCTAGGCCGATCCTTGTTTACGGATGCTTGGTCTGGTGGCCAGCAGTGAATAAAAGCACCTTTGCTAGTATGGCGAATAGAGTTCAGCGGTTGGCGGCTCTCTGCATTACTAGTGCCTTGCTTCATCTCCCCGTGCTTGATCTCTTTATTAGAGGCGCTGCCGCAAAAGCTGTTGTCAGGCTTAGGGAATCAGGACACTTCGAGTCAGGATCCTTTTCCCCCGGTAGTATTGAACGGGGTTACGCAGGAAGCACTGACTACCTGGATCACACTCTGTGCTTTGAGCGGGGATATCGAGCGACTGTGACAGATGGGCAGGAATAGAATCGGCAAATGTGTACTGCAGCTCTTAGCATCTACACTGACGGCTTGAAAACAGCTGCAGGAGTAGGTGTTGCAGCATATTCTGCAGACGAAGCTATGAAAGCAGCTTTCAGGCTTCCGAACTACAGTAGCATTTTCCAGCCGGAAGTGTTTGCGATACATAAAGCCGCAGACCTGATATACGCCAAAGATACTACTAGTAAAGTATTAAATATCTTTACAGACAGTCAGGCGGCGATAAAAGCACTGATGTCTCACACATACAAATCGAAGTGTGTATTCGATTGCATTCAGGCCCTGAACAGGCTGGGTAACAGCAGAAGAGTCAGAATATTCTGGGTTCCCGGTCATAAAGGCATTGATGGAAATGAGAAGGCGGATGCGTTAGCCAAGTATGGGGTTAGTCTTCCCTTTTTGGGGGCGGTTGACATCCTTACTCCTATCCAAACGATTCAGTACTCAATCGACTCCCAAATGATGCAGGGTGCGACGCGCAGATGGGGTGCAACCGTGCAACTCATACCTGCAGAGTAACCAAAATCATGGGAGAGTCATACAATCTCGCATCGACCAAGTTCCTCCTCGAGTTAACGCAGATTGACTGCAGACGACTCGTTGGTAACATTACTGGTCATTGTCTTGTAGCAGCACATGCTATGACAATGGGACTCTTAACGAGCGACACCTGTAGAAGTTATCAAAAGCCGGGGTCTCAGAAACTATCCAGCGTCTCCTGTGTCACTGCCCGGCACTGGGAAGAACCAGACTGCGATACTTCGATGAGCCCTGGTTGGTGGATCTCTCGCACGTGGCAGAGCAAAAGCTGAAGGACATCCTTCAGTTCGTGAAAAAGTCCGGGGCCTTTGATAGCCACTCGGACTGAATTCCTTTCTCGACGTCCATTTATCTGGTGTCACTACGGACCAGTAGGACTATGTGTGGCCATGTGCCAGCCCGTACAACCTAACCTAACCTAAGAATATATACAAATTAAAATCACAAATCATGAATAAACTAAATACCTTTCGTTTTTAAATCGAATATGGCGCCTTAATTCGTGCATAAAAACATATGGAAAGAAAAATACATAAGAATCCGCCAACTTTATAGTCAATCGAAAGTGGAGACCACGCCGCCATTTATTGTGAGAATCAAATTATGGGAAACACGAATTTTTATTCAATTTCTGTCAAAAGAAATTGATTAATATGTAATACATTAAATAATGAATGGAAATTAAATTCAACAACTTTTGGAATAATCAAATAAAGTGTTTATAAGGGAATAGATTCAAATTTTGTGATTACTATAAGTGTGAAGAGTTTTCCCAATCACTTTGGAGGACTAAAAATACAAAAAAAGGCAGAGCCAACTCTACAACAGGCCTATTGCAATTAGGATCATACGAGCAACAAATTTCCAAGGTATTTTGTTTGGCGCATGCAAATTTTTTCTATCCTCCTATCCTTCTTCTAATTTTTTTCTTCCGGAACTTCGGATACATGTAAATACATGCCGATCAGGCTATTTTTACACAAACAATCAAGTTCTAGCTCTACTCACTTGTAATAAACTTGGTAGAATTAAGACGTGTATTAAACTAAAAAAATTGTGTACTTAATATTGCCAGTGTAAGTTGAACTAAGAAATTACCTTTTTGCATCGTGTGTTGGTATGCTACAAAGATCATAAACATAGAATATACAAACGGTAGTTTTCAACCCGTACTATTTTTTAAAGGAATATTTGTAAAAGGCATAAATTAAATTACGTTAGTTGAGTGGATTCAGTGCAAGTGTAAAATTAATTGAGTAGTTATTGTATTTTGGGTATTGTACTTTGAGTTTATTTGGAATAAAGTTTTTGGATAAAGAACTAAGCGATGTTTTCATCCGCTACACACCTCAGTTATTCCGTTTTTCAGAATAATAATTTATAATAAGTATGTGGAACACTACTAAATTTGAATATTCTAGAAAAAGTCGTAGTAATTAGGATATTATATGAAAACAAAATCATTTATATACAGTCCCTGGCCAAATTATTATACTCAACCAAAAAAAATTAAAAATTGCGCATTTTTGCTATATTACCATAGTTATTTTGAAAGTTTGACACAAGTATTGCTTTGTCATCGATTACGCATACTTATTTAGTCCATTTGGACAATGATTAATGTCACTTACTGCATGTACCGTTATGTTTTGGCAATTATATGGTATAAGTCTCAAATGCATGCGTCATTGCTTATAATGATTTGGTTATGATAAGGTGACATTTAAGAGTTCTAATCGATTTTTTGTGCGAAAACAATCAGGTAATGTAATATTTCTGCATTTCCACATGATTTTCATGTATTTGTCTTGGGTTTTTACAGAGTTTTTTGGTTAAATACTCAATTTAAGGATGGGTAAACGAAAGGATCTGTGTGCAATCAAAGTAGGAGAAATTTCCGGCATGTTAAGAGCACAAAATCACACACAGCGTGAAATTGCTCGAATTTGCGGTGTTTCCCAAAGTTCTGTACGGAATATCAGTCTCAAAATGCAATCTGAAGCCGATTTCAGTTCAAAACGCAAAGGTCGATGTGGCCGTAATCGCATCACTACGAAGAGAGAAGATCGCTTTATTCGAAATACTGTTACCGAAAACCGAAAATTACCCATTAATGCTATCACAAATCTTGTAAAAGATGCCAACCTCAATGTTTCGCAAAGAACAGTACGCCGTCGAGCGCGCGAAGAAAATCTTTTGGGTAGAAAACCAGCACGGAAACCAAAGTAGACTCCTGCTATGATCCAGAAACGCTATGCTTGGGCAAAAAAGTACAAACATTTCACAGTTGATGATTGGAAAAAAGTAATGTTATACTGTATTATATTTTTTCCGCAAATATTGAATGAATATATAATATAAAATTGCCAAATATTCGTCATTTGTTATGTTTTGTAGGTTTGCTTTTCGGATGAGTCGAAATTCGAAGCAGTTGTTGAGAAATCAACGTTTGTCAGACGTCGGCGAAATGAAAAATACGACCTGAATTGCATCAATTCAACAGTTAAATATCCGCCGTCAGTGATGGTGTGGTCTGTTATCAGTTCAAAGGGCCCTGGGCCTTTGTATTTTGTAGAAGGAACGATGAATTCCGCAAAATACAAGAGTGTTTTGCAAAATAAGTTGATGCCACAGTTGGGGAAATGGTTCAAAGGCACTGATAACTGTACATTTATGCAAGATGGAGCTCCATGTCATACTGCCAAATGTATTTACAAGTATTTGGAATATAAAAAAAGTCAAGGTATTGGATTGGCCTGGTAATTCACCAGATATGAATCCCATTGAGAATGTCTGGGACTATTTGAAAAAAGAAGTCGCCAAATCTGCTCCTACAACCAAGGAACAACTCATTGCAGTACTCAATAGTACTTGGCACAACAGCCCAAACATAAATCAAATGATACAATCCTCTATAAACAGTATGCCACGCCGAATTAACGCATTATTGCAAGCTAAAGAAAAACATACAAAATACTAATGTTTGACAAATTTCCAATTTTCTAATTTTTGTGATCTTTTTGAGAGCTGTGCTTCACTTATATCTTTAAATCGGACAAAATATACAGTTATGTAACTTTTTTTGGTAAATAAAAATACTTCGTAAGCAAATACACAACAAAAATGTGGGATTTTCGATTTTTTTTGATTGAGTATAATAATTTGGCCAGGGACTGTAGAATAGATATGTATCTTTTATTCAGAATGATTACAAAGGTACAAGTTTTCCAGACGGGATGATAAGAAGGGGGATACGTCAATTTACATGGTTTATGGGAACATTATTCCGAACAATATGAAAAAGAATATTACCCATTTTCCAAAAGCTTGAGTAGCCTAGTGGGTAAAGCACTGGATTCTTGTCTGTGGAGTCCCTGGCTTGAATCAGATTCAGATGAAGGTTCGCGTACCAAGCTTTGAGTTCACCTAGCTTTGAATATGTACCTGAGTTAATGAGGGTTCAAGTAAGTTGTGGAACTGATCAATCTACACAGTAATCACATTAATTTTAAATTTTTGAATGAAGCTATCTACCAGATTCCATATCCTCTTCTTCTCAACTCAGTGAAGAGCACGAATGCAAACCGGCCGAACTTAAATTGCTATTACGGAGCATAAAACTCAAAAAGTCTCATGGTAAAGACTGCATAGCTCCGCTTATGATTAAAAATATTCCCCAAGCTGGCATTGTGCTTCTTTGTACTTTATTTAACAACTGTCTCAAAATCGTTCACTTCCCAGTACCATGGAAGGAAGCAATTATCAGCCATATCTCTCAATTGTCAGCCCTATCTCTCTAGCTCTTTGAAAAAGTTATCCTTCACCGCTTGAGTATCGAAGTAGACAATACTAATACCATACCTAACTTCCAGTTTGGCTTCAGGAGGAATCACTCAACTGTTCATCAGATCTTAAGAGTTAAATGTGATATTTCCACTGCTTTTAGTAATAAAGAATCTACGGGTATGATACTATTATACGTAGAAAAAGCTTTCGATAGCATCTGGCACGATGAACTGATATACAAACTAGTGCAAAATCATACCTCGCCTTATCTTGTGCGTATAATTAAGTCTTTTAATACCGGTAGAAAATTTATGGTAAGGATAAAAAACACATTCTCCGATGTAAAGTGTATCCCAGGTGGAGTTCCCCAGGGCTCTTGCCTAAGTCTCTTCCTGTATAATATATTTATTGCTGACATAGCAATTTAGAGATAATGTTGCATCGCAGCATTCGGGGATGACACAGCAATTTATTCTTCGTCATCGGACCCAAGTACTATAATCAATAATCTTTCCACTCAACTAAATCGAATCCATTGCTTTTACAACAAATAGAAAATTATGACTAATTTATCAAAAATACAAGCAATATATTTCACTAAAAGAAGATCTAATCGCTTCCTGCCATCTCCAACCCTAAATATACAAGGCAGCGTAATTAAATGGTCTAAGAGCGTAAAATATCTCGGCATTGAACTATACAAAAAGCTAACATTCCACTCTCACGTGGATTATGTGGCAGAAAAGTGCTCAAGACTCATTAGAATCATGTACCCCTTTATCAACGGAAAATCCACTTTGCCCTTGTATAATAAAATACTTCTGTACAAAACAGTTGTCCAGCCAATAATCGTTTACGACGAGCCAATTTGGAATTCTTGTGTGAAAAGACACAAATTAAAGCTACATAGAATACAAAACAAATGGCTAAAGATACTTATGAGCAAACGATGATACGCTTGAACCATTGAGATTCACATGCAAAGTGGAGTCAAAACAGTAGATGACCTTGCCACTGAATTAGGTAACAAATTTAGGCAAGGCATTGCCAATGCCATTTATCCTTTAGTTATGGCTATTGCAGACTCCACTTAGCCAACCAGCTTTGATTGTAATGATGAGTTAATTACTATCTACATTTAAACAAATTTCTTTCGGGAAATCATTAGGTTAAGTATAAGTTAAGATAAACTAGGATAAGTTTTTAACAATTAAGAAACTAAGGTTTTCACCGTGCTAGTTTTTCCTAGACGAAACTAAAACACATCAAATATGCATCAAAGTATTAAGTATATATAAAAACAACAATGCTGTAAAGACACTGTCTGATCGCAAATGAGCTACGACTGTAACTAAATGTATATCATGCACTTAAATAAACTCAACTCAACTTAACCCCTTAATCCGAAAACAGAGTTGTCCTTCCAGAGTTCCTAGAGTATTGTTGTCAAGTGTGGTCTCCCCCATCATAAATATCTCAGTGAGGCAGTGGAATAAGTTCAGCGTAGGTTTACTCGGTCACTGTTATTTAAATTCAACATCCCTTACTGTGGTTATAGTGACCGTCTTATCTTATTGCAAATTCCTTTATTAGATTCCCGACAAGTGTTCCTTGACGAGTGCTTACTTTTCAAGGTACTCCATTGCCTTTCGCTCTCCGATCTTGGTTGTGGGCTATGTCTACGTAACGTCAGTCGATCAGATAGATCTCAATCAATGTTTTCTCTTCTCTTCGCGCGTTCTGAAGTTTATTTTAACTCACCGCTAGTGCGCATCCCCAGGAAGCACAATAATCTCCAGCTTGGTCCTTTTCCTCTTGCGTTCTTTCAATTTAAGTTGCAAATGAAAGATATAATTCTTAATGTCTCTTTTAATGTTTGACTTTCTTTTTAATTTTCTTACCATTTTTGCACTCTCTTCAATGTTAAATTGTATATTAGCTTTAATTTTGTCTTCGGCGCAAATAGTTCAAATATGGATATTTCTAATATTTTCTTTTATTTGTTAATTTTTTCTATTTTCTTCTTTTGGATTTATCAATTATTTCTATTTTCATTAAAATAGATTTGAATAAATAAATAAAATAAATAAATAATAAATAGCATGTATGCGAATATTTCGTGTCTTTGTATCTAATGTAATATTTGATTCTTATGAAAACAGCCAATCACATTTGACGTTCAAAGTTACACATAAGCAACGTATTTGCATGTATATCCTGCTTTAAGAACGGTGCTCTCTAAAATTAGATTTCTACAAAGCGAATGCACTTTTCATATCCCTGCAATCAACTCATTCTAAAGCCTGCAATCACTTCAAACAAATCTGGGAGATTATTCGTCTAAACTGAGGTGAATGCTTATCATTTCATGTCGAGCATCATAGAAGGCAGCGAATGGGACCGCGAAGCCACCAGATCAACAAAGATACAAATCCGATACCTTAATAACCAGATTTTACAAACAGTAAATGCAGTGCGCCCACTAAATCCTTTCCAGGGCTCTCGAGCATCAGGAGACACAATTCATTAGATTCAGCGTAATGCTATTGCGGTTGAGTTAACTTCCTGAGGCTGTTTGTCTGCTAACCGCTGATAACTAGACCCTACGGTATGGAATCGAGAACAATAACCCAAGAACTATCCAGTTATTCCATTCATGTTGGATTTTGTGTAGGAGCTTTGTATTGTATCTTATGGTATTGCCGTTTTCACCTTTTAGCAGGTATTGATGATTTAAATCGTTTTACAGGCTATTATTTGAAAATAGGTTTCAACTGAAAACCAAACAATGAATCTAAAGTTTGGTTGATTTATTTGCTACGGCCACAAGAACTCACTGTCAGCTTGGTTATTGGTTTAATTCAAACAATACATGACTGCTATGTCGACATACCAAATGAGGAAACCCTATTTGTTTTCGTATGAAAATCTCAATCAAAAATTCCAATCCCAGACTGTTTAGATTGTTGTGCTACACACCGGCAAGAGCAGAAGAAAATCCAATTTGGAAAGTCGAAGCTGAATATCAGACGAGCACTTGATTCAGCTAGGAACCGCAGGCATACCCATGGTCGATGGATCCTCCAGAGACCAGCGACCATCTGCTCTGCAACATTTGAATCGAAAAGCATCATGTGTCCACTTGACTAGTCTGCTCATGAAACGGTTTAATTATTTAAGACAGGGTAACGGATTTTGTAATAAATCCATATCCATGTCGCCGTAAATTTTTATAATACCACGGTTTCCGGATGGCTTTTGGTCAACTCAAATTTTGCAGCTTGCAAATGTTGAGCTTCACTTGTATGTACATATGCATACGTATATCTGCAGGATTTTCGTATTTGTGAGGGTGAATACTCAAGGGAGACATTGCATAATACTTTCCTAGAATTTTTATATATTTTGCAAGGACAGATGGCTTCAACGTATGTATGTATGAATGCTTGCTGATGAGTTATGTATGATATGTAGCCATAGAATTGAATAAACGATAACAAACCCCTAGAGATTAGCTGTCAGCTGCGTCGTTGTTTTTAATCATTTTTTTTTGTGTTCAAGATTAGTTTCAAATTGATAAAAACGATTTGTTGAAAAATATTCGCTCAAATTCTTTATCTGCATTTGTTGCCAAGAATCATAGAATCGAATCCTGACAGGATGCTGATGGCCATGCAAATTTCACCATACTGCTGTTAGTGTGACGAACTGTTTGTTTCAACAGACTATATAAAGCGCATTTCTTACTTCAACGTATTCATACTATATATCTTCTCTAAGTGCCTTATTCACAACCTTTACGAAAGTCTCTCCATATTTTTACCCAAAATTTATCGTATCGTAAATGTATTTTTAAAACGTTCTTGGAAAATTGGCAAAGCATTGTCCGGAGACTATGAGTAAAACACTTCAAGACCTGAATCGGCAGCAGCATTTGGCAATAAAAAATATAATACTTAACTTTAATATAAACGTACGGCAGGTTTTATTTTCAGCTCGTTAAGTGCCCATCGGTATCGGAACAGCAAAATTAAAGTGGTCATGGTGTTCAAGGTGAAATGTATTGCAGTATTTACGCTGTTGCAGGTTACAAAACCATTTCAAACTGATCACGAATTAGAGCGCTTTAATTAGGTTTATTTATCCGATGGTATAACTTATCCTGTGAATACCATTCAACAATGATTTCGATTCAATGCACAGTATAATGAGTAACAAATTATCAGAAAGGTTTGATATTTGATCTTAAGGGGGTATTCTGGTCTAAAAATTTGATGAAATCAACTTTTTTTTTGGTTGCATATTTTCAAAGTTTAGATCTTTAAGAATGAGATTTTTGGAAATTCGAATTAGCGACACACCAACTAAACTGACACACGCGATCAAGCTACGAGCTTCTCAAGGCTTCTAAAGAAGTTCAAACTGCTCGTATGGCTGAAATAGATTTCGAAAATCTCGCTTTTGAAGTAAAAGTAGGAACATTGCTTGATGCAGGGATCGCTGATTAAAAAAATGTAAGCAAAACATACCATTAAACGCCTCAGACTACCCGAAACGAGACTCCAAACTTTACACGCGTTTTTCCTCGAAACTACTTTTTTCGATATGGTTGACATACGATACCGTTTACTTGAAATTCTGCACAGACTCTCTTAGCACTATTAGAATTTTTATGAAGTAGGAATTTAAAAAACAAAATTCTACATTTTTCAAAAACTGAGGCAATAAAATGATATCTTCTTTTATATAGACGCCATTTTGCAAAAAAAAAGTTTTTTCAAATCGCCTGCCTCAGACTAATTCTAAATTATTTTTTTCAGAATTGATCAAAAATTTATGTTGCAGGTCACCAGAAAGGTTGGAATCACGTCAACCAGAAGACAAGGTTTTTTTTTTAGTCCCAACTTCGCCGACCTGTACCTACATAAATTTTGAATTTTTATGTTTTCTGATTCATTTTTACACTTTTAAAATATTAATCAAAAACTGGCAAAAAAATAGATACTGAAATTGTTTATTATTATTTTTTTTGCGCCTGTAAAATCACATCAAAGTCGAGTCTCTAGACCAGAATACCCCCTTAAGCTTGCGCTTTTTACTGATTTTATATACATACGATTTTATATACTTCGTATATATAAACATGTATATATATATATATATGTATATATATATATATATATATATATATATATATATATATATATATATATATATATATATATATATATATATATATATATATATATATATATATATTTATTAGCAAAATTATTTAGGGAAATAATCTCTGGAGTGGCCGATCCGATTGAGCTGAAATTTTCGTAGGTAGGTCCATGACTTGCTAAAATTAAAATGCCTTTAACCCTTTGGCGGCGGCGGCCATTTTAGTTAATTTTCAGGTACCCCTATATTCAGGTACCCCTATAAGTACATCGGGGAACAACTGGAGGGCACAGTCTCCACGATGCAACTAATGACAACGGCCAACGCCTGATTGACTTTGCATGTAGTAGAGATATAGTCATAAGTTCGACATGCTTCCCACATCGACGCATCCACAAAAGAACATGGGCATCACCAGATGGCAATACCTTCAACCAAATCGACCATGTCCTTATTCAGCGGAGATGGGCTTCCAGCATACTTGACGTTCGGACGTTTCGAGGAGCAAATTGTGACTCGGACCACTACTTGGTCAAATCCAAATATCGATGTCGCATGTCAAAGGCGTACGTGACGAAGACGAGTCCTCTGCGTAAGTTTGACATCGGAAAGCTCCAAACGGCGTCAGTAGCAGAAAACTTCTCAAAAACTCTTGAGACTAAGCTAACTCCTATCCTACAAGATAGCACAGTGAGCCGGTTGACGAGGTCTGGATGGAGATGAAGACAGCAATCAAAGCCGCTGCAGAACAAGTGGTTGAGTATGAAGCTCAGCGCAAAAGAAACAACTGGTTCGACAACGAATGCCAGGATGCGCTGAACAAGAAAAATCAGGCATATAAACAGTTCCTTCCAAGGAACACCAGGACGAAGGGAGAAAAATATGAAAACCTCCGACGAGTAGCAAATAAGATCATTAGATGTAAGAAACGAAAATATTATGACGAGCAATTAAAGAGCATTGACGGAAATCTGGCAAGCAATAAAACTAGGCAAGCTTACAAAGTAGTGAAATGTTTAAGACGCGGATATCAGCCCAAGACAACACTCTGTAACGACGAAATCGGCAACATCATCGCCGAAGATAACCAGATTAAGGAGAGGTGGGCCTGCTATTTCAAAGAACTCCTTAATCTTGCACATGGCTCCATAATATCAGAGCCGATAGACATCTCTGACGAAGTCCCGATCGCACCTCCAATGCTGCAAGAAGTCAAGTCTGCCATAAAAAGCCAGAAAAACAATAAAGCGCCGGGCATTGACGAAATTTCGGTCGAGCTAATCAAATACGGTGGAAGCTGCCCTATAAAAGCCATCCACAAATTGATCCAGAACATCTGGGGTCAAGAAAAAATACCGCAGGAGTGGTGCAAATCCATCATATGCCCTATCCACAAAAAAGGAGACAAACTTCGGTGCGAAAACTACAGAGGCATATCGCTACTTTGTACATCCTATAAGATACTGACGAAAATATTAAAAGATAAAATAAATGTATACGCAGAAAAGGTCTTTGGGGAGTACCAAGGAGGCTTTAGGTCTGGTAGATCAACTACGGATCAGCTCTTCACAGTCAAACAAGTGCTTGAAAAATGCTGGGAATTTAACATCGACGTCCACCAGATTTTCGTGGATTTTAAACAAGCATATGACAGTATTGACCAAAACATACTGTACACAATAATGCTATACTTCGGCATCCCGGCAAAACTAGTCCGGCTGACCAAAATGAAGATGACGTCAACAGCATCACAAGTCAGAATCAACAACGGTCTGACTGACGCCTTTGACACAAATGTCGGACTAAAGCAAGGAGATGGGTTGGCAAGTCTGCTGTTCAACCTAGCACTTGAATACGTGATAAGGAAAATTCCTGTCGACACAGGGGGTACGCTACTGTATAAGTCGAACCAGTTAGTGGCCTACGCGGATGACATTAACATCTTGTCCCGTTCCTTCACATCCGCCAAAGAACTCCTGTTGAAACTTGATCAGGAAGCCAAAGAAGTAGGCCTGAAGATAAATCAGACGAAAACAAAAATCATGACGCAAACAAGAAAGAAGACCTCCATTAGACAAAATATAATTTTGGACGAATATAATTTAGAGAATGTGGACGAATTTATATACTTAGGCTCGAAATTGACAACGAAAGGCAGTGAAACTGACGAAATTAAACGGAGAATACAGCTCGCTAATAAAACTTTCTACTCCGTTCTGGCCCTGCTGAAGACCAGCTGCATACACAGGAAGACGAAGCTCCAAGTCTACAAATCAATCATCAGACCTGTGTTGTGCTACGGATGTGAAACTTGGACCCTTACCCACGCGTCCGCAAATATGTTGAACGCCTTCGAAAGACGGGTTCTCAGGCGTATAATTGGAGCTAAAGAAGAGTGCGGATAAGGTACAACCACGAGTTGTACGAGGTTTTTGACGAGCCAGAGGTTGCTACAATAGTGAAACTGCGGAAGCTGCAATGGGCTGGTCACGTGCAACGAATGGACGAGCATCGAGTACCTAAGAAGGTATTCGACGGAAGGGCCGAGGGTCGAAGACCAGTGGGAAAACCCAGAAAACGCTGGTCTGACTCTGTCGACGAAGACTGCGCAAAGCTGCTCGGATTTCGAAATTGGAGGACGCGGTCATTGGAACGAGACAACTGGAGGCGTCACCTGCGAGAAGCCAAGGCCCGAGAGGGGCTGTAGTGCTACAACGACGACGACGACTATATTTCTTTGCAGAGTACATTTTTGTTAAAAAAAAGTATTGAAAATGAAAACTTATTATGTTTAATCTTGTCTATGAAAAAGTTTTTGAAATGTTAAGCCGTGTGTGGGTGTTGAGTGCCTAAAAGTTGGCAAGGATTTTTTTTCAAATTTGGATTTACCATAACTTGTGACAGAAACATTGGATCGTCGTGAAATTTGCAGAGCATATTGATGTTGGCTAAAACTTAACACACATATGAGACACACATCCTTTAAAAAATCCTTCAAAACATCGACATCGAAAAATTCAAATCATTGATAAATTTTAACCTTTACCACTAATTTTCACAAGAACGGCAACCCATAACGAAATTGCCTTTTATTTTCAGCACTCAAAAATCTGTTCACGAGATTTGACAATATGAAATTTTTAAGAATTTTTCGTATTGACTAGGACCAGGTCTGATAGAAGTGATTTTGAAATTCAGTGGCAGTGGTGTCATCTTGAAAAATCGATGAGAAAAAACTGCTTTTTGATTTATAACTTCCGACCCAGTCAACAAATTTTAACGAAATTCACACAGTACTTGAACCTTACTCTAAGCCACATTTGATAGAAAAATAAGCATAGGCATTTTTATTGAAAAAATAAGCATAAAATTGCCAGCTATGGAAGTTATTGTTACCTAAATTTGCTCATCGAAAAAGAGGTTTTCTCCCTATAACTTCCGAATTAGTTATGACATAAAATCGAAATTCTTGTAGTAAATGACCCTATTGTAAGAAAAAAATTCGTCAGAATTTCGTAGAAAAATCATGAAAGGGCTGCCAGATATGGTATTTTTTGTAGATTTTTGGCATTTCTTTACATTGTGACTTTGTCATTAAATTTGCAAATATGGACGATTCTGCAATGACAACAAAAAATATTGAGGCTGCAAATTTTGGAAAAAAAACTGTGTGTAGTAGCTCTAAATTTTTTTTCACCCTTATAGCTTCATTCAACCGAAACGAAATTCACAGATGGGTTTACCTCAACGTGAAGCAGATTTGGTATACTTTTTACGTAACACAGAGTTGACCACACCAGACATTTTCGTGAATATTGCACCAACACATATTTCCATTAAATATTTAAATCCAAAGGATTTGCAATAACAAAAAAAAAATGTTCGGTACGTTGGTAGCACTGAACATTTTCATCATCTCTGTTATAGGAGATGCTCTCCAGAAATGATTTTCGTTGCTTTGGGTAAGAAATGGTTGATGTGATACTACAAAAAAACGTATTACGTCTTTCCTTATTTTTTGGTCACCTAAGGACAGTTTCTACGAAAATTAATTTCTTAGCGGTCCTGATGCGCTAGTTTTTTTAATTGATAGTGGTACCAAAAACATTTTGGGATGAAAAAAAATTAATAAGTTAAGAAAATTAACTTGTTTTACTGTGCTTTTTTGATCCAGGGTGCTTATAAATAAGGTTAGATAGGCATTGAAACTAAAAAAATATTGAAAAGGAAGTGAAAGGAGTGCCGCATAGCTGCTAAACAAAATAGCGGTATTTATTTTAGCATTTTTAGTATGTACTTACTTTACTCCCTCAAAGGAATTTACGTTGACAGCCTTCCTAGACATTGAGGCGGCCTTCAATAAAGTCATTGTTGCTAGTATCATCGTTGGCTTGGTTCAATATGGAGTGAATAAAACTCTGGCGACGAGGACATCGGACTAACTCAAAAAGAGGCATACTGAGGCCAACTTTTTCGAGCCCAAAGCAGAGAGAATAGTCGGAACCGGAGCACCACTATGAGGGATTATATCTCCCCTTTTTTGGATTTCGACAGTTAATGAAATACTGGAGAATTTAAGGGCCAGTGGCTTTGAGGTGGTGGTGTATGCGGATAACATTGTTGTATTAGGGGTACGTTCTCACCAAATTTGTCAGGCCTTATGCAATCGCCGCTTGACCATATCCAAATCTGGGCCAGAAAAGCTGGTCTTAGGGAAAACCCGACAAAAACCGAATATGTATTTTTCACAATGAAACACAGGGTGCTGGCTATTGCCACGCCTAGCCTTAGCAGAATAACATTGGAACTTGTTGATAGTGTTAAATATTGGTTTCTTATACTAGACAGGAAACTGAACTGGGAGGCTCATATGAAGCACATAACAAGTAAGACTCGCGCAGCACTTTTCGCGTACCGATCTGGTGACTTTAATATCTAGAGTCTGAAACCTAGTACAGCCTACTGCATTTTCCCCTGCGTAGTGAGACCAATTTTGGTATATAGAGCGATCGTGTGGTGGAAGGCAGCAGAGAGTAAAACCAACATCAAACAGCTTGCAAGACTGCAAAGATTAGTTTGCATTTGAACATATAACGGGTGCTTTAAAAACCATCCCAACGGCTCTAAATCTTATGCCCCTGGATCAATTCATCTTTAGAAGCGCAAGTTTAGCGGCAATACGCGCTAAAAGTTCCGGCATGTGGAACGATTCAAATCATTAGGGCCACAGCCGCATTCTTACCGAATGCATTAGAAGATTTGAGCTTGCTGTGGAAGACATGGATCACATTAGCAGAATAACACATCTTGGCAGAGATTTCCAGGTCAAGATACCCTCAAGAACAGGCTGGAAGAAATAGGAAGCTACCGCCGATAGTGGTGTCTGAACTTACTCGGACGGGTCAAACACAAACACAGGAGTTGGTTCGGGCGTGTTTTCTACAAATTTGAGCCTTAGCCTGTCGGACAATGCTACCGTCTTTCAGTCTGAAGTATATGCTATACACATGGCAGTTGAGTCCATTAGCGGAACGTCAACTAAACCAACGACGATTTGCGTCGGCAGCAAGGCAGCCATTCTCGCTCTTGCGTCTTGTAGATGTTCTTCGAAAACTGTAAACGCTTGCAGAGAGGCTCTCAAGAAAAAGGCAAGGCATATTCTTATCTAGATTAAGTGCCAGGGCAAAGTGGGGTCAAAGGCAACGAAAAAGCTGATGAATTGGCGAGGAATGGTTCAGGAGGTAGTAATAGCCCCTATTTTACTGTACCACGGTCAATTGTTTACAACACAAGCAAACTGGATACTTCCAAGTAGACCAATCTAAAGTCCGAATGGAAAAATAGGATGGACTGCAGGGTGGACAAAACGCTATGACCATCACCTGATCCAAGCAAAAGCAGAAAACTGCTCAATCTCAGCAGAAACCGCTTGAGAACGACGGATGACAAGCTCACAGGGCACTGGCTTACCATATCTCAAGCGAAAAAAATGGGGCTGACATCCAGGAATTTATGCAAGGAGTGCCAAATGGTAGAGAACACCATCGAGTACACTCTCTGTGATTGTACAGCCCTTAACAAGAATCGCCTCAAGATTTTTGGTTCTTACCAATTTCAAGAGTTAGCAGAGGTGGCTGATTCAGTTTTTCGAGGCGGTCGCTTGGCAGCTCTAGCAAGCCAGCGGAGGGTGGCAAATGGTACCCCGCAGCCCGGCAATCCTCTTTACTACCTAATCTAACCACTTAAGTTCTTTTGCGAATCACATAGCGCAATCGCTTTTTTTGATACTAAGTCGTCTTAATTTTATGTTCGCAAATAGTTGGATCTTGAGTATTATTTTGCCATAGAGCCATCATTGTTTGGATTCGAAAACCATGATATGCTTCATTTCATCTCTATTTTGAATTGTATCTGATCAGAATAGTATTAGAAATTATAGTTAAGTTACTTCTAATGAAAATATTTTCTTGCGTGGCATTATAGGAATAATAGCACTAGTTGCTTTTGACATTTTGTCAAGATTTGCTCTCAGTGACCTAATCATAAGATTGGCTATAGCTAGAAAAAAGTCAGCTTTATTATGAAGGTTTATAATTTTACGTCATGAAGTAGTGCTAACAAACACAAAACAGCTGAGTTTTTTCCTTGATTATTTTATTAGCACAAGCCGCTATTGTTTCCAATGAAGAAAAATACCTGCAATCACGTAGTGAAAAGTACTAAGAAGTGCTAGTCCTGATACTAATTTTAACGTTAACGAGAGTTGGAATGTTTCATTTAATTTTTTTTGATTGCGTAGTTTCCTGGTGAGGAAAGACAAGACATTTACAGGCAATATTCATCGTAATATATGCAGCTATTCACAGTTTACTCTAAAAACTGTGATTTGGTTCATATTAAACCATTTTGCAACTGATCCTGTGGTGAAACATGGTAAAATTACAGTATAGAAGTAGTTTAGAATATGCGGTTCATATACGCAATTTTTCATGTTGTTCGGCAGTTCGGTTCAAAATAGTATAAAAATTAGAGTTGCCTGTTTTGAGTTTATGTTTGAAAAGTCATAATATTAATAAACAAAATGCTTAACGGATCGACTGAAATAATATCCAACAATGTAGCATTATAATATTTAAGTGTTAACCTATTTTTTCTAAAAAACAAGCCCGCTTTTTCCTTAAATATAACTTAAATTTAGACTAAGAGAAATCAACTAGAATTGAAAATTTACTTTTAAGAATAAAATAAATGCCTACAATTTTTAAGACACCTTTCTGATCGCAACGTAGCTGCAAGCGAACGAACACTTGGCTGTTAAATAAACAGTTAATAGCAGAAAATATCTGTTAATTACTTCCTCCATATTTTAAAACACCTTGTTGTTGATCTGAGCTCATAAGTTATTTCTATGACAACCGTAGAACCATAGAAACCCGCTTAACTAAATGTTTATTAATTTTTCTGAATATCGCACACTACTTACACCATCAAACTTATCCTCAAAACCAATATTTCGTTTGTAGAAAATAACAGACACATTTAATACAATTAATTTTCCTTTTATTTTTAATATGGTTCGGGAAAACACGAATGGACATTTCAATGATGTAAATAGTGATGAAATTCTTTCGTTTTCAATAATAATTTCGTATTATACATCAGCAGCACATCTGCAGTGCGACGAGCAAGCCGAATTAGTGTAGTGCGACTTGTTTCTGGTGTTGTCCCTTGTAGTTGTAGAAAAAATAAATTAAAAAACTAAAATGTTGCAGCTATTTGTAAATACCATAGCTTATAACAGCGACACAAAACTAAAACAGTTTGGCAGGCTATATTGACCAGCAATGTAAAGAGAAACCTAATATCGAAAATGCAGAAAAAATAATAATAAAAACATTAATAAAAAACATTTTAAATTTTCTTCAGTGTTTTCAATGTTTGCCATTTTTAAAAGGCTGCACTGACTTCAACGCAAAGGCAATCGTGTTACTACATGAAAATTGAAGCACTTTCTATAAATCCTTCATTCCAGCCAAAAAAAGTTTACTGGAGTCACTTAAACTTGCATCTATCGAGCAAATTAAATTCTGGAAATTCCACTTCTTAAAACGTTTTCACTGCATGCTCGCTTGAAAGTAACTGAAAAGTAAAATGAACAACTTGGCCATAAGCTGACTAGCCACAGTCATCCTAAATTTCTCCAAAATAAACGATGCTGTTAAAGTGGCGTCGAAAGAACTTCAAGATTTTCCGCGCACTATGCATTATGTATTTACAAAGTCACCTTCAAGTACGGAAAAGTTGCACGGAGATTTAAACAATACTTACAGCATATACTTACTTGTGCTACCGGTGAAAATGAGTAAGTTTGACTTTGATCCTTGCACTTAAAGTATCGTAAAGTTTTACAATCGCAATCGAAAGAGAATAGGAACTGATGTGTTGCGACAAGCTGAGCGTTTATTATGCAATTTCACCTTCGCATAGGAAAAGAACCTTGCTTAATGCATTTAAATAACGGTTATTTTGGAAAACATTAATGAATCAGCAGGTTGTAAAAAGTTCTACAGCTACAAGTGCTTAAAAGATTTTTTGCAGAGTTTGGTTGAGTGTTTTAGTGTTGCAAACATTCAGTAGACGTCGAATGTATGGAGTAGCAGGCAAAGACGTGAAGTAGAAATTCAAAAAGACTGTAGTGCATAAGAACTAGGATGACTGATTTTCGAAGTTATTTGTGGAGAATGTTATGTATATGTGGAGGCATTCGTGAGTCTGTGCGCCTCGCTGATATTGCTAGACAAGAAGAAGGACGATTCCTATCGCTTCAGCGTGCTTACTTAAAGACGTCACCTATTACTTCTACTTCTTTAGAAATATTTCATTTATTAATATTATTTATTAACATTATTTTTGACATTTGTGCTAATTACTTCTATCAGGAATTTTATCACGCAAATTTTTGATATTTTCAAGATTTTCAGCTTATGTCCATTTAATACTACCTTCCAGACTTTGTATTCTTTTGTCTTGTATGCCGTTATCAGAAGCTCATCTAGTGAGCCATCCTCTAATGGTTTAAATTGTATTTACAGTTTAAATGATATGATAGTCGAACCTAGGTGAGGTTAGATAATGGTAGAAGACCATCATTTCGGAATTATTTGTACCACTTCATTGGGTATACCAGATAACCATTTTGCTTAATAGAATTAGCTTGCATAACGCAGTGGTGCCAGCAGGGTCGGTTCTTCTATATGTGCACATGGTGCTTTGAATCCAGGCGGCACCATAAGACAAACATAAAAGGCGGCATAATAAAATACATATCTAATTCAAGAATAAAATATTTTCCTGTAAAATATCTACCATATAATCTTTATCAATATGTAAAATAAGTCGCAGATATTAAATTTTCAGTTTATTCATTTTTCGCTTACGGTAACACCTTGAGCGTGCACCTGTATGGTTGTTTACTATAAAACCATCCATACACCATAACATTAGCTGACGTAATTCTAGAATTCATCAAATTCTTGCATAGAAATTTGTGTATACTAGAAAAAAATATGCTACCAGATTCGCATCATGTATTGCATGTTAAAACACCAAAATATTTTATGCATATACGTATACATACCGAGAGTGTGAATGAACCCGCTTTGACTTCGAAGTGGGGTGATTGTCTCTCGTCCCAAGCAAATTCATTTGGTGCACTTTCAAATCGCGCTCCGATATAGAGCGCAGACAATATAGCGTGCAAAATTTAACAAACACCTTCAATTTGGCTGTCAACGATGCAGCGAACTGTTTTTGTTTTTTTTTTATATACAACATATGTTTTTGACTTTGTGTATTTTTGCAGTTTATGAATAGTTGGCGTATTCTCAAGACAAATGTTGAGAGCTTAAGCCCTTATATGATACAAGATTTGAAAGTCAACTTAACGCTTTTAATCTCCTGGTGCAAAATCTATTTGATCATACGAAGCGTTAGGAGCTTTAGGGGAAAGGGAAAATTCGAATATTTAACATATTGCAGAGTGTTTAGGAAAAAATTGCTAAAATTTAAGTTTATTGTTAGCTTAATAGTATAGTAATTTAGATAAAACCAATATTGCGACCAGATTCATTTAAAGCCACTCCCTATATCTAACCACCACTAAGAACATTTCATAGCCAACTTTAAATTTTTTGGTGGAATATTGTAGCAGTTCAGTACACTTGTCACTGCAAGAAAATCGCACTTAATTTAAAAGTTTCATGTAGGCCAAGTAACCAAAGCTACTTGTATTTGATTGAAACTAAATAATGCTATCACAATGAGCTCACCAAACAATTTGTTTTCGAGCAAGATTGAGTTCGGGGATAAATATTTTTCTAATCATCCTCCACGTTATCAAATCTGCGCAAAACACCAATTTGGAGGACCCATAGTAGTGCTCCATATAGTATATTTGCAGACCCTGTGTTGAGGGCGGCAAATTCTTCCTATGCACCAGGCGCTAAATACATTAGGGCCGGGCCTGGGTGCCAGCCACCTAGCCTTCAAAGTTGCTAACGCGTTTATTATTTAGAGCCGGACACTTGCAAAGAGCATGCTGGAATCTGCCCTCGTTTATCTCACGTCTCCACCATTGATGGATTTCAGCCTATTCTATTCATATGAGATACAGTAAGTCAACGCCCCGTGCGTAGAACAACGGCCGTTCTCGAGCATTTACTTCTCAGCTTGACTAATTTCCTACTCCTGTTGTGATGGTCATACTCCTGTTGTGATGGTCATTACAGTCCGTCTGCTTGTCTAATTCGAACTTTAATTTATCCAGAAGGACGCATCTGGTTTGCTTGTGGTGCCAGCAAGTGACCTTGATACAGTTAACTGGGGGCAATTGCTAGCTCCTAAACTTTTTTTTGCTAACTAGTTTGCCTTTTCGTTGCCTTTCACACCACTATGCCCTGGCAGCTACATAATTTTGATAAATGTAAATCTTGCTTTTTTGTCGACAGCCATTCTGCATGCGCCAGTCCCTCTCGAAGAGCATCTACAAAAGGTATGCCTAAAAATTGCTGCCCTGCTCTCGACGCAGATCAGCGTTGGTTTGGTTGATGTCATTCGTATCTCATATATTTTAGCCATAGGTCCGTTCAATTAATGCCTGAACCGACTTCTGTATCTGTCTTTGATCAAGTTTGGTGAACCCAGGAATTTTTGTTGCCAATGACCCACAGGACCCTCCAGTCATTTGTAGTTAGTATTCTGACCTGAAAGTTTCCATCGCAATATATTATTTTGTTTATTTAGCCTGTGACCTCAGCAACGAGACCATACCGTCTGCGACATTCCATATGGATATCGGTGCGACATGTTGCCCTTTAAGCATGCACCTTTGCGGATGAGCCTATCCAGAGGCCTTAGCTCCAAAATCATTTCCAATTTCTTAACGCATCCGAGAAACTTATTGCAGTTCCGTTTATTTCTTGATGTTGATTTTGCTCTCTACAGCATTTCATCACACAATTTTCCCATAAACCTAAATCGGCCTAACTGCACATGTGAATATATAGTAAGTCTCCCGTGGCTTAGGACCTCAGGCATTGAAGTAGGCAGATCACCATGCGAAAAGTGCATCACATTAGCCTCTCAATACAGTTTTTTGTTTAGTAAAAGGCCAAAATATTTAACACTATTAATAAATTTTTGTGTTATCTTGTTGAAGGAAGTGCACAAGGTCAGTTTTTTGTCGGGTTCACCGCCATATTGGCTTTTGAAGTCGAGTTCGGTGCGGTGCTGATTGCACCAAATCAAATAAAGTCTAACGTCGCCTCCTCATTATAAGTCATCGTGTGGTCCATGCAGCCATCACCATTGCGTAAACGGGCGATGGCTTCAAGTGGCCGACAGTGGCGAAATATAGAAATGGTGATGCCCGAGAACGGCTTTTGGAGTTTTTTTTTCAGACACATTAAACCGGGCCATCATGCACAACAGAAATATCAGGGCTGGCCCATCTAATGGCCCATTGTGCAGAGTCAATTTTGTGTGATGGTGGCCATCATGGAAACAATTGCAGTGGCCGATGATGGCCTATAGTGTAGAGGCGACTAAAAAAAACAACTCATAAATACGTAAGTACCTCAAAATCACTGACCTATAAATATTTATCTCATTGACTCTCAAAACTCAGAAAACATGTGATATGATCGTCTCTACTGGTTTGTCATCTACCACCCTTTTTACTTATTTGGCAGAAACCATGTTAAGCTATTTAGTCTCAAATTTTTCACATTACGGCTATTCAGCCTGACAAGTTTCGAAAAAAGAACACTCTAGCTTTTGATCGAGTCGGAGGAATGCAGTAAGTCTTATCCGATCCGATTCAATCTAAAGTAGTGATGTTCCCCTTTTGAAATTATTGTTAATGATTTCATCCACACCAGCGGCTACATCCTGAAGTATTTGTAGGCATTTTTCAGCAGCTTGTTTTTCTCGTCGAATTCTGAGGTCTAGGGTTCCATAAAAAGGCATGGCTCTCCAAACCAAAACGGATCCTTCTTCTTTTCTTAAAAAAAACTTTATTTTTCTCTGAATAACTTTTAAATAATACGAATTCCTATCTAGGTGCTAAATAATGAAAAACAAAAACATGTCAAAAATACTCACTTTACGATTATAGTGACATTTTGCGGAAAGCGTAAATGACTATAGCTGACACGACACAGCGGCAACAGTTATATGTCATTAAATGGGTCATCTAACGTTTTTCATCTGTAAAAATTATCGATTGTCATTATTTTTCCACTGGTAATTATTCCGAGTGAGTTTCATTCGTGCGCATTTCTGCCTGATACCTTTATGTCAAAGTAAGTTTCTGTATTCAACGGAATATTTTCAAGGTTTTTTTTGCTTTAGGATTCTCTTTAAAGTATACACGCTAGCAGGAGATGTAGGATTGAATGCAGTAGCTGCTTTTACTATTTTCCTCGCGTGTTAAGTTGGTCTGGCCCAGTAGTTGCTGTTTATTTAATCATACTCCCTGTGATTTTCCGGATAAAGAAGGCAACGGCACCAGAATCTGCGATTGCTCAAATTTTCCTACCTTCTTCTTTGAATGCCTTTATTTATTCCAATTCTTCATTTGGCGGATTACTCACTAATTATTAAAATATTTCTCTTAATAAATTATTGAATTCGTTTTGCTAAAGTAGTCCTTAAGTTTCCTGGTTCAAGTCTTAAAACTCTTATGTGAAGATCCGTTCATTTATCGGTATTTTGAAGCTCTAGTAGTCTGGTGAGTAGAGCACTGGTTTTTAGTGTGTGGGGTCCCTGGTTGGAATTCAGGTTTAGACGAGTGACCGCGCACCCAGCTTTGAGTTTACCTAGTTCTGAATAAGTATCTGATTTAAATCAGGAGTCAAATGAGTCACTACACACTCGTATTCATATTTAATGTAAAGTGAATTAAGCTCTCTACCAGTTTCATCCTCTAGATCAAACAAAGCTTGTTTTGAGATTACTTTACTTTTATTTTGACAAACACAAGAATTATTTTTATTATTCTGTAAATCAGGTAGGTATAAAATTTTATCATTAGGTTGCGAATCCTAAGAGTTTTAAAAGAAGTAAAATATATGTTTTGAGCTGATTCATAGTTCAAGTTCATAAAGTATCGTCATATCGGAGAATATGTTTATCTTTCGGAGGATAAATAATCAACTCCACCAAGTATCAATGTTCAAGAAGATCTGCTTCACAATTTGATTCATTTACTTATTTACAATGATCATTTCAAAAATTTTAATGTGAATCTAAATCTTATGCTGCCTTCTCACTGTGGGCCATCATCCGCCACTGCAGTGGTTGCAATGATGGCCACAATCACAAAGTTGCCTCCACACACTGGGCTATTAGATGGGCCAGTCATGATTTTTCGGTTGCGCATACTGGCCCGCTTGGATGTGTATGAAAAACCGCTCCGTAAGCCATCCTCGGCCATCGTCATTTCCATGCTTTGCCACTGTCTGCCACTGCAATCGATCGCCCGCCTTCACAATAGGCATAGTGTGGAGGAGACACAACATCACCATTCATGGCTATAAAGTTCATTTCGCAAATAATTGCACTTAAGCCAAAGCGACCGGATAACGCAACAATTATATCGTAATCGAGCTTTTATTATTCGAATTTCTTACAAATTTTATGCAAAATACTGCATTATATGTGAGACGCATAAATAACATGCTTAATAGTCTACTCTGATAATCTTTGCGGCAAATGACAGCCATAAAATGTGCAGATAGTATTACCATATAACAAATTTGACAAACTTCAAAACGGAACAAAGGTACGATATACCACAATTACTTTCGAAGGTCTTTAGATAAACGCTGAGCATAAAGTGAGAAGTTTTATAAGACCCATAAAATAAGTTGCGCGGAAAAGTTGGAAACTGTATCGTCATTAAATGCACTCACTCTAATTTTGATTACAATACAGTAAGGACAATATTTGTCTCCCCGTAATGGCTGCACAATATTTGCTTTTTGTAAATTTCGAAAATTTCCAGTGTTTTTATTCCATTTACTCAAGTTTTCATTCATGACATAAATTTTCACGGAGTGTCATTTGTTTTATTAACTAAAAGCCGAAAATGATGTCGTTGGTGGTTTGCTGTGCTATTTCGTAATATTAAAAGCTTTCAAGCAAAGCATCATGGGAAACACGTACGTTGCACCGAATCCTGTATATGTTTATTTGTTTGTTTCATTTCATATCTCTGTTTCTGGAGTAAGTGAGCTATTTATATGACAAATTCAAACATGCTGCTGAAGGTTAGTGTTTTTGCTGATAAGAAATTAGAGGATTCTCCGTAAATGGAATACACAAGCTGAGAGTATACGCTGGACGAATTTGTATGCTTTTAGTTATGTATGATTATCCCTTTCTATGCGAAATAAAGCGCCCAACCAAAGAGAAATAAACAGAGTAAGTTCACTTTATTTTGATGATTATGACTATATTTTGTGTTCGATAAGCTTATTATAATTGTTGGCACGCCTAAATAATTTATGCTATTGTTCCTTTACGGTAATGATTGCAAATCCACTTAGACTTAGCAACTTGGCGTGCATTAAGTTTTTTGGCATATTTTGAACATAAGCCATATTAAACCAGATGCATTTTCGAGAACCCGTTTATAGAAAGATGCCAAAGATTTTTGCTTTCCATGGAAGACTCCCCCGGAAAATTTTAACTGAAACACAAAACCATCTCTTTCATATAAATATATCCACTGTGAATTGCTATAGAGAGCTTAATACCTCACTTTGACATTCAACCAGCCCCGGATCTTGAATTTTTTCGAGGCGGGGCAAAAACTGAAAAATGCCGCCCCCACCCACCAATATTTTTACCTTTATCGTCATCATCATTTCAGCCATAAGACGCGCACTGATGGACTCAGGTCTCCCCCATAGAGTGCCACAACGACGGGTCTAGCGCTGCTCTTTCTCTGTTAAGTATATGTACATATATTTTTTCCAAAGATACATGAACTTGTCGGACATCTATTTTAATTAGGATAGGACAGGATAGGGTCTGAAATAAAATGTGAGATTAAAAGTAATTATTATGTTGCACATTGAAGTTATAGATTTAATCTTCGAGGCTTTCGTTCTGCAAACAAATCTATGGCTTTGTCATAATAAATCACATGATCAGTTCGTTTTTATATTGCTAATATTGCGAGACTCGACAAACGTTCCTGGCTCGTCGACGATTGTAGATAACTTTTAATAAATTAAAGTTTGCCAAAACTTCGCTCGCAGCTTGCGGATGTGGTAGTAAGCGTAGTGTAAACTTCTAGGGCAATACCAGTATTAAGAAAATCATCCTGCAAGTAAATTATGCACATATATCTGTTGCAAGAGATTGAAAGCGCTAGCATTTTTTTTTAGCTCCAAATAAAAGTGGAGTTTGCTCTTTAAAAACGTAGAGTTCCTAGCAGAATTTAGCTGTTTTTAAATCTTGCTCGTATTTTCGTCCAAGATCTGCTCCATGCTTCTGCAGTTCTTTGGTTGACATAGTCAAAATTTCAGTACCATTGAGAAATGCAAAATTCAAAATAAACGTGGTAGCACTATCCACCCGTTTTTTAACTTCCGATAAGATTCGATCAAGTACCATACTTGTTGCCTTAGAAAAGAGTTGAACATGTTGAGGTCTTTGTGATTCATCAAACATCTCATCAAATTGTTTTTTGCACATCAGAATTTGTTTATTTGGCAGAATAGGCTGAACGCCAATTTTCCAGCAACTTCTTTAGATTCTTCTAACCAATATTCAAATGAATTTTCTCACAATTTTTGCAAAGTTTTCATAGGGCTATTTATTGGTTATTTATTGATTATACCTTCCTTTTGAATTTCGATATTCACTTTATTACTATTGATTTCGCGGACAATATTTGCCCAAATTGTCAAGTTAAGAATAAATTTAAAATTCTTTACAGCACTTAAAAGATGGCCTGTTTCGTACTTTGCTTTTTTTTCACCACTTCCGAAAAATTATTTAAGAGGGCTTTCACAGCGACATGTTTCACCGACCATCTCGTCTGACTGCTTCCTTTAAAATTGTTTTTAACATATTTTTCCATAGTATCTCACCGAGTAGTGTAATCGAAGGAAAGCATTATACTTTCTGAATTACTCCAATTAGGTTTATTGCTTCCGGGTATGATGCACCAGAATGGGCACCGGCAAAATTTTAGGAGTGAGCCAAACACGGTTCGAACTCGGCCAGCTCAATCTTTTCTGCAATCCTGGCTAGCACTCTTTTATAGGTGGCAGTCATATTGGACCCATTATCATAAGATTGAGCACGACATTGTCTAATATCTAAACCATCAACTGTCAATTTTTCCATAATCTGTTGGCGAATGTATTTCCCTCTCTTTCCAGCAACTTCTATTAAATCAATGAAACTTTCTTTTATTTTACACACATCACTAGTCTTTTTACATAGCGAATCACCTTGCTCATTTGTACTGTATGCGAGATATCTGGAGTGCAATTGAACATTCTTGTGTAGTATTTGGCTTCTTTGATGTCGTTTAGAATACTATTCCTAACTCTTTTGCCATTATGTCAATAATTTTATTCTGTATTGTCTTTGATAAATATGATATTTGCCCCTTTTTTAAGTGTTGCCATTAAAACTTAAGAGTTGAATTATGTTGGAGAGCAGGAAAACTAAATTCAAGAAGTTCTCTTGACCAGGCTGAGGACATTGTGTGATGACGTCGCTAGGGGTTTCCTGGGACCCACGAAAAGGAAGACAATTTGTTGACAAATACAATACAGAATCCATAACAATGCGCAGGATCTGTCTAAATATAGCGGCATCCCTTTCCAAAGGACGCTAACTCCCCTCAAACGTAAGTGCGTTTCACTTGCACACGGCCACTGAACTAGCCGCCGTGACCGCGAGTTTCGCGTGCACCGGGCGAGTGCGATTGTTGTCTTATTTATGTCTAATTGCCCCGAAGAGAATAATTTATGTGCTTAAAGTACTATATGGCATATCAGGGCTTTGCCAGTCAGAGATAATATATTGGATCGTAGATTTTTCTGTTGTACGAAGCAAGTTAAGGTAAGGATATTCCAGGCATATTGCTTTTATACAGTTGAACTGTGGGTCAGATATGCCAAAAGATCACTGGACACTTTGCGCGTCCAATGTAATAATATCTTTATGATGATGATGGGATGGAAGTAGGATACATCGCTGTTAGGTTCACTTTGCCACTATGGAGCTGCCTTGTGCGGAGGGTGATCACGGAAACCAGCTCGCTTCCTTAATCGCTTTCGGTGCATCAAAATGTATTTTATCTATGTTTTTTATGTTTATATTTAAAGTGTTTTGTGTTTTTAGTGATACTAGCCTACTATAAGCCTCACTATGAATCATTTATTATTTTTATTTATTATTATTTATTATTATTTTTTTATTATTTTACTATACTGCACACCTCAGTCATCGCAAAGTTGCGATACTGTTGAGTAGTGTATTCGTCTGCTAAGCTTGTTTTTGCCACCCTCTGAATCTGCCGCCCTCTGAATCTGAAGCCTGGGGCACGGACCCCGGCTTGTCCCCCCCTAGATCTGGGGCTGCATACAACATATGAAAAAAAGTGCCTCTTTGCCTCTTCTTATCAATATTTTTATTATATTTTTATTTGCTTTATTTTATTTATTAGCTAAGCAAAGCTTAACTAAGCAAGTTCTCATTTAAAAATCATGCTAACGAAGTCTGCAACAAAATTTCCATGTCCATCAAAACCTTAGAACTGCTAATAAATCGAGACTCTTTTCTCTCAAAGGGCAATAAATTGATCATCTAAAGAGCTGGGATAGAACTCTCATTTCATATGGCTATCTTCTGCAGCTGTTGCGTCGCGTCCCATATTATTAAACAAGCCCGGGCACTTTTCAACATAATCACTCCATCGTACCACCAACGCGCTTACAGTTGCTGAACTGGTAAAAAGAAGATCCATTACTTTTCACAGCAAAATTTTATACATACACAACCCTCTTCTTCCATGTGTCTCATCAAACACTCTTGCTTGATGCATATTTAGGTCCTTAAATCAGTAGCGCTTAAGTAGATTTTAGTAGTAGATTTAAGCCTATTCATATACAAAGTTTTTGCTTTCCTTATATATTTTCTTTGCGAATTAACTCTACGTTTCGCTGCAAATTAAACACAAGACGAGCCAAATTTTGATAAATGCAGTTTTTAAAGACACTAGTCTGTATTACTTGAATTTTCAAACTGTATTAACAAAAATAATTATATTAATAAAATATTTATTAACTTTCAAAGTACAAATTACATAGACAATACAAGACAAAATTTAAAACTAATGTGTTCATATATGCATTCAAAGAAAACCGAAAAATTATATAAATTAAATAAGTAACTAATAAATCTATAAAAATTAATAAATAACAAATACATAAAACATTGACTCCCTAGTACGACGCATGGTTTTGAAAAGGTAGGATGTGAAGGATAACTTGGAAACCGTTGGAGAACGCAGACAACTTAGGTTATTTAATATCCTGCAGTTTCTATTTATCGGCTCATTAGCTGCTTAACTAATAGAATGTGGATATTCCTTTAGCAAACGAGTGGACCTGGTGCTCCTTACAGGTATATTTATCACCTTACAGGTATATTTATCAAGAAGTTATCTTATGGCTAAAAGTAAGAATTGCTTTCGTATAGACTCAACTCTGTTACTGTGAGTTTTAAAAGCCGGATTACAGCAAATAGAGGCATATTCGAGAATAGGGTCTACAAGTGAGGTGTATAAAGGTCTTGTGACCTACAGGCTACGAAATTCCTTGGCACGTCTTTTGATGAAGCCTAGCTAGCGGGAAAAACTTATAGCTTGGCACTTCGCAATGTTGAGAGGGAGCTTGCTTTCATTGCTTATCTATTGCACCAATGATCAAGTGAACTGAGTTTAGATTGGAAGAAGGGCGCATCGAATTTAGATTGAATGATTTCATAAACTTTGAGATCGTCTGCATAAAGTAGATGAAATATATTTTCTAGGACTTCAGATAGGTCCGAAATAAATATATTAAAAATAATTGGGCCCTTGTGGCACACCAGAGGCTGCAAAAATATTTTTCGACAAAAGTCCTTGAAATTTTACCAATTTTGTTCGATTGCGAAGGTGGAAAGTCAGCCAGCTAAGTAAAGATCCGGCAAGTCCGAATTTCTGAAGCTTTATAATCAAAGTAGATAGGTCAACTCTGTCAAAAGCTATACTAAAGTCTGTATAGATTACGCAAATTTGGTATCCTCTATTTTACACAGAACGTCTGAGATTAGGACTGTCAAATTTGCGGTAGATGAGCGACTTTTAAGTCTGTATAGATTACGCAAATTTGGTATCCTCTATTTTACACAGAACGTCTGAGATTAGGACTGTCAAATTTGCGGTAGATGAGCGACTTTTTCTAAAGCCATGTTGTTGCTCGTTCAGGCGGGAGGCAACAAGCGCGGAAAGTTTATCGTAGTCAATCTGTTGAAAAAAATATGAAAGGGAGTTATAAGCTGCTCTACACATTTGCGCAAAAAAGTTGGAGGAAGAAGATCTGGCCCTGGACCTTTGTTGCAGTCGAGTTTCGAAATAGCTTTACGAATTTCGTCACGTGTAATTTCTATGTGGCTGACAAACGCTGTAGGAGCAGAATGAGAGAAAGGAAATGTGAGTTTAATGAGTCAGGGGCAATAAAAATATTCTGGAAACTATCTGCGAATAACCACAAATCTCATTAGGAGAGGAAGAAGTGATATCATTAAAGAACATCGACGATGGATAACCAGTGGTGGAACATCGACGATGGATAACCGCTTCACATTTACAAAATCATAAAAATCTTTCGGGTCGCGAATTATATTTTCACCTGTTGTCTTAATGTAATTTTCATAAGTCTCGTGGGACTTTGCCAAAAATTGCTTTGCGGTTTCATTATATCCATCCTGAATAACAGAACTAACGTCGATATTGTTTTTAGTCCGCTTATAAAGTTTGTTCCTACGATTTCGCAAATGCCTAAGGTCCCTATCAAGCCATGGCTCAGACAACTTTTTCTTTTTTCTTATCTTAGGTACATATCTTTCAACGGTGTCAAATATATTGTTGTAAAAAGAGGAAATATTTGCCTCAAGATCTAACTTTAAAAGAGTATTCGTCCAATCTATAGTAAATGGACATGGTGAATGCTTTCATATTTAGCATTAAGAAAGTCATATACAATTGAATTAATGTACGCTATTAAGCAAATAGAATTAGGAGTGGCAAGTTCAACTGAGAGTGCTGTATCCCAACGGGAAAAATAATGCTTATGGATATATTCGGTAAGCATTTCGCGTAATGCGTGGAAGCATTACCGGACCACTACATGTTGTTTCTTTTTAACATTGCATGTCCTAGGCTGGGGAGATTTTTACAAGGGGAAACTCACACTTTTAGCTCAATAGCTTTATGTATAAGAGCTTTTTGGAAAGTACGACATCGTATTCTCGCATTTATACGCCTCAATATGACTTTAAGCTTTGGCCGGCGGCCGATCGTATCTCTGCATGTGTGGTTTTTGCATGCTGAGTGATTGTGACGCTCATTAGAAATTCCAATAGCGCATGCTCTTTGCTTCTAGGGGGAATTGTTTTCATGCATTTTACTTACCCGTGCGTGATGATTTGAAATGCTCCGAAATTTTCATCTTTCCGCTTTATATAGCAGACTACCCATAGTCAATGTATGCTCGCAAGTTCTTTTCCCCTTGTTTCTGCGAGTGAATTTCATTGGTCAGTTTTGGACTTATAACATATGAGCTTTCTCCCTTACAGCATTTTCCATGCTCCAAGTCAAGTATACGAGTATATCTTATAATTGCTGGAAAATAGCTTTGGAAATAGGAAATTGGCATTACTAGTATTGTTTGATTGGAATATAATTTTGTCCTTTTCGTTTAGAGATAATACGAAGGAAAATACCGATTCAGAAAATTGGCCGTAAACCGATTCGTATAAATTGGGTGGAATATAAACTACACCAATGTAAACCGATCTGTTATTGAAAGACATTTGAATGATTAAGTGCAGCAACATTACATTTGGTGTGGCATCGATGCATTTCCTTTTTCCGCCCCAATGTAGATGGCCAAAAAAATTCTGCTTTGCAGATCCTCGGGTGACCTATCACCACGGGTTATGTGGGGTTTGACACACTAAAAAAGACCATCCACGCGCCCACGAAGTTCCGAGTCGGGACCCACCTAAGCACTGTTTCAAACCGGTTATGCTGACTCACTTATCAGTAACCACGAGCTTTACAGATCTGGAAGTGATTACCGCTTTGACGTCATCAACGTAGCCGACCAAACACCCATCCGCAGGCATTTCCAAGCGCAGCAGATCATCGTGCATGGTGTACCAGAGGTCAGGTTCTGAGTTCGACCCCTGCGTCGTACCTGAGGTGACAGGCCTCGTTTTGACTCCTTCGTTGGTGTTGTAGAGCAACCATTGGTCCCATTCCGAACTATTGCTAGCAAGTAGTCAAGGGTACCAAACCTCTGCTCAAGTCACAGATCTCTCTGCTAACAGCAGCCGCGACTTAACCAACCCTTCGAGAAGCTTCCCCGCAGTGTCCACGATGCACAGAGAACGGTATGTTGATGGCTCTTCCTCTTATATACCACTGTCCTTGAAAGTGTGTTAATCACAGCAATGAAGACACCGCTTCCTCGAGTCTAAAATGCAGAACAATAGTCACAATCATCTCTGTAAATAGCCCAGCCGCTATCGAAATTTTCTTCGTTTAAGCCAAGTTTCAATGAAGGCAATTCAATTAAAATGGTCTAGATTAATCTAGATAATTTACCTCTCGTACCACCACAATTGTAGTAAAACAGTTTGAGGTTGTTGTGTGTTTTGTTAGGAAAAAATCATAGCAAGGCAGTCTGGTCTTTGACGAGACGCAGACGACGTCAAATTATTATTCGATATAGAATTTACCGTTGCCGCAGTAGATGCAACATTTGCAATCGCCTTGTGATGATTTCTCAATGGATATACGAGAGGCGGCTGAAAAGCTCGCGGCCTAAGATACTTACCGAATGAAAAGTATAGTTCAATATTTTGTATTTCTCAATTCAATCCCTTTTTGAACTGTTATATACTTTTCTCATCGTGAATATATTGCCTTTATGTTACTGAAAAAATATTCTTTCAATATCTCTTTAAAATCATTTTTTTACGTCCACCTTTATCTCACTGTCGTCCGATAATCTTCGTCCCTGCAAATCCATTTTCATTTGAAAAAAATGTAAAAGTCACTAAGAGCCATTTCTAGACTGTAAGATGAGTATTCGATTTCTCTGAACCCCACAGCTTTCAGGGCATCTCTTGCAACCAGAGCGGTGGGAATGATCACGTTGTCTTGCAGAAACATCATTCCGTGCGCCGACTTGCCACGTCTCTTCTGTACGACTGCCTCACGTGCCTGACCCAGTAAATTAGCATAATATTGGCCGTTCATTGTAGTCTCTTTAACCAAGTCATCAATTAATAATCTTCGACAACGCCTTTTCCAATTTAAAAGTCTGTAGTGGCTTTTATCGATTTTTTATCCACTGCATCGACTCTTGTTTTGACTTGAGATTACACTGATAAACTCAGGTTTTATCAACAGTCATAATGCGGTTATAAATTTTATCCAAATCACACAGACACAACTCCAAAAAATCTTTACCACTCTCGAATTGTCGATTCTTGTCAAGCGGTGTGAGCATTCAGGGTACCCACCGCCCAAAAATTTTCTTCATATGCAAATGTTCATGTAAAATCTCTCCTCGTTCTTTGCCAATTTCTAATTCATTGATCAGCCAGTACGATGTTTGCGAATTTTTGGACATTTCCTTCAGTCACGACAGTCACTGGGTAGCCCAGGTGGAGGTAGTCTTCCCTTTCGAAACAGCTGGGCTCATTTTATAACCATCGTATATAAAGGTGTAAAATCCTGAAGAACCGATTACATCTCTTCAAAAATTTTTTTCGGCGTATATCCTTCTTTTAACTCCATAGCAACGCGATGCTCCAAATAGTAAGAATTTCTAGTTTTCGTTGACATGGTGTTGTTGCTTGCTCCAGTGATGAGTCACCCAATTAGTGTAAAGTATCAGTAACGAGATGATGAGTCATCGCTAAGTACCTGAGACCGCAAATTTAGAAGCTGCCTTTCGTATATTGGCCATTGCGTGCTTTTGAAGAAGAGGAAAAGGAAATATTAGAAGCGGCGATGTCGGCATTTTGGTACGGTTAGAAGTAACATTTGACGGACCGTCCAAAAAGCGGTCACGTTGGGGGCTGAAGATCAATATCTTTGACAAAAGGAATTTTGAGAGTGGATAAAAAGTAAGGTTTGTGCTTCGAAAGCATTTCACAGGTGAGGGCATTATGATATACACATTTTCTCTGCAATATTCTTTTTTGCCTTATTGCAAGTTTTGTTGTTGTTTTTTTTTCCAAGGGCTGAATGTTATTCCTTTCCAATCGAACCTGCAGCTATTTCGATTGAAATCTATAAAAAGCTTGGCATATTTGGCTGGTTTAACCACCTTGTATTGCTTAAGTGATTTATATTTCTGCTGGGGCAGTTGTTCAATATTTCAATCGGTGAGGCAGAAATCAGCTTCAAGAAGTATTCACCGCCATTCATCTTCAGCATTACAAGGAATTCTGTTCACGTAGAATGCCATTCGGTTTTCTTTGATGGTCAATTTGGAGAACTTTCTCAGCACGATTGTGCCTATTAACAGTCTTAAGGTTTTGTAGACGAGTGGCCTAAACGTGCTCGGACCAAAAAGTATCGAATTTGCAGATCACTGTTACGTCAGGGTCTGAAGGTAAACATAAACTAAGGATTGGAGTTGGAAGTGCTATGCTGTTAATCAACTATTTTATAGGTCTGGAAGCTTTGTCCTGCATAGATATGCTCTTACAGATTGATGAAATGCTTGACAAACTGTTATATTCTACCAATAGTAGTTCCTGCTTTAGTGACTGCTCGTCCAATGAAAGATGTTTGGTATTTCCATCGCTTTTGGACTGCTGGGTGCCCCTTAAACTTTCGAGTTGGCCGCTCAATTCTTCCAATTTTAATTGTTGTGCAGAGAATGCAGCGGTTATGGAATCAATATGCGGTTTCATCATTCTCGTCAGTTTTAATTCTACATTTTCTAGTATATCGGTGCTGCTAAGTTGGAAATTGTTACTTGATTTTGTGGAGGATGAGAATTGCCATCCGTACTTGCTACGCTGTAGAAGTTTGTTTACTTTGTTTTTGCATAAGAAAACAGCAAACTCACAAAAATTTATTTCGAGTTTATTTAAGAATATTTTTAGACACGTGTACCCAAGAAAAGTTCCAGCTGAACATAAAAATGTCATAATCTAATTATTCTATTCCGAAGTGAATATTTGATTTAATTAAGCAACCTTTATTCTGTTTGGGGAGAAATTTGCATAGCTTCAACCGTGAAATAAATCGTCAATCCTGTTTTTACCTCTTGGAAGAAAAAGCAAAAATGCGAAAGGGTCGCAAGTAAATCTAATAAATGATGATAACGCCTTAAACTCACTCAACTCTTTTTTCTTAGTGTAATTTCATTAGGAATACGAGCGGTACAATCCCCAAACAATTTATTTTCAAGCTAAAAGGTATCCTGGATCCAGATGGATTTTTATTTGGTTTGAATCGAGAACGAGCTTCTGCCACCCTCGAGACGCTTTACGCTTCAAAATGCCGAATGTAGCAGGTGGTGGGTTCTTAGCAAAAAACATTCATCAGCTCCTGACATTATGCATGAGTGTGCGTCGTAAAGAAGGACATGTCTCTCAACCAGCATACAAGCATTCGTTTCGAGAAGACACGTTTTTTATCTTGCTTTTAATCCCTGCATGTTTAACACATAATTCACATGTAAATTAGTACGGACGAATTCTAAATTCTATGCGTGTGTGCCCTCGCGCCCTAGATCCGCTCCAGACGTCACACATTCCACGAACTTGACAAGCGTCTCGGAAGCAGTCTACATGCATCCTTAATGGTGTTCATTTTTGGATGGAATTTGAGAAAGCCATCAAACATGTGTTCTTTACCTAAATTCAGGTAGCGATAATTCCTGTTCACTGATGAGTGGTGGCAAGCAAGGCGAAAGCACTGAGAAAGGAGAATAGATGAAATTAAATGGATTTTGCGGCGAATTTATATGGCGTTGAAAACGGATTATCAAATTTGGCATTGTGCGATAATGCGAACGAAAGGCTTTGTCGAAAGTGTGTTTGCTTTTGTGGAGTAATTTGATATTCACACAAAGCTGTAGAAACCTGATTTAGCTTTTTGTTCGTAAGTTAATCTGATGTTTGTCAAAGTTTGTTTGCATAGATGATTTGCATTATAAGTGACGAGAATGAGATGGAAATGGCAACGCGATGTTTCAGAATAATTAAGCAGTGCAAGAGGTTAAAAAGGTTCTACATTTCAATATTATATGATGAAATACTGATACATACAATGCAACTAATTCAAATGCATAGTGAACTAATACAAATGCATAGCAAACTAATAAAAATGTATCTTTAAGATATAATGCTGCACGGCCATTTATTACGGAGTTGATAAGAAAATTAGTATTGAAATCCTTTTGGTTGCGATAGCGGGTATTTTAGTGAATTTACAGGTAACCCTATTGTTCTGTCGCAAATAAACATTTGCTAAAACTAAATATGAGAAAGAAAAGCTTATTATGTTTTTAGCTTGCGATGATAATATTTTGGGAATTTGTAGCCCCATGCAGGCTACACAGGCATCTAAATCAAAAACTTTCAATTCAACGACCCTCCTGAATTTTTTTTTGATTTTTGGAACATAATGCAAATTTTCGAAAAACTTCATGCTTTGCCTGGAGAACCAAATCACAATTTTCGAAATCTGCCTTTACACAAGAACAGCAATCCTTCACCAAATTGTTTCTTTTTCTAGTAGCTCAAGTTTGTGAGAAAATAGACCTGATATAAGATCAATATGAAATGATAGGAATGATTTTGAAACGTGAGCTGCCCTGTGGCAGTGATGCCATTTTGAAAAATCTCTAAGAAAAAACACTGGTGTTTACTTGGTAAATTCTGATTCGCTCACCAAATTTTAACGAAATTCACGCAGTAGCTGAATCTTATTTTAAAATAATTGATAGAAATTTGGTTGAATTTGCATAGATATGCTAGCTATGGTAATTTTTGTCGACGGAAACACTACGAAAAGTTGAAGCAAGGGAAAATCACACAAATCGCAATGAAATATCACCAATTATATGATAGATTCCACTGCCATACATATGACGAATCCATCATTGCAATTATAAATCCATTTGAAAGCTTTATAAATGCGTTATCATTGTGGTGAAATATTCTTAACCCTTGACTACATTTGTGGGGTAGTAGTCGTGAATGTTTCAGGACAGATAGTAGGTAATATATATATAAAAGAAAAAGTAGAGGTCCTAAGTGACTACCTTGAGGAACACCAGATATGAGATCAATTTCTGATGAAAGCGCGCCACGGGAGGATACGCATTGAGTACGACATTCTAAGTAAGATGCTATCCAGGAAATAAATAGCTGAGGAAAGTTAAACGAGGACAATTTACACAATAAAATGGATTGATCCAGCTTATCAAAAGCCTTCGTGAAGTCAGTGTAAATACAGTCTACCTGAAATCCTGCCTCAATTGATGGGATAACAATATTGGAAAATTCAAGCAGGTTGATGGTTCTGGATTTGCCTTTCATAAAACCATGTTGGAAAGGAGATAATATGGATTTGCTATGAAACGCCACAACATAACTGATTATCGTTTCGAATAGTTTGGCAACACATGGAAGTTTTGCGATGGGACGATAGTTGCCTACAACATTTCTATCGCCTTTTTTATGAATAGGTGTGACGATTGCATATTTCCAACCACTAGGAAAAATACCGAACGACAGAGAAAGATTAAATAGGTAGACGAGGATAGGCGACAGGAAGGAGGTACAATATTTTAAGATAGCATTAGGAATGCCGTCAGGGCCTGGTGTCAAATTATTGTCCAGCTTCCCAGAAAACACTAAAATGGTATCTTCGTCTATAAACAAGGCTTTCATTCCCAAAGAAGATGATGGGATCATTGTCAAGTTGTCATTATAATTATTACTATTAGTAGAAGGTTTCGTGTTGTATGCGGTATGGAAATGATTAGCCAAAAAAATTGCTAATAGTTAATGGATCGGAAATGGCCATGTCGTCTGAGTTAAACGTGGTGGGATACCCATCGTGGTATCTCTTGGAATTAATAAAATTCCAAAACTTTCTAGGCTACTGTTCAATAGTTGAATTAAGATTTCTAAGGTGAATTTGGTACGAATTTTCAACCTCGGACTGACAAATATAAAACCAAAAGTCAGAAACAGAGCGAGACGAGCAATATCTATTCCAAGCTTTAGATTTTAAATTTTTTATGTGGCGTATTGCGTTCGATTTCCATGGAACCTTATTGCAATTGTTAGGGAAAGAGACTGGTACAAACTGAGCAAAGCATCCGAGAAGAATTAAATGAAAATTGTACACTGCCTTATTAATGTCTTTTTCCGACATCACAGGGGACCAATCACACCTAGCAATGAGCAGGTAGCAGCTTCTGTAGATAAACGTTGGGGTAGAAAAGTACCGCACGATTGTTGTTAGGTTAGTGTTTTCATCTATCGTCTTTCGGGTGTATTTGCCTTTTTTTTTTAGACAAAATGGCGTGATATTTAAGTGAAGAAGAAATTGCTAAAATTTTGGAGGAAGACTTTTCAGACGACGACGGAGAAATTGCTCATCTTTTTGTAAACGATGAGGAACTGAGCGACACTGCATAGAAAATTATTGATGACGGCAGAGAAAGTGAAATTGGAAGTGATGAAGATGATAAGAGTGAAGAGCAAGGAGAACAATATATAACAAGAGAGTCAGGTTATTTCTACGGAAATAATCGTTTCAAATAGTCAAAAGCTTCACCTGCAACTTCTCAAACAAGGGCTCAACACATTGTACTGCATTCACCCGGCATTTAAGGATCCGCTGTAGAAAAACAGAATTTGATACCTCTTGAACCATGGCTCATGCTTATCAGAAATGATATTATTTCGTACATTACTACACAAGCTAATGAGAAGATTAGCGAAATTTTTGGAGAAGAGAACTGTTTTTAGCATCTTCGGAGTCTAAAAAACAGGCTTACTTTCCACGCAAGATATGTTTAAATCTTTATTACATGAACTAAAATCCGAGCAACCATTATGCTAGTGAGTTTTTTTTCCACTTTTCACATTTCCACCAAAATCTTTATTGCAGTAGAATAACATCTGACATCTTGATTACATCTACTAGTTAGAGCTGTTGGTCTCAAACTGAATCTAACGATGGAGTGGTGGTAGCTGGAGTTAACTTAGGAGCATTTTAGTGGGATGTATTTTTGTGCTTTATTTTTTCAGCAAATGTTTGAAGGCGACGTATAAATGAATGTAAATACATACGTACTGATATCTATCATTCCATAGATAGTTCTTAATTATTATAAGTTTTCAAGCTGCTAAGCCGTCATTTTTACAGTCCTTGGTATAAATAGGTGTCGATCAGACAAATAATGGAAGTTCAAATGGCTGAGAAGGAATTTAATAGGAGTATGTAGCTGTTCTTTTTTTTTATTGCAAGTCGCCATAGAATTTCATGACAAAATATAGCTAACTAGTAGCTAAAACCATCCAAATGACTGTCCTGGTAGTTCTATTCTCAGGCTATTCATCTCACATTTCTAGTTCTTCTTCTGCTTCTATCACAAGCTAATAAACTCATTGAAGCAACGAAGTCTTTTATCAACGATTACTTCCGTTTCCTCTTAAGTGATAATGACAACGCACTAAATCTTTGACTAAAGCCTTATTACAGTTTTCAACGTAAAAACTTTAATCATAAATGTCTCAACAGAAGTTTAGCAAAACTTTTCACTTGCCCATTCTCAGTTATCATATCCTAAGCTGTGATGCACACATCGAAACCGCTTTCGATGACAAGTGTCCGATCTAGTATCTTCTCGAGTGATTCCGGTCGCTGCGAAAACTCCATTTATTTTAAATTAGTCAACAGAAACGGTCGATAAAGTTTCAAATTACGAGGAAATTTCATTTCTCCGGGAAGAACTTTTCAGTATCCAGTTGTACGATTCTCTTCACGAACCATTTACAAAACTAACCAAGTTCGTTTTGTACGTAGAAGTACAGTCTGTTTAGATTTCACGGCGAACTGAAACTCGATGAATTTTCTAAGAACGTAAAAAATCTTGTCTTATTGTCTTGTCTTATGCATGCTTTCGTGTTTTGTATTTCATTGGTAAGATTTAGAAAGAATCCTTTGACAAGCTTAAAGCTTTAGACAAATCAGATGGATTTTTTCTTGCCAAATCTCGGGAGAAATCAGTCAAATATCTCGTGAATTACTTAGACTAGAAATTTGATGCGGTCGGGGTAAATGCTTAGTTTTCCTGCATAATAAAAGTTCATATGTTTATATATGTCTTATCGGTCATTAAAATAAAGTTATATTGGGTGCAATGGTTGATGAGGCTACCAGAAAAATTTGTAAGGAAAAATTAAAGCTATAAGGCTTCAATCCAATCCTGCACTCCACGAAAGACAATTATTTTGATTCAACAACTTTTTTAAAATGTCTGTTTGAAAATAACTTCGAAGAATTTGTATTCGAATCTAAATTAAATAACAACTATTAAATTTATAATATTTTTTCCCTGATTCAACATAGGAGTTTTTTTCGAGAAAATAATTTTTCTGGTATGGGAGAATGAAAGACGAAGTTTTCAATTAAGAGCGCTGCTGGTGGAGTTACCCTCAATGAAAATTTTCGATAATGGCTTCAATTTAAATATTTGTATTTTAATATCTGGTAACTAATTTCCCTCCTTTGTAAAGCATTAAACTTCCCTACAGAATATCAAAGCTTCAGGGTATACTATTCGTATTCATAATTTCTTGTTTAAAAAAAGTGGCAGAATGTCAATTCATTTTGAACTTATATGTAAATAAAGTAAGTTTTAATATACATATGTATATCCTTGGACCGTTCACAGTAATACGGAATATTTTCGACAAGTCTGTTTGAATGTTAAGCAGCTTTGTTTAAGGTTTCCTTAAGGAACGTCATATTAATATTTCATCTACTATATTATTATAGCGTTTTTGCTGATCCTAGTTTTTGATGTGTTCTGTGAAATGGAAAAATGAAACCAAATATACGCAGCTATACGGACTCTAGTTAGGCTTTCGATTGGGTTGACTATCAAGCTTTGGTCAAAAACTTCTTCAAAATGAAGAAGAGTAAAGAACCAAGGATGGACCCTAGTGTGACACCACAAGTAGGATGAAAGCGAGAAGAGAAAAGGTTGCTAATTGTAAATTTACACTCAATGTTAATGAAGTAGGTTGGAGACCAAGAAATGAGTAAACTGGAACAGCCAAATTGTCACACTTTATCTAGGAACAATCTATGATTGTCAGAGTCAAAGGCTTTCAAAACTTAGGAGAGGATATATCATGGGATACATTCTGGAGAAAACAAATTTTTCAACAATCTTACTGAAGCAAGTGAGAAGGGAAATATGACGATAATTGGAGACGGAGGAAACATCACTAACATTGAAAATTTGATAAATATTAGAAATTTTCCATGTAGAATGAAAAACACCGTATGATAGGGTTAACTTAAAGAAGATATGAAGGGGGATGCTCAGTAACGAAGACGTGGAACACATATAGAAATTGAGAAAACAATCGGATCCAAGACCGAAATACGGATTAAGTCTGAGTAATGAGATCTCAGCGTCAATCGGTTTCGTGTGGATTGGTAAGAGTGATGGAGAAAGGAAAGAAAATCAGAGGGATGTGCAAGGGGGTAAACATATTAAAGGAACAAGGAAAACAGTGTTTACAAAATTCAAATATATCCTGCGGAGCTGAGGGGGTAGAGTTGTTGAAAGTTACATGGTTAGGAATGAAAATATTTTTCTTCAGAGATACAACCTATGACGAAAAAGGTTTAATGCTATGAAAAAGAAAGAGATGATTCCAAACTGGTAAAGTAGCTAGTTTAGCCGAAAAACCCAGAGTTAGAAAATTTGTTTCTCGAAACTTCGTCAGAGCAGCATTTTTCAGTTACACTGCCTTTAAAACTTGTGGGATGCACCATAGAGGATATACAGATTTAAGAGGGTGAAAAGTAAAAATATAGCTAAAAACAAGGTCATGGAGATTGGAATAAAATTTTGCATAGCGTATAATTAATATGGAGCCCACGGATGAACGAAAACCAGTTAATTTTTGCAAATTTCGATGCCATTCTCGGCTAATTAGTCTTCCAAAATTATGTCGAGGAGTAATAGATATTCCTTTTTTCGAAGGGCATTTCAGCGAGGCACAAAGAGAGAGGAGTTTGGTGAGGATTTATTAAAACATAAGGATGAAGCACGATGGATATAGGTATTTCAGGAGGAGTAGTATAAAGTCGATAGTACGACAACTAAATACACGCGTTGTGCTAAGCTGCGAAAGGGAGTTAAGGAAAGGAAGAACGAAAGTTTTATGGAAAGCTGTTTATTAGATTTTCTTTAATTTAAAATGACGTCCGTCTCAAGGTATGTTGAGTTTACCACAAATTATTAATGGGATAATAGGAAAAAATTGTGAAAGAAAGGAGATAGCTCAACAAAAAACGATTTTATAAAAAGTACACGGAAGATATACAAGGAAGACTATTAGTTGAAGGTTGTTGAGAAAACAATTATTAGCCATCACGCATTCAACAAAGGAGAAGAATGAAAATCACGACAGAGTGCTTCATGGAGAAATTCGCGTAAGGCAATCAATAAAGCTCCTCCAAGCGCTATTAAAGCTAATTTTTTCGTGAGGCAGATAATTTCCTCTAGGGCAACGGAAGAATTAAAATATATAAACTGGAGACCTGACCTCACACCATGCAAGTTTTGGTAACATACAGAAATTTCACAATTTATGGAGTATAGGTTGGAACAGGAGAACTTGGACGAAGTCTTCTAGTGTATGCCACCAGAGTAAAAACTGATATCCAGTAAATCCTTGTTATTATTTGTGGTGGTGAAATTTCAAGAAATAATCATTCTTCTTGCGAGGTTGTCAAAAGTAAGTTTTAATCGAGACGAGCTAATCCAAATCAAAGTTTGCTTCTATGTCATTTCTGGCAGTTCAAGTAATGGTCTCATATACAAGTCTAGTCACAAAGACTTGTAGAGAAGGAATATTACCAATTAAAGTTGCTGCAGAACGAATTTGATTTTGCATTTGTTGCTGCAATATCAAGTTGGTTGGTACAGTTTGCAATAGCAGGCCAGCAGGCAAAGGTCGAGTCCATTGTTGCCATTTTAGCATTCTGAATCCTAGATCTGGCATTACCTTTTCCAAAACGGCGTCCGGAATTCGGAATTAGCATCTATCATAATTATTAGCATTTCGATTTTGTAATAATCTGGCACTCATCTATTCATGATCTTCATCAAATTCACCTGTGAGAGAAACTTGACATGATACAAACTGAAATATTAAATAGTTTATTTGCAGTAAAATGCTACTTAAAACTAAATATTTGTTGCTGTATTTGTTGTGTTTGCTGTGTGAAATTTCAGATGATATTTTGAAAAACATTGGTACGAATGAGCTTTACATTAGACAAAATGATTTGTATGTAACTTAGAGGGCTGTTGTTGTTTTTACTGATTTTCGAAGAAAATTTGTATTAAAATCGTTTTGCCGAAGTTTTCTTCTTCTTTCTTCATTTATATGTGTATCAGCAAAAAGATTAAGGCAGAAAATGTATGAAGTGAGTGGTCCGATTAGACTTAAATTCAGATATTTAACCTTTAAAGATTATTTAAAAAATTAAAGACTATTTAAAATTAAGATAACTAACTCTTTGGCGGCGGCGGGCATTTTAGTGAATTTTCAAGTACCCCTATATTGCTATGTAGAGTTCATTTTTGCTAAAATTTTATATGCTTGTCTATAATAAATGAATGGAAATTATGAACCGTATGTGGGAGCTGAGTGCCTAAAAGAAGGCAATAATTTTTTTCAAATTTCGATTTGTCATAACTCCTGACAGAAAAATTGGATCATCGCAAATTTTGCAGAACATATTACTGTTCACTAAAACTATACCCACATAGACTTTTAAGACTATGCGGGCAGCCTTGCACCTACGGCAGGCCTGTGACAAAAAATCCTTCATTGGCCTTCCTGAACATATTTTGATTTTTGAAAAGGATTTCAAATTACTGATAAGCTTTTACCTTTGCCCACCATGTACATTTAAAATTTTCAAAATTCCGCGATAGACAAGAACGGCAACTCTTCACCAACTTACCCGATTTACTTCGAAAATTCTACTGACGAAAACTGATGGCTGGATAATTCGACCAATATAAAATTTACGGAGCAAGTTGGTATAAATATAATAGTAAGCAAATTTCTGTATGAATTTCGTTGAAAAATCGTGAATGAGCTACCGGCTAGCGCTGTTTTTGTACTTTTTTCTTTTACATTTTTTCACTAAGCGATATTGTCATTAAACTTTCAAATGAGAATGACCCTGCAATGACAATTAACTACAAATATTTAGGTTTCGAACATTTGAAAATTTTTAATGGTGTTTAGTGGTGGTAACCCTAAAATTCTTTTCACCCCTATAACTTCCAGTGCAGTGATCCAATCGAAATGAAATTCAGAGGGTGAATTTAACTTAACGTAAAGCAGATTTGGTATGTATATTTCATTTTCGTAAATATTTCAAGAACAAATGCTTCCATTATATCTTTACATGCAAAGCATTTACAATAAAACGAAGCAACCAATGTTTAAATTTTCCGAGTTTTGGAAATTTTTCGTATGATAATTCACCTTACATGGTTTTTTTTTGGTTGAAACCCTGTAAACATGTAAAACCCCAATATAGATTAAAGCGAACCTCTTCGGTTTTAAATAGTGAATTTATTGGGAGTAGAGCTATTAAACTGAGACTGAATTTCAAGATAGATGATTTCGTGGTATTAAAAGACTCAAATCTTGCTTGTTTAAAGTTAGCTGAAAATTTAATTAAAACAAAAAACGAATAACGGACATTTAAATGACCATTTGTCATGCTCAAAACAAGTAATCATTAGTTTTTAATGATCAATAACATATTGATCACCCCACTAAACCGTCTATCCATGGTCAAATTGTCACTATCAACGTCATTATATGCCTCTTGTTGTTCTAGTTAGGCTTCTGCGGACACTTAACTGATAATGTTTCCATATTTACCAACATTTTTATTACTATGATCAGAATTTGTATGTAAAAATTTGTATGTAATAAATAAATGAAAAAAATGAAAAAATAAATGAAAAAAATATGTATGTAATAAGTGTAAAAAAATCCAGTTCTTGTAATATGAATGCTCTATGATTCACCACCACGAATCAAGTCACGAATAAAACAATTGAACTATGTACTCAAACATACTATAAACTAGATTTTAATTTAAAAGCAATTAAGAGGGTAAATTTGAAAATAACTAGTTAGAGCATTCAATTACTAGGCATTGTTTGCTGCGACGAAACTTCCTCTTAGAATTATAACTATCTATTACAACTTGTTCCAAATTATATTGAAATCATGTTTCAAGAGCAGAAAGTTTCTGGCACCGTATTCTGTTACAAATATTCTAGTTTAGTACCTCTAATTAAAAGTTTGAGGAAACTTTCTTCTAAGTTCTACACATGAGTTTCGGTATGAGTTTCTTATCGAAAATGATGTTTCCAGCATTGTGGACAAACATGCTCATCAAAAATCAAGTTTCCGCTTCTTCAACCAGAATAATAACGTTCAAGGCCGCAATCCTTAGAATGTAAAATACTCTGAAAGCAAAAACCGACTTTGCCGATTCAAAAGATTCATCCTTTCATATTATCCAAGCTTTGTGTACAAGAGCACCGAAAGAACAATAAATCTCTTCGATATCGAATAAATTTTGCCGTTGACACAGCGACGATGGCGACGGCTGGCCAGGCTCTATTGTTCCGCGATGAAAATCTTTTCTAGCACACAATCTATTCTGACTTCGATATTTTCAGCCAGTTCTGTAAAGTATTTCGGTTTCTCCCATGAATGAAAACGGCAAAAAAGGACCTAAACCAAAGTCGGGCAGAAAATGTTATAAAAGCTCTTTTGTGTAAGAAATATGAAGTGCTCAAAGACAACCACAGAGCAAGCATTGAACTCTTTCGAACGAAAAGGACAATGTTTCATTAGAAAACAAGCCAAGGATGCTTGCTTGCTTACATGAAGAAACAAAGATTTTCCATTTAGGTATCACTTATCTACAGACCGAAACCTCGTTCTTTCGGTCAACCTAGATTCGGCCGCAGCTAAAATTTCGAACTTTTCTTGCGGTCCATATTCAACGAAAGACACAATTTCAAACTTTAAAGTAGCAAGTTGAATAATATACTTAGGAAAGGACACAAGCCCCAGCTAGAGATACAGGTGATGAAAGCTTGTCTGTTTTGTGTGGAAAAAAGCAAAAAACTTACATATTAGCATATACTAACTTACTTTCAACTTATCATAAAATGTAGTGCAATTCTTTGTGGCTGTTTACGTTTCCTAGATATGCTATGAACAGATTGCTTGAAACTCTAATTTTTCAGATAAATTGCAAGAATCCTTTTACTTATTTTCGAAGACAATGAGTATTAAGCACACTTTGGTCATACATTTATATTTCTGTCTGTATATACATATATATATATATATATATATATATATATATATATATATATATATATATATATATATATATATATATATATATATATATATATATATATATATATATATATATATATATATATATATATATATACACTTTATTATCAAAATACTCGCGGAATCTGCTCTAAACTTAGTGATTTACGACTCGCATTGGCTACGATAACATATGAAGTCATTATTTTCACTGAGACTTGGCTTAAACCAAATTATTATTCGTCCGAGCTTGGGTTGCACGACTACACAATATATAGACGAGACCGTGACTTATCTTTTACGAATAAGCAAAAAGGCGGTGGTGTTCTCATTGCGGTTAAAAATTCGCTCAAATCCACATTGGTGAAATGCCAGTATACTGATATTGAACAAGTGATTGTTTGTATCCATACAAAACCAGCTCGAACTATTATTTCAACTGTCTACTTGGCCCCTGATGAGTCTGCTGATTCTTACCGCCAGCATGCGGATGAAATTGTGAATTGCTCGAGATCTTTTCCTGGGGCAAACTTTATCGTCACGGGGGACTTTAATCTCCGTGATGTAGATTGGAGTTCTCATTCTTGGTCTGTAAATAATTCAAACCCCAAGAGCATCGACATTATCAACGCATTTTCATTTTTAAATTTTACACAATCTAATCATGTTAAAAATATTAGTAATAACTTATTAGATCTAGTTTTTTCTAATGTTAACCATATTAATGTTGTACGTAATTCATTTCCTTTTATACCAATTGATTTGTATCATTCGGCGTTAGATATAAATATTAAATTGAAATCTGTAAAACAGTGCAATTCCAGCAATGCTCCGATTAGCTTTTTAAATTTTCATCGAGCAGATTTCACTAACATAAATGCAGCTCTGCTCACTGTCAATTGGTGTATTTTGAATAGCATGCCATTAAATGAAGCAGTTAGCTTTTTTTACTATATTCTCAAAGACGTAATATCTTCCAACGTTCCTTGTGTTACTCTGAGTGGTAAAACTTTTCCTGTTTGGTTTTCTTCCAAACTAAAAAGTTTAATTTATGATAAAAAAATTGCCCATTTGAATTTTAAATCTACCGGTGAACTATATTACTACAATTTATTTTCTAGCTTAAGATCTCAGTGTAAAAAGCAATCAAGCATTGACTTTCAGCGCTACATATACAAATTAGAGTCCCAGGTGCCACTGAATTCTAAGTACTTTTGGAGGCATATTAATTCTCGTAAATCGAATTATGGATTACCAAATACCATGTACCTTAATGAAACTCGAAGTTCCAACGCGTGTGATATCGCGAACTTTTTTGCAGACAATTTTTCAAAAGTTTATAGTAGCGACGTCAGTACATTTGATCCCCCTTTTCAATGCTCCTCATTAAATTTATCACAATGTACTATTAATTCTGATTCCCTTTTACAGAAGCTTCGCACGTTGGATGCTACTAAAAGCTGTGGACCCGATGGTATTCCTTCTGTGTTCTTAAAAAATTGTGCCGAAAGCATAGCTCTGCCTCTTCTAATCTTATTTAATAGGTCCTTGTCATCTGGAATTTTTCCAACTCAATGGAAATCCAGCTTTGTGATACCTGTTTTCAAGTCAGGTGATAAAGCTGACGTTACGAACTATCGCCCCATATGTATTTTATCTGCTATACCTAAAGTTTTCGAATGCCTTGTCTGTGATTGCATTTCACCTCTTGTTCGCCCTCTTATTATACCTAATCAGCATGGCTTTTGCACTGGTAAGTCAACCTCTACTAATCTTATATCTTACCATAATTATATTTACAAATCTTTTCTGAATGGATCGCAAGTCCATTCCATATACACAGATTTCTCTAAAGCTTTCGACAAACTCAATCTAAATCTTCTCTATAAGAAGCTTAGTAATTTTGGTTTTCACGGCTCTTTATTATGTTGGCTAGATGATTATTTAAGAAATAGGTCTTTGGTTGTAAATGTCAATAATAATTTCTCTAGGAAAATTCTTTCTACTTCAGGTGTTCCTCAAGGCTCACACTTGGGACCACTTTTATTCTTGATTTTTATCAATGACCTACATATAGTTTTCCAGGATATACAATTCTTACTTTTTGCTGACGACTGCAAAATATTTAGAGCAGTTTCTTCCTATGACGACATAACGATCCTGCAATCTAATTTGGATAGTTTCTACACATATTGTGTTCAAAATTGCTTGTCTCTCAATCTATCTAAATGTCAATACATTGTTTTCAAAAAAAACTAGATCAATGTTTCAACATACTTACACCATCAATGCAGTACCTTGATCTCAAGTTAATTTGATTAAAGACTTAGGAGTTCTAGTGGATTCTTCGTTGAGTTTTACGGATCATATTAATGATATCACTGAACAAGGGCGCAGAATGTTAGGTTTTATAATTAGGAATACACATCATTTTAACAATATTCAAGCACTAAAATCTCTATTTTTTTCGCTTGTTCGTAGTAAATTGGAATACAATTCTGTTGTTTGGAATCCTTACTATAAAACTCATTCCCTATCAATCGAAAAGGTTCAACGCAAATTTTTACGTTATATTGAGTATAAACTTCACATCTCTACTGAGGAATTTGAGTATCCCAACATCTTGTCTTTTTTAAAAATGGATACACTCGAGACTCGTAGATGTTACTATGATGCCTCGTTTTTGGTGAACATAGTTAACGGGGTAGTTGATGCTCCTGATATCTTGCAGGAAATCTCACTTAGGGTACCAGCAAGATGTACAAGGTCTAATAACCTCTTTCAAATTCAAAGTTGTAGGACCAATTATGCGCAAAATTCACCAATCGAACGGTTGAAAGCTATCGGAAACGTTGTTGCTTCTCATCTGGATATATTTAATGTAAATAAGGGTAGATTAAAAAAATGTATATTGGATTTGCTATAAACGATTTTGCTTTTTAGACCTAATGAAGTAATTATCTTTGCTAGCATTAATTTAAATTTAATTTAACATATACAGCTACTGTATAATTTTTTTGCCTATGGACAGATGTCCGTTTGTAAATAAATAAATAAATAAATAAATAAATAAATATATATATATATATATATATATATATATATATATATATATATATATTTTTATATATATATATATATATATATATATATATATATATATATATATATATATATATATATATATATATATATATATATATATATATATATATAAACATCAGCATGTGGGTTTTTCTCCGAGTCTCGTTATCCAATCAAGCTGAAATTTTCAGGAGCTAGAAAATATCTTAAACCCTTTGGCGACCGCGAGGTTTGTAGTGAATTTTCAGTCACTCCTAAACTTCTCTTTCTAAAAAACAAGTACAAGAAATGAAAACTAATTATGTTTTTGGGTTGGTCATGATAATGTTTCGAAAATTTGCAAACCCATGCGGGCGCTCAGTACCTAAAAGTAGGCAAAGAAAATTTGTAAAATTTCAAACTGCGATAACTTAGCACAGAATCATTAGATCATTGCGAATATGTTTGTACGATTTTCCTAAGCGCTAGAGTTTTTTTCGATTCGGGTCTGTGCTTGCCAGATTATGGAGAAGTCGGGTCAAAAAATTTAATGGTCGTTTTGTAGCATAGAAAAAAGTTATAGAGAATTAACAATTGAAAGCGAAAGGTGTAGTAATCGGTGTCATATTTCGTAATCTGGCTTTAAATTTCCTGCATATGAAAGGGCTGTTGGCTCCAAAGCAGAGTTTCCACTTTTGATACATTTGTATCATTTTGATACATTTTTGTTTGAAATTTATATTTTTGATACAATGATACAGCAACTCACTGAATTATGGCGAAATGAAACATTTTGTCATTCGGTAAATAAATTCATTTTTTTTTTAATTTTGCTGCCATATGGCAATGAAATCTTCCCTCTCTTGCTGAAAGATATCTAATATGTGATGACTCTGAAGATTCGAAGTTTTCAAGCCATTTCAATAATAACGGGAAAATGAATGTTGAAGCGTTTTGGGATAAACCGATTTTGGTTGAAAACAGTTTAGGTGAATCAATGTCATCTGCCGCCATTTTTCATGTTGACTTTAATAGCTGTGCCTTATAGTATATCTGAGAAGAGGTTTTTCTGTATGGCAAAAAAAAATTGATTGAAAGAACTGATTAGAGTTGAAAATTTATTAGAAGAAATTTGGGAAGCAAGAAACCAAACAATGTTTAGGTGCCATAGTATGACGTACTTGCCCAAAACTTATCCTTTTATTCATCATATTCATCAAACCATCAGCATTCCAATAGCTATATGGTTCCTTTTCAAACCGAAGAATTTTTTTGTTATAAAATAAAATGTGCTCTGTTTTAATTTCGTGAAAATTTTAAGCGCATTCGCAAGAACCCACATTTTGTAATAGTTTTATTATGTGTGACTTCAATATTAATGGCAATATACATATGAAAACCAAGAGCGGCAGCAATTTGTGACATTTTTTTAGGCTTTATATTGTTCAATAAATGTAGTAGCTTCAAATTAAGCTTGTTATTATTACTAATGTTCGAAGAACATTAGTATTAAAATCGCTTCGCCGAAAATTCGTCATATATATATATATATATATATATATATATATATATATATATATATATATATATATATATATATATATATATATATATATATATATATATATCAGCAAAATGGTTAAGAGAGATAATCTCTGGAGTGGCCAATCCGATTGAGCTGAAATTTTTGGAGAACATAGATGTGTATAACAAGTAGGTCTATGATTTGCTAGAATTCAGATATCTTAAACCTTTTGGCGGCGGCGGGCATTTAAGTGAATTTTCAGGTGCTCTTATATTTCCAAGCAGTGTACATTTTTGTTCAAAAAAAGTACTAGGAATGAAAACTTATTATGCTTTAAGTTTGGTTATGATAAAGAAGTCGAAATTTAAAGTTGGCAAGCATTTTTTTTTCAAAATTCGATTTGTCATAACTTCTAAGAAAAACAATGGATCATCGTGAAATTTTTAGAGGGTATTGATATGGACTAATATTTTACACACATGGACTTTCAAGACTGTGCGGGCAATTCTGTAAAACAAATCCTTCAAATCATAGTCTCCTGAAAAATTTTTGATTTTTGAAAATAAATTTAAATTATTGATAAATTTTGACTTTTGTCCACCAAGTCAAATAAAATATTTCAAAATTCCGCGGTAAACAAGAACGGCAACCCGTGATGAAATTACCTCTATTTTCAGCACTCAAAACTTCTGTTCACGAGAACTGACGATCGGATAGTGCGATCAATACGAAATTTACAGGGCATGTTGGAATTTACTAGGACTAGGTTTGATAGAAGTGATTTTGAAAAACAAGCAACACTGTGGCAGTGGTGCCATTTGGAAACATCGCTGAGAAAAAAAAATTGTTTTTGGCCTATAGCTTCCGATTTAGCCACCAGATTTTAACGAAATTCACAAAGTAGGTGAACCTTACTTCAAGATGAATTCCACAGAAATTTGGTTGAAAAATTAGTATAGGGGCGCCAGCTACGGCAATTTCGGTCTCCTAAATATTGTAAATTTGCTCAGGAAAATAAAGATTTTTCCCTATAACTTCCGATGCAGTGACGAAATCAAAACGAAATTCAGGTGGAAAGCATATCTTGTTGCGATTGTAATTCTGTAGGAATTTTGTTGCAAAGCCGTGAAAGGGTTGCCAGCTATGATGAATTTCGTAATTTATTTACATTGCTTTATCGAGCGATGTTGTCATTAAATTTCGAAATGGGAATGATCCTGCAATAACAATCAACAACAAATATTTACGTTTTAAAAATTTAAAAAGCTTGGCGATGGTAACCCTAAATTTTAATTCACTCCTATAACTTACAGCGCAGCCATTCAATCGAAACGAAATTCATAGGTTGGCTTTAAGGCAACGTGAAGCAGCTATGGTGCTAGCACATGATTGCCAGAACCGGACATATCGCACCAACAGATGCTTCCGTTTTCGATTCATAAGCAAACCATTTACAATAAAATAAGCAACCAATATTTCAATGTTCCGAGTTTTGGAAATTTTATTGTTTGTTACTTGAATCTATAACCAAGTTTATTAGCTTATTCATCTGCATCATCCCCTTCTATGGTAAGCATAATTTATGACAAACGACTTCGATTATATAAAAGCACATAAAGCAAAGCATCTATGTTACATATCTATATGCTTTTAGAATCGTCAAAAATTGGTGCAACTACACCAAATTGTTTATATAATGTTATTTTATTTGAATAAAGCTCTTTGCCCTATAGCCTCCAGTACAGTCCTGGTATCATAACGAAATTCATTTGGCAAATTTAAATTATTGTAGACAATATTCAGTAGAAATCTAGTTTGAAAAACAATGATAGGGTTGCCAGCTAAGATTGTTTTTGTATTTTTTTACATAATTTCTCTCTTGTCTTGTAGTGAAAATGCACACCAAATACTAAGATCTAGAAAGTTTGAAAGCTCTTGCGAATGGTAACCCTAAATTTCTTTTTATCCCTATAACTTCCAATGCAGTAATCGGATCAATACGAAATTCGCAGAGCAGGTTGACTTCAACGTGAGGCAGATATGACTTATTTTTGGCTTCAGTGCTAGCAAAGGACTGCTAGCACGAGGTATTTTTGTTATTTTCGTAAGTATTCACATCGCGATTATACAATATATATGACAATACATACAATATATAATATATAAGACAATAACAATAATATAACAACAATATATAACAATACCCTCAAAACCTGCACAAATCCTCTACTGTTCTTCGAACATTAGTATTTCTAGCGGTTCTACTGCGCTAGGGTTTTTTTCATTTATAGATTCAATACCTCGACTCGAATACACTTTTTGCAATTCTTTGATATATTTTCACCAATATTGATACACTTTTTAAAGAAATTTGATACTGCAGAAAATTTGGGAGCGGGAACACTGCTCCAAAGGTTTTGGAAAGTTTCACCACTAACTGCGTTGTTATGCCGTTTGAAAGTGAGTTTTGAGTGGAGATCTAGGAATTTTACTTCGATTGTGTATGAATGAGCTCTTAGAGTATTGGCAGTCAATGAGCACAGAAAATTTGAAATTTGAATTTCAAATCGTTCCGACAAGAATCAAGAGTGTTATTTTGCTGTCTCACCTATAAAATCTATCTAGTATCCGCCAGTCTGCGCGTAAGTGACAAGGATCGCGAATCAGCTTCGTAACATCGAGAGGTCTAAAAGCAAAGAAATGCTATTCTTTCCACTTGGTTCGTCATTTGTTTTTTTTTTACTAATGTTCGGAAAAGAACATTAGTATTAAAATCACTTTGGCCAAAAATTCATATTTCTATATATATTTATATATATATATATATATATATATATATATATATATATATATATATATATATATATATATATATATATATATATATATACCTATATATATACCTATATATATATATATATATATATATATATATATATATATATATATATATATATATATATATATATATATATATATATATATATATATATATATATATATAAATATATACCTATATATATATATATATCGATATGTATATCATCAAAAAATTTCAGTGGAAAAATCTCAGGAACGTGCGATCCGATTGAACTGAAATTTTAAGGATACATTGATGTTATGCAGAACAGTGCCAGGTCTCACAAAAAGCTAAAAATCTTTAATCCTTTGGCGCCGGCGGCCATTTTAGTGATATTTTAAATATATATTCTGTCAAAAAATGACTTTTGCAAAAATAAAGTTTATGAAATGAATTTCGAACGTGTTTTAAATGTGAATTAGGTAATGTTTTTGAAATTTTTAACCCTATGTGTGATCTAGGTGCCTAAAATAAGATTGGGAAATTTGGCAAATTTTTGAATTGCGATAACTTTTTAATTAATTTTTAAATTATTATGAAACTTAATATACATATTAATGTTGTTAAGCTGCACAATTGCGTAATTTTTCATGAACAAGCTGGCATCTCTGAGGCTACGGCAGGCACTGAAAGTGAAAACATTCAAACCATCAAATCTCCTAAAAAATGTCCGTTTCTTACACTAAAAACCATTTTGTATACAAATCTCATGCTCTATCTACACAGTCAAAATAAAGCTTTGGAATTTTCATGTCGGACAAGAACGGTAACCCTTTCCAAATTTGCCTATATTTTTAGCATCAAAAACTTCTGTTCACGGGAACTCACGAGCCAATAATCAGATACAGTTGAAATTTACACAATACATTGGACTTAAGGGGTCTGACTTAAGGTCTGATAGAAGCAATTTTCAATTGTGGGCAACTCTGCGCCAGTGGCGCCATCTTGAAAAATTACAAAGAAAAAAAAACTGCTTTTTGCCCTATGAATTCGGATTCAGTAACCAGATTTTCATGAAACACAGTAGCTGAACCTTAACCTAAACCGTGTTTGGTAGAAATTTGGTTGAAAAGTTGCATTGGTGCTGCCAGCTATGGTAGTTTTTGTGTCTTTGTTTTTGAAAATTCGCTCAGGAAAATAAAGCTTTTTGCCCTCTGACTTCCAGTTCAGTCATGAAATCAATACGAATTTCATACAATTAATGGAACCTATTATAAACATTATTCAGGCCGAATTTGGTTGAAGAGCCACGATAGGGTTGCCAGCTATTGTTGGCTTTGTGTTTATTTGCAGTATCTTTATTAAGCGATTTTATCGTAAAATTTTCAAATGGCAATGATATTGTAGTGACAATAAACAGCAAAAATTAAGTTTTCGATTATTTGAAAAAACTTCCGGCTAGTAACTCCAAATTTCTTTATACTCCTATAACTTCGAATGCAGTCATCGAATCGAGACGAAATTCGTCGGGTAGGTTTAGTTCAATGTGAAGCAGATGTGATATATATTTGGCATTGATGCTGGCAAAAGGTTGCTAGCACGAGTCAGTAGTGCTATTTTTGTATCAATGAATGCTTACAGTTAGTATTCATATCGGAAATATTTACAATGAAAATAAATAACCAATATTTCAATTCCCAAAGCTCTGCAAATTTTTTGGATCGCAGCCCCAAACACCAACTTCAGTTACAGTGCTATAGGCCCTGAGCATTTTCTTCATTGGTGTTATATGAGATGCTGCTTTCAAAATTTTGTGAAATAAGCAACTGATAATGAATAAAGTGTTTTGCTCTCATAAACTTTGAATTTCATGCCGGTGCTAATATCTGAAACCTTTCCACTATATGAGTTATAATACATTCTTGAGACGAAAGTAAAACATGTCGTTTGAAACAGTTTGGCCGTAATAAGCAGCTCGTGTGGTAGAATATGCACTCAAAACCTGCACGATTCTTTTACTGTTCTTGGAACATTAGTGTTTCTAGCGGTTCTGGGGCGCGGGATTTTTTTATTTACGTTCGTTACAAAAATAAGGTTTCGATATATTATTCTCCTTTTTTGTCGGTTTTTTTTAAATTTTTTTACGACTAATATTACGTTTTCCTGTTAAAATTTTAATGGTCTTCGTAAGTTTTTTGTGTACAAGCTCAAAAAGAAGTCTTATTTTGTTGTTGGAATTTCTGAATATTTATTTTTTTATTAATAAAATTATTATTGAAAATGCTGCACGGATAGATACGTCTCTACCACTCGAGTGACGGAAGCTGTAGGAACAAAAGACGATCACTATAAAGACGTCAAGGAATCTGAAATTTAAAGAATAAAGAACGAGTAAATCTGTGCTTAACAGACTCCAACGCAGTATTTGAGTAGATATTATTAGGACACCAAACTTTACAGCAGTATTTAAAGACATTACGCACAAAGGAGCGAAAAAGGTGTAAATATTAACGAAGGCTTATAATGATAATATAAAACCTTACAGTAATGCATTAAACAGAATAGGAGAACATTAAGATACATTTTGCTAAAAAAAAAACGGCAGACACTTATTTATGAAGCTGCGTCCAAATCACATCAAATGAGAAACTGGCAAAATGTTGGCATTCTGCTTGCATTACAGTTGACTTCAATATTTCTAGTTCCATAGCAATATAACTGGAGTAAGTATGGATTATTGGTGTAGATTTAGTAGCATTAGATTAATGGAGTAGGTATATATAATTGAAAATAAAATACCCGAAAACATCAGCTCAGATACAAAAAAAAAATTTCGTTTAACAATCGTGATTCACAAATATATACTAAAATGATGCCATGTTATTTACATTTTTGAAAACCACTTCCAAAAAAAGTTTGCAAATTCGCAATGAAATTAGGATAATCACATTACATTTGGCTTTTACTACGCCTACTCTAATTCGAATACAGACATTTAGCAAATTGTCCGAATACGAAATCACATTGTGCCTTCTAACTTCTTAGCTGGACCTCATTTCACCCAAATGACTTACAAAGAATTTTCCGGGCTCTTAAATCTCCCCAAACCTTAAGATGAATTCATTTCAGTAGCTTGATGAAAAGACAAGTTCAAGAAAGTTTGTGTTTGGCTGAAGTTTTTCGTTGTAGAAATCATTTCTTTTCAGCTTCGAAGTCATTCAGTACTAATTACCACTTATTTGGATCAGGTTCTGAACGAATATTCGATTCAATCAGAAGATTGTTGCTTGCCGATGACGAGCTCATTTTGTTTGTTGTTATGTTTCGTTAGGTAGGTAGAGAAAATGGAAGAGATAAACAATTTTAGTCATCTTTGGGACGAGTTATGTTAGCAAGACATATATAAATATTTAATATATAGGGACTTTTGGAGATTGGGTCCAATTATTTGTCCTACTTCACTGTGTTGCTCTGAAAGTGATTTCAATGCAATTATTATTCACCACTCCGTGATTAAAGTGGTTTTTTTTTTCAAGCAGTACAATTAATTTTCATGCTACAAAACTAACAAAAGACACATTAGCCACTATAAAACCTAAGCAATAGCGAGAAATTATAAAAAAAATTGGTACGACCAAAGAAACAAAACAATATAGCACAAGAACTGCAAAAAATACGTATTTTCGAATGATTCGTAATTGAATCTGACCGGGTCTTTGATATCACTATAGAATTAAATTATTGTATGCTTCAATTAATGCTAAGTTTGAGAACTTAAAAATATTTTTTATTTTAATTTATCAAATACAAACTAATGCCAACTTATCAAATAATTATCTAACTTGATGAAAAAGTTATTGATGATAGAAGTTGCGAAATAAACGTTAATTTTTATTACACAGCATTAAAAAAATTAAATTCAAATTCGCTGTAACCTTCATCAAAGTATCTACTTATAGTATTTACTCCTGAATCGATGTAAAAGGTTCGACAAAAGTTTGACAAGTTTGTCATATTTACTAAATCTAATTTTTCCTAGCAAGCAACTCAGGCCACTGATGTATGTTAGAAAATTTTACGGCAAATAAGATTAAGGGATTTACAAAAGATTTAACCGGTCTTGATAAAGAGATAAATGTAAAATGTCTGACTGAGGAAGACCACAATAGCAGAAACACAACATTTTCATTTGGTCAGTCTCAATTTTGTCAATATAAACTAAGTGATGTGATGTTAAAGAAGAATTGAGTCAGGCAAATTTAGTTAAATTCTTACAAAATAAATTATATGCTTACAAAGGTTTAGTTGTAGCTTTCACAACGATTGATTCGATGTGATTGTGAATTATTCATTCATCAGTACTTCCAATACTTTTACGGCTCTGTTTAGTTGAACGCTTATTCAAAAGCGAAATAGAGAAACAAAAAATTGAATTTAATTCAACTTTATTGACATTAAAAACCAAAGTACACAAAATAATCTTGAAATACGTCGTCACCGGGCGTCTTTCATCTTCTGACTAACTTCCGTTCGTGATCAGTTGTAGCGCGTTATATTCCCATCGTACATTGATCGATTGCAGGATTATTTCTGCGTTTGTGAGATATTAGAGTACATTTTTAAGTATTAATAAGAAGAATATTCTTGCAACAAGAGCTAGCAAATCTATTTAGATCCAGCTATAAATCTTTGCTCGATGTCTAGTTACTTCGAAAATTGCACAGACGTCGAAAAGGAATTGAGTGAAATAATGCTTATTTGTGATGGGATTCCTGAATTTTGTATGAGCTTACGTATATTTAAATGAATGATGAGCTCTGTGAATTTAGCGTTCTTCTTTTTTCGAATTTTCTTGAGCTGAAAAATTACAGTATTAAATTAAGGTTTGGCGAAATTTAGTAACGAAACAAAAGACGTCATTGTATATGAATAAAATGATGTGCTGTATTTGGATAACCGAAAATTTCACTATTCATTTTTTTTTGTGCGGGTGAAGGTATGGCAGGTTGATAATATCTTTTTGGTGTAAGTCTAAATGAACTTACCAAAAAAGACTACTAAAGCTCTTGACCCATGACCATGAAACTAAAGTACTCACAAAATATCGCAAATCAGGCAATTAGTAATACTTAATATTAGTTTTTTATTGATATTATATAAGATATTTTAATACAAAATAGAACTAATTTATTCGTATTAGATAACATCAAAAAAATACTAATAATAACCAAATTTCATACGCAGTAGTCCCAGGTTGACACAAACTCCGCGGTAAAAGATATTCGAGGCTTATTTTATTTAAACCTAATAGGGCCCATACACGGCGCATGCATGCATGCACAATCGCACATGCGGATTGAACGTGTATGGCAATGATTGACTGAATGCACATGCTGACTGTGTGATTACAAAACTTTTTGATATTTTCTCGATTGCATGAGACGCGTATGTTGAATATTGTGCATTCAAGCTCAGATTTTAGAAGTTTTTGTCCCGTGAGCATCTTGAATAATTATGTCCGAAAAGAAAAAAGATAAAATATTTTGGACTGAGTTTCTGGAACTGTATCAAAGTTTACCAGTTCTTTGGAAAATAAAAAGTGAAGAATATAAAAACCGTGTGTTAAAAGCAAATACATATGATCAAATGGTGCAAAAACTTTCTGAAATTGAGGAAAATATAACCATAAACAGTACGTGACAAAATAAATACTTTTCGAAGTAATTACCGGCGTGATATAAAAAAAAGATACAAAAAGTGAAAAGTCGGGTAATAGTCCAGATGATAAGTACGTCTAGTCTCTGTGGTACTTTGACAAATTAGGGTTTTTAGAGGACCAGGAGAACAGTTTAGAAGGAATATAAACTGTTGATGAAAATAGCCAGGTAAGTTTTTTTCTTCTGATTTATCATCAATAAAAATAACATAAGAATAAGAACTTATAGTTATTTTCGGTGCTTCCATGCAATAACAAACAAAAAATTAACTTCTTATAGCCTTCTCTTGCCATGGTGCCGTTCCAACAGTGTTAAAGTATTCACGAAACTTGTTCCTTATTTCCTTTGCTTCGGTGGTAGGATTTCTTGTTTGAGTTGGCCTCAGGTCTGTCAATGAAGTGTCTTCTGAACGCCAATCAGCATCAACTAATTTTCCTGTTCTTATATCTTCCACGTCAAAGCGATTTTCCAAGTAAGAAGCTTCTTGTCGTTGTCGTAAGAAGTTATGCAAATGACAGCTAGCCAAGGCTATTGTTTCCACTTTATGAGGAGCCAAATTAATTGTTTTTAGAAGAATCCTGAAGCGTGATGCCAATATTCCGAACACATTTTCTTCAATCCTACGTGCACGCGATAGCCTTTCGTTAAATTTTGGCAACTGTACGGCTTCATTATATTTTCCTTTAATGGAAAAGCATCATCAGCAACTATTACGAACGGCATGTTTGTACTTGTTTGTGGTAAAGGCTCGTAAGCAGGAATATGTAAACCTTTGTTTTCTAATTTATCCCAAAACTTGCATTGAGAAAAGACTCCACCATCGGAGACTCTTCCGTTTGTCCCAACAGCAACCATCAAAAATTCAAAGTTGCCATTGACAATTGCCATAAGAACAATACTATAATTTTTTTATAGTTATAAAAATAAGAACCGGATCCGGGAGGCTTTGTGATATTTATATGTTTTCCATCAAGCGAACCAATGCAATGTGTGAAATTTCATTTATTTTCAAATAACTTAGCTTCTCTCTTCCATTCCTCTTCAGTTGCAGGCAACTGTAAAAAAAAATAAGTATTTTACGCTATTGTGTAAATTTCAGTACAATGAAGAAGCAGAGGCTTTAAAGGAACAACTGCCGTACACACCAAAATCATCTGGTTCTAAACGTCAAAGATTATAGAAGGATGAAAACAATTTACTGCAAATGGCGTGTGAGTACCTGAAATAAAATAATGATACCACTAACATCATGACTAAAGTGAAGGCTTCCCAGTATTCCGAAATGGAAAATCAACAACAAATTCATGCCCAGAAAATCATTTCGGATATTTTGTTTCACGACTGTCTGGGACATTTAAACCAGCGTGTGGTGAACTATGTAGAAAATATCTTCAATAAAAATAGCACTCGGTCAGCAGCATCAACACCTATATGGAGTGAATCCAGCATTTCATCTCCGATACCAACAACACAAAGAATGGTTTTTGACGAGGTAAAAAAATAAAAACGGTCAAAAGCGATTATTTTGATTAAGTTTTCTAAATTACAGAAGCAAGTACTCGTTGTATCAGTCCCTAGTGATGAAACAACTTCACACCATTATCGAGATGTGCACAGTTTGTTTGCTGATGTAGATTTTCAGGAATAATTTCAATAAAATTCATTGTTTTTCACATTGTTGCCTGATGCAGATTTTCAGTAAAAGTTTTTTTTTCTTACATTAATGTTATCCTTAAGAACAGTAATGATGGCCTCACAAGTCTCTGTAATGATTTTGCCAATCGTTTGATGAGCGATTGCGGTGAAAAATTTTAAATCTTCAAATGTTTGTCCTGTTGCGAGAAACCAAAAAGTCAGAGATAATCTTTCACTAGGAGGAATCGGTTGCCTCATTACAGTTGTTTGTTTTATTATGAGTGGACTAACTTTATTCAACAAATAAAGAAAAGAGGGTTTTGCGATTCTAAGGAAATTTGTATGTATATTTCAAGTTCTTTTAACAGTTTTTCATGCCCGAATACAGATCGCTTTTTGAACCACTCCTTAGCCCACAATCTTTTCACTCGACAACTTTCTTTGCTTTTCTTTATTGCCAAAGCAATTAATATTGCAACACATGCGTCTTCAGATACCCACTTTCATTCAAAACTTCTAATAAAAACTGCACAGTCTTGCATGCATCGTGTAGGGCAGACGCAATACTTCACAATCAATGTACTGTGCATGCATGTATGCGCCGTGTATGGGCCCTATAAGTATATTTCATACAAATTTCAAATAGCCAAATTTTTTTTAGAAGAAAAGACCAGAATAAGCAAAATACTTATGATTGTCAAACATCAATTTAGTTTTGGTCTCATGTAATCAATCAAAGCCCTCTGCTGGTATTGTGGGTTCATCGCTTTCATTCACATTTCCAATTTCGTCTTTATAGTCATTTTTTACGCTGCATATTTTTAAGTCGTCATCTTAAAAGTCGTCATCTTAATCTTGTCTCAAAGAAATTTTATATTTAGTGGATCGATTAAAAAAAAGTAAGCCGTATTTAGAAAAAATGTTTATTAATTATTAAAATAAACTTTTTGAGGATTTATTTCTTAAAAATAATATCGCCTAAATGTAGACCCTCGCGTTCTCGGCACTCATTTAATCAAACAGTAAAATTACTTCTGACGTCTCGGCAGGTGGTATCAGGGATGGCTGCCATTTCGTGACGGATATTTTCTTTCAAATGTGAAGTCGGTTTATTGGCGTAAACTTTAGATTTAAGATAACCCCATAGGAAAAAGTCCATAGGGGTTAAATCTGGACTGCGTGGAGGCCAATTTATGTCACCTCTCCGGGAGATCAATTTGCCTGAGAAAATTTCACGAACACGTGGCAGAGACATATTGGACGTGTGTGAAGTTGCTCCGTCCTGTTGGAACCATGTTCTTTGGTTATAGCCAAGAAAGTTTTGCAGTTCAGGTACCAAGAAGTTGTCTAACATCTCCACATAATGCTCTGAATTCACTGTAACTGCACGCCCCCTTTCGTCTTCAAAAAAGTAAGGGCCGATAATTCCTCGCGCCGATATCGCAGCCCATACGGTCACTTTAGGCGAATGTAGGCGTTTCTGATGTTTACGTTTCGGATTCGTTGCACTCCAGTAGCGGCAGTTCTGCTTATTCACGTGGCCATTAAGATGAAAATTAGCTTCATTAGAAAACAAAATGTTGGTATACGTTGAAAATCGCTCAATCACCTGATTTACGAAATTAAGCCACTGACTGGCATCTTGGGGCTTTAATTCTTGCACCATTTGAATTTTGTAGGGGTGCAGCTTTAGGTCTTTGTGCATAATGCGATGTAATGATGATCTTTGCACATTTAAAGCGCTTGCGCGCTTCCGCATTGAAAGGTTTGGGTCGTCACGAACAGACTGACTAACATTCTCCACGTTTTCTACCGTTCTTGATAACCTAGGTCGCCCGGATTTTGATTTATCCAGCGTTATACCAGTCTCTTCAAACTTTTTAACCCAATGTCAAATGAGAGGAATGCTTGGTGCATCATTTAAGTGGCGAAAACCTCGAATACTGCAGAATTTTCTACGCGCTACAGTTCCATAGCGACTGTATTCCCAAGAGCCAGGCTACCGATTGACATAACCCCCGCGCCCCTCGAATACGTTGCGTTCACGCAGTAAGCTAAATACATATAAAATTTCTTTTGAGACACCCTGTATTTATTTTGTATTATTATTGTATAATGTTACTGGTTGTGTAAAATATACCTTTGAAACAAACTATATTTTATGCTCGAGATTTCAAAATGATAAATTCACAGGTCTCTCTATTTTCCTTTGCTTTTTGAAATTTTGAAATTGTGAACGTATTTTGACTAATGTTCAAAGAACATTAGCATTAAAATCTATATCTATATCTATATATATATATATATATATATATTATATATATATATATATATATATATATATATATATATATATATATAAATATATATATATATATATATATATATATATATATATATATATATACATATATATATATATATATATATATCTATATATATATATATATAAAATATCATCAAAAAATTTTGTGACTATTTCTCAGAAATGCGCCATCTGATTCAGCTGAAACTTTCCGGACACATTGGTGTATATGCAGTATAGGTCCAGATCTCACTTAGGCACTCCGCACACGGGTCGTTAGCCATGCGATGCGTGAGAGCTGCGTTTGACACGTGTGAAGCTTACGAAAAAACAATTGTCGACATCCTCGTTTCATGTCCGCACACGGGTCGTCAAGAAAACGTCAGTATGCACGGTCAAATCATCCAATTCGGGGCATTTTCCCACCTCCCCCACGAATTGTACGTTGCCGTCATCAATCGCGCTTGCAAAAACGACTACTCATTCGATTTGAGGCCTGCAATGCACAACGCTTGAGACGCACTCAACGTGAACCGACTGCGCTTCTCACTCTTCACGATAGGCTAACGCTCCGTTAGCGGTCACCCATTGATTTACATAGGTTGTGACGACCAAGCGTAGAAATATCGCATCTACGACGATAGCTCAACGACCCGTGTGCGGATTGCCTTAATGTCAATTATTTTTAACCCTTTGAAGCCGGCGGCCATTTTAGTGATATTTTTAATGTACCTATTGTTCCGTCCACAAATAATTTTTGTATAAATTAAGGTAACGAAGCACATTTTGAACGTGTTCTAAATGTGAATCGGATAGTGTTTTGGAATCTTTTAACATCATGTGTGCGCTAGGTGCCTCAAAAGAGAACGGGAAAATTTAATATTTTCTGAACTGCGATAACTTTTGACAATGCTATTCAATCATTATAAAATTTTCAGAGTATATTGGTATTTTTTTATTGTAAATTTGTGTAACAACCGTGTTGGCAACCCTGTAACTACGGCAGGCGCTGAAATTAACAACCTTCAAAACATCGACTCTCCGGAAAAAATGTCGTTTCTTGGAAAACAGCTCATATATAAATCTTATGCTTTGTCTACATAGTCAAAGTAAAAACTTTGAAATTTTACGACGGGCATGCCTATTAGCCCTTTGCCAATCTACCTATATTTTTAACATCAAAAACTTCTGTTCACGGAAACTCACGATCCGATTATCAGCATTAGTTGAAATTTACAGAATGTAGTGGTCTTAAGTAGGACCAGATCTGATTCAGTCATTTGATTTTGACGAAACTCGATTAAAAAATTCAGTTGAAACTGCCAGCTATGGTAAAAAAAACTTATTGTACGCAATATGCAGTAGAAATTTAATTTCAAAACAATGATAGGGTTGATAGCTATGGTCGTTTTTGTATTTTTTGGCATACCTCTAGTAAGCGATTTTATCATAGAATTTTCAAATCTTATAATAAAAATAAACACCAAATATGTAGAAAATTGATGTAGAAAAGATGTAGATGTAGAAAAATTGAAAACTTTTGCGAATGGTAGCCCCTGATTTCTTTGCATTCCTATAACTTCCAATGCAGTCATTGGTTCAATACGAAATTCGCAGAGCAGGTTCACTTCAACGTAAGGCAGACGCGACATATTTTCTGCTACGGTGCCAGCAAACGGCTGCCAGCACTAGGTCTTTTTTTTATTTTTGTTCCAACAAATGCTTGCATTAAGTATTGTCATCGCAAACATTTGCAATGAAAATAAGTAAACAATGTTTAAATTGCCTAAGATCTGTACATTTTTCGGATGACAACCCCAAACACCTCTCTATCGCTGTAAGTTTTGATGAAGTCACCGAAATTCAAATAAGCTTAGATTCTATTATTACTTAGGGTGTATTAGTTTTAAGTAGGAAAAGTAAGTAGTGGTAGAATACACACTCAAAATCTGCACATATCCCCTACTGTTCTTCGAATATTAGTGTTTCTAGTGGTTCTGATGCGCTAGGGTTTTGTTTTTTATTCATTATTCCATGATGCGATCATTGATCGCACTGTGTGTAATATCAAATACACCTCCTGAATTTTTTCCAAGATTGCTAGGACCTTTTTTTTCTAGCGTCTTTTGAGTTTTCCTAAGCTCCAATGATTTTTACTAAGTGACTAAGCTCTTAGAAGTGTGAATATAAAACTCTGGTGAATAGCTCGCTGGATGTCCCTGGGAAAATTCATGGGAATTCGCAACTTGTACTGTGGGACAATCGAGCGTAAAATCCTTTTTGAGGGAATTTCAGCCACGGAAACCTGACAGCACTGAATGCATCTAATTCTCTCACGACGCACAGAAATTTTATTTAATTTAACCAAGGTCCCGTAAGCCAGGTCAGGTACGTTTTGCAAACAGCTGATGTTAAAGAAAAGTCAGCGCATCTGCTGATCTCTTGCTTTTAAGATTCACTTTTGTTTTTGATGTATTGTGCCGGACATTATCTCAGTTGTAGAAGATAGAGATTGTGCGAAACGGCTAAAGATTTTCCTTAAATGCGCCATTTTGCACGTTCATTACGTTTCTGGCCGGTCTGCTCTAAGGGGCCTAGATCTAACAGAAAAGTTCATATTAACAGCGGAGCTACCATTTTCGTTCCTGAAAAAAACTGCGGGGGGACAGGAACTTTTTTGTGCTAAACGAATATTCACATCATCCGAGTTCAAGATATAGAGATAAAGAGATAAGCTGAAACTGTTACTAAAAATACCGGTATTTTTCGTTTCTACTTCAGACTTCAGCAGTTGGCTGTAATATAAAATAGTGAATTTCTAACAAAAAGCAATGTAAACAATTTTCAGATTCTACTTTCACGCACATGTTAACCTTTATTTCAGAATTCCATTGAATGATTTCACTATCTGTCATCTCATCTATGTAAAAATCATATGAAGTCACTTCACTTTCACAATGGCTTCGACAGTTCAACCATAGCTCCCTCTTAAAAAAAAATAAATTCATCATTAATCTATCTTTGGTGAAATTCTAACATTCTCGAGACGATGCTACTTATTCGATTTTCATTCTTTATTCTTTCGCCAATCATTTTTCCTATCTAGAAAAATGAATCGAAACAAACATATTCTACAGCTCGACATATAAATATTAGGATTATGGATCAGCACACAGAAAGAAATTTCAGACCCCTGTATCAACTTGATAGATTAAGGAGGCGTATGGAAAGTGGTATGTTCGACTCTTTCAATGACTTGTCAAAATTACCATAGAAATACAAACGAATACTCCTTCCTTTCAACACATTGAAGCTTTCGAAGCAATCGAAAGTTTCCGTCCCTTTTCAAAGGGATCTAAAAATAGGCCGTATTTGAAAATATGTTGGCATGAATAGAAGCTGTAATTCCGGAAAATTACCCTTCCTGACATAACAAGCTCTACATTCTCATTTTTTATGGTTGTCTATAATATTTTGCTTCTTGAATTATTTTCATGCAGAGTTATGCTCGAATTCATTCTAGCACCCTCGAATAAGTACGATTTGTTGCAGAGAAATAAATAAATGGCTCGGTTAACCTCAAGCCTAGATGGTTTTCGTTCAATTGATGGAAGTGGAATTCGAAAAATGTTCAAATGTAGGTGTCATTACCTCGTAGTATTTTCATGCTAGCGAAATATCCGCTGTGAGTTTGTTCATGTGAACAGACACTACTTAATATGTAGTTGTTAGCGAAACATCATAGACCAAAAATTATGTTTTTACAATTTTCAGATCTTATTGACATGACAATTCAAAATCTAAAAAAATATAATTTAGAAGGCCTGGCAGCACGTTCCACGCTATTTCAGTAGAAAGAAATATTTTGATAAATAATCTGCAGAATGATTTTCCACGCAGCTGCTTGTATATATTGAATAATTTCATTTGCAATTCCATCCTACCAAGTAATGGAACGCCGAGTATGAATTATTGTATACCAGTTTGTACATGATGCCATTTTCTAGATGCACTGGATGTCAGGCATGAAAATGTTTATTTTGATCACGCTCCAAAGCTACAATGATAAAGCTGTTCCGAAACCGAGATTACATGGTCGTTAACGGTGAAATAAATTTCAACCATGCAATTGAAATACAATGAGTTATATAAAATGTATGCAGCACATGCAGTTTAACTGAATTTAGGACATAATGTGTTAGTTTTAAGACAAATTTATTTAAATTGATCTGCTATTTGCGTTATAAGATTACTTGGCGTTAAATTTCAATCAGTTTTCGAAAATTAAAGCCATAAATATTGTTGAAATATATATAACACAATCTGAACGATTTTAAACTGTCCATGCCAATAGAACTGCAATGGCGGCGATGATAAAAATACGAAAGAAAAACTACTTATTGAAAAATATTTTCGTATATACAAGGACTTTAAAGTTTTAGTGTTATGCCTGTTTTCGAATTTATTTGTCAGCTGAATTTTAAATCTGCTATTTAGGTTGTTTCTTTCATTCTTGTTGTTTCTTTCTTAGAAGATGGAACATATGTTATTACATATTTTAAATGCATTGTAGCTCGAATGTATTTGCTCAAGCATCAAAAAGAGGAAAAAAGTAAAGCAATTTGATTCAGATTTCTGGTGTTGCAACGAGCGTTTCATTATGTAGAAATCCATAGTTCGAGTTAGATAGGTTTCGTTAGCAGATTGGAGAGCGTTGGTCAGTCAACAACTTATTGTAAGAAAATACAACCAGAGTTTGGAGATACATATATTGTGTCCGAAGTTTAAATGGATTAGTTGAAAATAAAACTTAACATAAGACTGATAAAATATTAAAATTAAACTAATTAAAATAAACGGCCAAATATTGGTACACATACTTATAAAATAACCAAAAACTGATACTGTAAGCTATGCATGTTAACATGATGTGTCAACATCATAGAATAAATTCTTTTGGTAATGGTGTACCACTAGTAGCGCATATAGCTCTCTCAGATCACTGGCTACATTATCCAATTAATAAACAGGACAATAATAAGTAATCTAGGTCGATGAAACTGGAACTGTATTTCCTCAGTTTGAGCTCTATTATTACTTCTTTCCTTTCGTTCATCAACAAATACATTTTGAAATCTTATAAGTTGATATTATTAATAGTTAGATGATCGTGCTTTCTGAATTGGTCAGTTAGTCAATACTCCACTCCGCATATAAGGTGATGAAAGACGCTACCAAAAAAAAAATGAAATAACTTTCTATTCTGTTTCATTTTTTTTTCTGCTGTTTCATTTTTTTACCAGTCGCACAGAGTACAAAGATAGTTTTGGAGTTGGAGGCAGTCGTTGGTAGATTCAATTACTTTGAAAGTCTTAAAGTCATCAGCAAACAAGAGGCAGGGAGAACGAATAAAGGAAAGAAGATCATTTATAAAGACTAGGAATAATAACGCAGAGAGAATGGAGCCCTTATGAACACCGAAAAGCGGACAGAAGGGGAAAGAGCTGGAAAATTGCACCGATACAGCACAAGAACGACCAGAAACACAATGAAAACCAAGATAAAAGAAAATCCCACACCCCATAAACTCCCAGCATACCAAGTGATTTGCTAACGAGTCATTAGAGAGTCATTTTAACGAATATTTCATTCGCGGACGAATTCATATACGGTTCGCTAATGATTAACCATGCCGCCCAAATTTTCATTCGTGACGAATCACCTTTTTTGAAACTCTGGCGAATCGATGAGCTTCGCCAAAAACAAATATGCTGAGCGTTATATAAATTCGCCATAGGGAATCCTAATGACTCTAGTGGCATATGCGAGTTATTATGAGCAAAAAGAATTTGCCAGATAAGTAAAAATATAATCCCAAGTAATACTGATTTGATAAAACTAAGAGTTGGTTGTTCTAATTCCAATAACCGCATAGTACATTTTTCCTTAAGTAGGTTTTTTTTAAGTTTTTCACTCTTGAACTCTTCAAACATGGTCTAACTCGTTGTACTTACTCCCGCTAAATGACACACTGAGTCAATATACATACCTCACAAAAAGCGAATAATATCGGTTCCAAGAATCACTTTTTACTTTAGGTAAACGAAAGCGAACCATCCAGCATGTCAAAGTATTGCCAAAAGCGAATGTTGTCATATTCACTTTAAGTGAATCTCAAATCTCATAAAAGCTTGCTCCCATATTCCCAACCCCTCACTTCAGGCTTGCTTAAAGTGAATATAAGCGAAAAATGTTTTGAATCTGCACTACGTTCACTAGAAGTAAAGAAAAAAGGGTCGCCTGCATTCGTTTTTGGCAATACCTTCGCTACATGGTTGCTGGGTTTGAAGCTTCGAAGTGTTGTTTGTGAGAGAATGAGTGAAACGGAAATATGAAAGAAAATGTCATTTTTGGTTCTTTTTCTTGTTATGTACATAAGTTTTACCTAAAATCCAAAAAATTTTTACTTGAAAAGTAAAGGAATGGATATTGTATGTCCTCCAAAATTATTAATGACAGGTTTTCACTTATTTTGCATATTTTTAACTTCCTTTAAGTTTGCCGATATTTTTCGATAAAGTTAGTTTTAAACATGCATTTATTTTTTCTGCCATCTTTCGGGACTCTTCCATCTAGTTCATTCTATGGGATTCAAGACAAGTGACGTAGATAGATAATCCAAGACGACTCGTTTTCTTCTAAATATAGTGGCTATTTTTTGGGAATGCGCCATCCGATTGAGCAAAAATATTCAGGATACATTGGTATATATGTAAAATAGGTCCACTCCAAGTGTTTGTTATCTTTAACCTTTTGGTTCCGGTGGTCATTTGAGTAATGTTTTGAATATACCGATTATTCTCTCAACAAATAACATTTACAAATATTAAGTCAACAAAATTAATTTTGAACGTCTTTTAAACGTGCATATGATAGTATTTTTAAAATTTTTTTAACCCTATGTGTGCACTAGGTGCTTGAAACAACGTTGAGAAAATTTGAAATTTTTTGAATTGTAATAACTTTTGACAAGACATTATGAAACTTATAGGACATATTAACATTACTGAGGTGTAGACTAACGAAGTTTTTTGTGAACGTGCTGGAAACCCGGCAGCTAGGACAGTCATTGAAAGTGAAAACCTTCAAAAAATCGAATCTTCTGAAATATTTTCATTCTTGAGAAAAAAAACCACCTGATAGAAAAATCTTATGCTTTGTTTACGCAACCAAAGTAAAACTTTTGAAATTGCATAGCGGGCAAGAACGGTAGCTCTCCTCCAATTTATCTTTATTTTAAGCATCAGAAACTTCTGTTCACGGGAACTCACGACCCAATTATCAGATACAACTGAAATTCACAGCATTTATTGGCTTTGAAATGGACCAGGTTTGGTAGAAGCGATTTTGAAATGTAGGCCACCTTGTGACAATGGCATCATCCTGAAAATCACTTAGGAAAAAATACTGCTTTTTGCCCTATGAATTCTGAAATTCACACAATAGCTGAATCTTGGTCTAGATTTTCATTAAATTCACACGATAGTTGAATCTTAGTCTGAACCGCGTTTGGTAGAAATTTGGTTGAAAAATTTTGTTTGTGTTGCCAGCTGTGGTAATTTTGGTGCCTTCGATGTTGAAAATTCACTCAGGAAAATAAAGCTTTTTGCCTTATAGCTTCCAGTACAGTCATGAAATCAAAACAAAATTTATATGGTAAATGGAGCTTATTATATGGCAATATTCAGTATGAATCTGGTTGTTAGACTCTGAAAGGGCCGCTAGCTATGTCTAGTTTTGTATGTTTTGCCATATCTTAAAATAAGCGGCTTTATTGTAAAATGTTCAAATAGTAATGATCTTGTTGTGACAGCTAACAACAAATATTAAGATTCCGAAAATTTGAAAACTGTTGCGGATGGTAAGCTCATATTTTTTTGCAATCCTTTAACTTCCAATGCAGTCATCGGATCGAAGCGGAATTTGCAGGGTTGGTTGATTTCAACGAAGCGTTGCTAGCGCGTAGCGTTTTTGATATTTTCGTATCAATAAATGCTTACATAAAGTATTCATATCGCGAACATTTACAATGAAAATAAGTTAACATTGTTTACATTTTCTAAGATCTGCAAATTTTTCGGATGACAATCCGAAACACCTTTCTAACCCTGTAACTTTCGATGAAGTAATCAGATAAAAACGAGATTCATAGGATAGCTAGATTTTGACTTGAGACAGCTGTGGGAGACTTTTAGTTGCAGCGTTGGTAAAGTGTTCCAAGCACTGAGCATTTTCTTTATTTAAGTGGCAGAAGATGTGGCTTTCAAAGTTTTCTGAGATAAGCAACCGATGCAAGTGGTAATCTTGAAAACCTTTCGAACTTGTGAGTTTAAATGAATTCTAGAGATCAAAGCAGTGTATTGGTTTCGAAACAAGTTGGAGCACGTGTGGTAGAATAAACACTCAAAATCTGTACGATTCCTCTACTGTTCATCGAGTATTACTATTGTTAGCTGCTCTGTACCTAGATTTTCACTTCCTCAAAGCTAACACAGATCAACGGTTCTTCTTGCTGATGTTCAGATATAAGAAAGTCCCAGTTTCAGAAGAAATACTCCATTTGATCCTATTTAGGACTTTGTGTGCCATAGATTAGTGGTAATAGTGGTTTGTTTTTGTTCCAGAAATGCTTAAACTGCCACCGTTAGTTTTTTTCAACCCCAAATGAAAAAATCTCGTTTGTGTTTTAATGACAGCAGCTATAATAAAAAAATGCGTCAGTTGATCTTTTTTCGGTTGAAAAGCGTTTACATTCTAGGTGATAGTTGACTGATGGTTAGTTTATGTGTACTGTTTGAAAGATGTTTTTCTCCATGGTAAAAGCATTCTGGCTTTTCCCTCGTTGACTTTGAATAGTCCACAAAATTGTGAACTCCGTTGCTTTTGATGCACCAAGTCAGAGCAGAGCAATTTGTATGAGATTTGAGTGCCCTCTTTAAATTTTGAGAATGTATACTTCAATGAAATGAAGCCGTGTTCTAGGTTTTCTTTAATTTCTTCTGGCGTTAGACCGTAAAGCCCTTAGATAACGACGTTTAGACAGTTTTTTTCAGAAAGCCAGCAGGTGTGGTGTCGCGCTTTCAGTCCTTTGAAGCTCTTCAAGTAATCAAAGATGGTTGAGCGAATAAACTTGAATAGCAGATAAACTCATTTTGCCACTTCAAATCTAATGCTATATTTCTTTATTGGTTCAAGGGGGAAAATACATGTAACTGCTAAAAAATTGATTTTTTTTATTGCATTAAAATGTTTCAAATTTTTTTTATTACATTAAAATGTTTCGAATGCTCTAAAAGCTATATTCATATTAGTTCCCGAGTTATAATCAGTTATAGGCAGTGCGGCGTTCCCTAGCCGATCGAGCATATCTGCTGCGCTATGAGTGGTCCTTGCCTACTTTTTCTTCGGCGCTATGAGCGGTTCTCTAATTGTGTATACCTACTATATTTTTATAAATCTTAAATTCTAAGGAAATATATATACAGATGTACATTTGATCATCATCATCATCATCAACGTGGCACAACAGCCTGACGTCGAGCCTTGGCGACCTGGATCGATTTTCTTCAATTGTCTCGGTCACGTGACCGCGTCCTCCAGTCTTGGAGCCCCAATAGTTGCCCAACGTCCGCATATACTGAGCTCTCCCAACGACTCGTCTTGCGTTCATGACACGTTTTGGCATGCGATCGTCATTCATGCGTTGCACGTGCCCAGCCCACTGTAACCGTAGTAGTTTGACAATTTTTGAGACTTCAAGCTCATCGTAAAGTTCGTACAACTCATTGTTGTACCGGATGCGCCATCCATCTCGGTCGCGGATAGCCCCGAAAATCCGCCGTAGTACTTTCCGTTCGAAAGTATCGATCATGTATTCGGAGGCTTGTTAGAGGGTCCATGTTTCGCAGCCATAGCACAGCACAGGTCTTATAATAGTTTTATAAACGCGGAGCTTAGGACCGAGAAGAATGTCTTATTTGATAGTTGTATCCATCGCTTATTTCGCCAGTTTCGTTGGGGTCACTCGATAGATTGCTACCCAGGTAAACGAAGTTGTCCACGAATTTGATGCTAAGGTCTCCTACGTTGATGGTCGTGTGCGCTGGTGTCCTTGTCCTAGATTGCATCATAGCTTTCGTTTTGTCCTCGTTGATTCGTAGTCCAACTTCCTTTGCTGCGGTGTCAAGTCTAAGCAGAAGTTCTTCTGCATCGGTCAGTTTTCGAGCCATGATGTTAATGTCATCCGCGTACGCTGCCAATTGTGTCGACTTAAAAAACAGCATGCCGCTGGTGTTCAGGTTCATTGCCCGAATAGTGAACTCAAGTGCCAGGTTGAAGAGCGTGGGCACTATTCCGTCACCCTGCTTCAGGCCACCCAGAGTTTCAAAAGGATCCATCAATCTGTTCTGGATCCGGACTTGCGAGACGGAGTTGGTCATCGTCATCTTTATAAGTCTCACTAATTTGGCCGGTATACCAAATTGCAGCATGATGCCATATAGAGCACCTCGGTTGATGTTGTCGTATGCCTGTTTAAACTCGACAAAGATTTGGTATACGTCGGCGTCGTATTCCCAGCACTTTTGCAAAATTAGCTTGACCGTGAAGAGCTGGTCGATTGTGGAGCGGCCAGATCTGAAACCGCCTTGATACTCGCCAATGATTTCTTCCGCGAACGGCTTAATCCTATACTCCAGGATTTTTGACAGGATTTTGTAAGCCGTACAGACTAAAGAGATGCCTCTGTAATTATCACACCGCAGTTTATCTCCCTTTTTATGTATGGGACAGATGATGCTTCTGCGCCAATCGTCTGAGATCATCTCAGTCCCCCATATTCGCAGCAGTAGTTGATGTAGCGCACCACAAGACTTGAGTAGCTCAGCTGGTATCTCGTCAGCGCCCGGCGCTTTGTTCTTTTTCAGTGAACGCAAGGCGAGATCAACTTCTTCTACTGTAGGGGATTATGTGGATGGGGATTGACCAACGGTATCATCATGGAGCTCAGTTTCTGCTGCCAGAATGTTTGATGGCGGATTCAGAATATCTTCGAAGTAGGACGCCCATCGTTTGCTAATACTTTCGGTGTCGCTGATAATATTTCCATCTTTGTCCTTACAGAGGCTGGTCCTGGGTTGGTAGCCATTTTTGATAGTGTTTACTAATCTCTACGCTTGTCTGGTGTTCTTACTAACTACTACTTACTAACATGTACACTTGTATATTTTTATAATTTACAAAGGGGCCTGTATATATGAACCTTGTAATAAAAACCGTTAGATTGCCGGCTTCAAAGTAGTTGAAATATCAGCTTACATAGTCGCTGCGATGTTCAACAAAAGCCATACATTTTTCTTGCACCTAATGAATGATTTAGGTGTCAAAATAAGCCCCAGGTTATTTAGTTATGCCAAGAGAGCCGACAACGACAGGATAGAACGATAGAGCCACCGAAGTCTTTTCAGCTGAAAAGAAGCCCGAAATGCTCGCCGTGACCTTCTAATGCACCAAAATGATATGCACGAGGAGGCTGAAGAGCTGTTGTATGGACTTGGAATCGATAACTTATGAATAAGTTATAATTACGATTTTTACCTACCGCAAACTTTAAACGCGTTTTCCTCAAAGTAGTAATTTTTTTAGCTTCTGTACAAAATATATCAAATAATATTGAATCGATCCGGCTCAAATTTATACATCTAAAAAAGAGTATTATCTACTCGTTGAACCTACATGTTTTTTGTAGTTTTGGAAAAATAATTTGTTTATTAATGTTTGAAACGTGATTTTTTTTTAAATAATAAATTTTTTGGTCAACCTGAAATTAATGTAAAGGTTAAGGTACAAACTGTACATCTCATTAGCATATTTTTTCTCTCTCAGTTTTGCAAGTTCCCCGGAAAAGGCGTTAAGCTGTACGAGGCAGTTTTTGATGTGTTTTTTTTCATTCGCTCGCATCGCCGCCATTTCATTTACTTTGAGATACGTACTTTAAGAATTTAATATTAAAAATTTTCAGAATAAACAATGCATGTTTTTTAAATCAATCCAAAATTAGCATATTTTTTTCAATTTGACATGTATTTCCCCCCTTAAGTGATTGATTTAAGTTTAATTTTCGAAGTATCAACGATGTTATTTGTCAACCGTGTGGTATAATTTGTAAATTTTTAATGTCCGAGTTTGTTGGAGGAATGGTTTTTGTTGGGGTAGTATTCCTTGTCTTCTTTGCTTTTGGCTTTTCGCACTGAGGCGAAGTGTTGAAGTGGTTTCAAATGAAGAAAAGTTTGTTGGTTTTGTTGGAATTTTCTGCTAGTAAATACTTATAGTAAATAAAGAGGCAGCCAGCACCAACTATATTTCAAAGCCCTCATCATACAAATATCTAATCGAAAAGATTGAAAAAATTATGACAAATGCAATATATGAGCGGACCCAGATTGTGACTGCTGGATTCATGGCAGGGTCATTTAGCTTCAACTAAATTTTCCTCGGTTTTAAAGTTCGAGCGGCATCTCAAAAAGAGTCAATATTTCAATGACACTTGGCCACTTCGAAACGAGCAAACCACTCACGAATTCTCCGCTGGCTTATATCATTTTGCCCATAAGTCTATCAAACATTCATCTTGGTATAATCTATTTAATTTATAAGATACCATTATTCATGTTTTTTCACTAATAGATGAACATCTATAAATGGTAGCATACGAACTATTGTGAACATCATATAGTCTACTCACTTTAGGAATCTTGGGTAATGTACGTGCTCCTGAGTTCGTTTTTCGAATCTAGTCGTAACATGACTGAAATATGAATAGGCTCAAATCAATTATTCGGGCACATTGAATGCAATGATTGATTTTTCTGAAGCCATGATTGATTACATGACGAGTTGAAAGGCAAATGGATTCTGTATTGTAAGTTTATTTCATTTCGAAAAAATAAATCCCCATATACAAATATTTTTGGATTTCATCATTCAGATTTGTATGCAGATAGTCAAAATCGTTAGCAGCTGATGTTAGTTTTTATGATTTTCCACGTTCGATATTTGTATGTTTTCGGTGGTACGATTGAACTCAGAAGTCCACAAAATTCTTCATAATCAAAAAGCCAAATAGACATTGATTTATGAAGCTCGAAAAACTATGCGCATTATTTTGAAATAAATCAATACAGTGCTGCTAATATATTTTCAAAAAATTTCCACCTCGAATTTCAGTACCATATTGTGTCAAGCTAATCAAAATTTTAATTTGATATCCAAAATAATGAACTCTTTTTAGAAAAAAATATACACATTCAACCCCAAGATCTGATAACTCATGCCGTGTAATATAATGATAAATGTTTGCCTTCCGTTTTTACATTGTTAAGTTTATTCAGAGGATGCTTCACAGGTTAATCAGCTCTCAGGTCTGATGGTGAATGATTGTAGATACAGAAGAAGTCAAATACCTCTAGGCGTTACAAAAAAAAGCAAGCAGAAAAACGTAATAGCCACAGTATCGCGATTCAAATTTATCACCACAAAAGATCTTATTTACTTTAGAAAAAAATCCACCCCAAAGTCAAGCAAAAACCGAAAGTCCTCGCTTAGTAAAGTACGTCAAATACAGAAGATAGCCAAACACATTGATGCTATTTAAAGCTATGTTCGCTACTCTTCTCGATACAGGCTACAAAGCTAGTGCTGCCAGTTAAGAGTTGATTGTGCTAGTTTGTACATTTGACTCACAGTGAAATCAATCTGAGCATTTTCCTTGTAGGAAAATTGTATGAGCGCTTGGTACTGCATATATTATCAGACGCGAAAACAGTACGATGTCATTCTATTTGAAATCAAATATTTTTTGGATGCTAAAGGTTTCAGTAAACTATACAAAGATGTTGGAATTTCAAGAACAGCAACACTTTTGAAATGAGATTACCAGATAAAGAGTGTGCCTTACACAAAGCATTTTACCATACAAAGGTGTCAACATTGCTTTGCAGCATAGGTTCCAATTCATTTTAAACAGAAAAAAGGTAAAAATAAAGTGAAAAATGTTCCTGAAGAATGTCAAAGCAAAGCAGAGCGGAATATGTAAAACGTCCACCATTTCAAAATCTACTTTATTTTCACACAAAACCGACTCGCACAGAAACGGCACAGCTCAATGATATTCACGTTGGAGTTGTTACTCGCAATCGGAAATGCTATCGTTGTCATTCACATCCTCGTCCAGAGGATATTTTTCAAAGATTGTATTTTCGAGTTTTCCTGTTTTTCGTCGAGCTAGTATTGCTCAACCTGTTCTTGCTCGTATTCAAATGTTCGAACTTTAAGCACGCATGAATAGAAAATCGGCTATTGACTAGAGTTTCTTGGTTTTACGGTTTTTTTGCTGGTAAGTATGTTTGACAATATATTTTCCCAGACTTTGCCACATCCGTTTGCACTTTGCCGAAAAAAAACGTCGCTATAGCGTCACGTACGTAAAGGTAATCAGAAGCAGGAAAGAGTTGATGCTGACGCTATTTGGGGATCGTCACACCGAAGTGAGTCCACGGGCAATCGTTGTTGGAAATTCATGATTGATTCTATTATGGAAAATGCTTCGAGATGTTTCTGTGCGTGAATGAACCCTGCACGAGTGAATCGTGTGTAATGAAATGAAGACATTATTGGCGTTACGATGTCATTTTTTGAAGAGAAAAGTACGATGATAAGTGAGATGTTAAATTTCAAATGCTAATATTAGCATGTCATCAAACAAATGAACTGGTGATTTCAAATAGGTTTGACAAATAATTTATGTCCAGAGTGTAGTTTCGGCTAAGCTTTTGACATTGCAAACATCACTCGAAATATCGTAATGCACCGAATCATTATGCATCGATGCAAAGGACACTACTCCTTCATTGATATCTGCAGGTTTCTGTGGCTTACCTGTATATTCCAAATGTGCTGGGCTTGAAGTCAGCGTTGTCGAGGCTGTAACCGCAAAGGACTCTGGTGTGTATTGGCTCTGCCATTCAAGCCGGAAAAACTCCATGGCTACCGAACTTCGCTCTGCTGCCGATGCCATCAGCAGGCTGAAATGTTCTTTCGTGAGTCCATGCAAACAATTGGATGCAGCTAACAACAAGGTTAAGGAGCTGGTGAGAATATCCGACATCAAACAGCTTTCTTACTCACGGAATATCGTGTCAGTTGTCGATATGCAAGTCAATGATACGCATTTACGCCTTTCAATTATTTCTCCAACCATAACGTGTAATCGTCTTCAAAAAAATTTGCAACAGCCAACACTTGAACGGCTGCAGCAACCAGAATTTTCTCAATCTGACGTGTTAGTCCAACTTACATCTTATCTTGCGCAAACTCTGGCTACCTCTCCGATAGCTATAGAGCAGCCGCTCTATAGCTATCGGAGAGGAGAGAAAACGAATCTGCATACATCAATTGCAGTTACGAGTCTTTTGTTACAACGACCAACACTTCATTTACACGGTGTTTTTAACGAAACTGTTGATGATCCTGCTTTGCATATAATCGTCTTTCTTCTCCAGATTTTTGTGTCACGATCTGCATACGATACATCTGCGGCTACAACGGAATGTTGCGTCCACAAAAAGCTTGGCTACACTCCTCACTTTTTTTACTGTGTCAATTTTACGGAAAAACCAGCCTAGGAGATTTGTGGCTTCGTTCAAAATAACCTTACCTGAAGACCTGGATATTGTTGCTAATTCCAAATTTTAGCCTCGTGGTACATTAGTCAAAATTTTTGAAATTCGACGAAATTTTCAATCTAGAAACAACCGGATAGCCCAAACCTAGTTCTTAAGCGTAAAAATATTTTGCAGTAGTATAAGATTGTTTGTGGTATGTGTTTGTGTTATAACTTCAAAACTTTAAAACTGCAGCTTTACTAGAAAATAATCACCTCGTTTGCTTGTCGGAAACTTGGCCCACTGATGACATCTTTAGTTATGAATTTTTCTCCCACGTTCAATTTTGACAGCTCTGATTGTAATCGTTTGGGCTAATAAGTTTGATGGTGGTGGCGTGCTTATAGCTATGCTTAAGACTCTCAACAGCAAACTTGACGATGACTTTATTGCCTGCCCATGTGTTGCTGTCTGTATCTCTTTGTCTCCAAAATCTTCGCTGTTTGTTGCGTTCTTATATATTCCTTGTAAAACGCCCTTCTCGACTTAAGATCAATTCTATTTCGAGCAACCACCCCTCGTCGACAGTTATCATCTATGTTGACTTTAATATCCTTTCTGTGCAGTAGGACTCCTCGTTTCTCCGCATTGTCTCTACCAACAACCTTCCTATTTGCTTATCTTCTGTTCTTTCTTCCTGCTCACTCTTTCAATTTTACTGTTTCCCTAATGCTAATAACAAGACCCATGGCCTCATCCTCTCTAACATTGAGTCTTCTTCCGTTTCACTATCACCTACTCCAAAACCCTACACGCATCTTGATCCCCATCATTTTCTCCTTTCAATTTATGTACTCATCAATGTCTTGTACCGCTGTGCGTCGGTTTAACTTTAAATAAACTACTTTTGACCATTTGTCTGCTGACATGAGTTCCATTAATTGGTTTTATCGCTTGTAGGGTCTCGATATTGATTCTGCTGTTTCGAAATGTTACGGTATTCTTTTTGAATTGAACTCGACATATACTCGTAAACCCGTGACCTTCCTTGGTTTATTACTACGGTAAAGCGTGCCTGAAAGATAACAATGCTGCGCGTTTGAAATTTTTGAACTTTGAATCTGGAAAAGATTATGCTGTTTCTCCTGTTTATGTTCCTCTGCCAAGAAGGAAACAAAGTTAGCATTGCTCAACTATTCTTTGTCTGCTGAATTTTGTTGGAAGTCGAATAACCCAAAAAGTTTCTGGTCTTTTGCCCACTTCTTAAGAGCCTCTTCCTCTCTTCCTGATTCTCTAGTATTTAATGCCTTTACTGCTTCGAGCCCTCTTGTCATTTGCAATCTCTTTGGTATGTTTTTTCCTCTGTTCACACTATTCTGTCAACTTCTGCTCCTGAATGCTTTTCTTCACATTTCACTCTTTATCTCTTCTTAACTGTAACTAACCCTGTTCAGGTTGAATTGCTTTTATCCTCACTTGACTCCAACTGTTCCCCTGATCCAGATGGTACTCCGAATTTTTTCGTGAAAAATCTTTCGTCTTCTCCTAATGTTCCTTTGGCCATTTTATTCAATGTCATTCTCTGTTCTACTAAATTTTCACCCTCCTGGAAGCTTTCTAACATTTCGCCATTTTCGAATCGGGCAAACGTAGCCTTGCTTCTAACTATCACTCTGTCTCCATTTCTTCTTGGGTTTCAAAAATTTAAGAAAGCGTCGTTTTCAATCGTATCTATGTATCATTTTTGCAGCGCAATAATCTGTCTTTGTATAAAACTGCTGCACCGCTATTAGCCTCGTTGAGTTTACTCATGTAATTGCTTCTGCAACTGACAGCAACAATCAAGTTGATGTCATTTATACTGATTTTACCAAAACTTTCGACACTGTTTATCGTGTGCTGCTTCTTGTCAAACTGAACCGTTATGTCATCTGTGAACCTTTGGTTTTCGTGAATCTGGTTTTCGTGACGTCATTTATACTGATTTTACCAAAACTTTCGACACTGTTTATCGTGTGCTGCTTCTTGTCAAACTGAACCGTTATGTCATCTGTGAATCTTTGGTTTTCGTGAATCTACTTTTTTTTTTTTTTAATTAATCGCACTTAGGTTGTATCCTTCTTTGGCTCATCGTTCTAACCTTTCTGCCCTTCTTTTGGTGAACCTCAAGGTTTGATTTAAGGGAAACTATTGTTCAATCTGTTACTCAATAATCTTGCTAGCGCTTCAATATGTAGATAATCTAAAAATCTTCCGGGTGATCAAAAGTACTGCTGACCATCTGCTGCTTTAGGAAGATTTGGATTCTATCTCTGGTCGGCGTAACTTGAATGTGTTTATCCCTTAATGTGTTCCAAGTGTTTTGCTCTGCCGTTTTCCATAAAGCGTCAAAGTCTTTCCGTATGCTATTGTTGGTACTTAATCGTAAGCTAAAATTCGATATAAATGTCCTAACTATGACTAGAAAAGCTTCTCGCTGGCTTTATGGTTCGTTCCTTTCACAATTAATTTAGTATTTCTACTTATGTCCACCTGTTTACTACCCTAATCCGTTCCATACTTAAATATTGAGGTCAAGTGAGATGTCCTCGTTTCGAATAGCTCTCTGATGCTATTGGAACAGTTCAGCGGATGATTACACGCATCTGACTTTTTGAATATAGTTTTCCGTATAAACCCTACAATGAACGCTTTCTTGGATGAGACTTTCCTCTGCAAGACCTGTCCTGATTACCTATCTTCCTCTATAGCGTCTTTGATCATTGTGTGCCAGCACGTAAAATTAATCAGGGCCTTCGTTGTATTTGAGGTACCATATGCTCGTACTGCTACTTTTTTCAAGTCTCCTGCTTTACGACTTCAGTCAAAACAGTCTTCAATATGGTCTTCTTCCATATTCTATTGTTATGTTTGAAAACATGGTACGTTGTACTATATTTGTTTTTAATTAATTTTATAACCTTTTTCTTGTTTTTGATGCTCAACAGAATAATAAAAGATTAAGAACAAAATAAGAACAATATTAAAACAGATTAAGAACTAAAGAAGAACAGAATAAAAAGAGAATAAGAACACAATAAGAATAAAAATCGAAAAAGAATAGGAACAAAATAAGAATAAGAATAACAACATAATAGGAATCAGAAGAAAATAAGAACAGAACAAGAACAGAATATCAATTTTCTAATGTTTTACTATTTGCTTTTTTTGAGCATTCAAGAGGTAAGACTGTTTATTCACAGTATGTGCCCTGTGCTTTTTTATCTCCACATACTGCTATTGACTTTTCCCTGATTTTGAAATGCCTCATGCTGGCTGTTATCCTCAACTCAGTTTCGTTTTCCTGAAGGTCAAAACCATCAAGCTACAGAAAATATCTATACGAGCTGTAGCTCTGCGCGAATGAAGCATTTTCGATGCATTATCTATTATTTTCAATATGAATAATATCAATGACCTGAAATTCTCATTTTGCAATGAGTCATTATCCTTGTCGGTACTATCAATTTTATAAATCGAGGTAATAATCACTTGAAATAGTTACAATCTGCCCGCATATCGATACCAATTGAAGAGATAATACTTAGGTCAGATAATTGCATTATCCTGGATTTTCAAAGGATTATAATCGGATGCATTGCCGTTTGCCCACGGGTTGATTATTCATTGTATACCTATTAGGAACGATGAAAACATAATTTCATCGGCTCTACACACAATGTTAATTGAAATCGATTCACAATTAAGCTAATTTTACCGGAATTAAGGGTCGCTCTCGAACCCTACCTCACCATTATATATAATTAATCAAATCCAAATTACATCCCAGCCAGCTAAAAGGCACAAGGGCTTAAAATAACTCCAGTCGAATAAAGTGACTGCCCCATTTTTCAAGAGCACTGGACTACCACCCTCTTAAAATATCACCAACCTCTAAATTTCCTTTGAATCTATTATTCTTTAGGAATATGAGATCTTGAGCACAGATTGAAGTTTAGTTAAACTCATCCTTCTGAAAAAACTAAAAAGAATTGTTAGTTTGGTTACATTACACATAGCACACACCAGGCAAAGGGAAAACAACAGAAAGGGAACGCGCTTGGGCTGTCGAACGATTTATTCGCAACGGTTTTATTTTATCTTTATTTATGTGAAATTTATCATTAATATAGTAAAAATAAATGTATACATAATATAGTTATATTAATTTATTTATGTGTATATTTATGTAAAATGTGAGTAAGTAAATATGCGTCAGAGCTGCAGTATCATAACCGTTTTCTGAATGGGTCATAAAAGGTAAAATTTAACTCACAGTTTATTCGACCAGAATCCTGTTTCTTGTTGCCAACCCAACCTGGAAGTCGAGGTGTTTTGGGTCCTAGAGTAGATTTGCAAAGACAAGTTGTGGACGCCACTTGTTCCTTCTGATAATAGGCCTTTAAAGCCGCAAAACAGGCTTTAGCTCAGCACCTAAGTCTCACCTCAGTTCAAGCGACACTAAATAGTTGTTGCCGCTCAGCCCAGAATTTCAGAAATTGTACTTGCGAATTCACTTTGTATCCGAATATATTGGTTAGATTTCACACAATCAATTCGAATTTGCCATATTTTGACATTAATTAATTCAAAATTTTAATTTATTTTAATTTATATTTTTGTGATATTCTTATATACTTTTCTACATGTTATTTTCCTTAAAAAAATCTGAGATCAAGTGGTTCCAAAAGCCATAACGGGTCTTCTTCTTTCGAATGTGGTGAAAATAAACGATTCTGTCTGCACCATCTAAAGATAATCTTTTTTCATTTATATCAACTTCTGCCATTTCTCTTTCTACTAGTGATGATTTCGATTGAATTCTGATCGTGCTGTTTGACGTTGCTACGTCAAAGGTGGCTTCGTTTTAACAACTGAATGTTTTCAATCTTGCGCTTTGCTTTAGAATCTTCCTTATAGTACATACGATAGTAGAAGCGTCAGATTCGTCTCGATTTTGACGAGGTACTAATGCGAAATCGGATGCAGTTCGCAAAATTTTCCGTCCTTTTCTCTCAGCAGCTGCTGCAAAAAATTACAAAAGAGGAGTTGATCCTTTGTAATGCTTCCCCAATGTTTCCAGACCCAAAGAAAACAGCACAAAACATAAGTAATTAATTAAAGTTCTCTTACGCTTTGCCTACCGGAGTAGCCTTTTTCCTTGATTCGGTGTAATGCAATTTCTTTATTTGACAGATTACTCTTGTTGTTTACTGTCAAATTAATTGTCTTTACAGACTATGCAAAAAAAAACAGCTTACTGGCTCATGACTCGAAATTCTGGTGATGCGTAGTAGTTCTTAATCAGTTGATGCGCTTATTTATCAGTATTCTTTTTCTCGTTTATACTGTATACCACGTAAGCAAAAAATATTTTCATCAAGTTGGAAATTTCAAGAGGTCTCCAATATTTCTTTTGACCTGGTTCACAGTTCCTAGGAATACTCAATTATTAAAGTCACACCTTGTTTCTTAGTAAGTAAAAAATTAAGAGACATTCCTGAAGGGGGTAGGTTTCTTCAAAGAAAAAGTAAAAATATGCGGGCTTTCAATCAAAATTAATTTATTTCAACATAAAGAATTTCACGTCACTTAAACGAGTGGAAAGAACTTAACTACTTACAATGTAATGTATTTCGGCACCAAGGGAGAAATATCTCAAAACACTATTTAACTGTATGAGATAAGTTTTTAGAAAATTGTGTTATAAGGGAGGTGCTGCATTTATTGACAGAATGTCACGCAAGTGCATATTTCTGTCAAAATAGTTAGCAAATATTAATCAGTATTATAGAATCGCGAAATGCTGCATATGTTGACAGAATTTGAAAAAGGTGCATACTTCTGCCGAAATTGTCAGCAAGGAATTAAATTATACAAACAAGATGTGCTGAATGTATTGGCAGAATGACACACAAGTGCATACCTCTGCTGAATGTCAGCGTGAGTGACTGCCGATCATTTAGGTTAGTCACAATACAGCGTTTTCCACTGCGGCAAACCAGTGGGCTGCGGCAAAGTGCTGTCAATAAATTAGAATGCTCTGTTTTGTATGGTAACGCGCACAATGGCTGCGGCCAAATTTGCGGCAGCGGCAGAATTTGTCAAATTTCTAATTTTGCCGCATCGCTAGCGGTGATACCTACCATAGGTTGGCATCACCACTAGGTTGAATTAACTCTGTTTGAATTAGGTTGAATGGTCTGGTGGAATAGACAAGCGATGGCTGATGTGTATTGTGATAAGCCAACCTAATTCTCGTACAACAGGATTTAGCAATACAAAAGAAAAAAAATGATGATTTTGGTCGGTGCCTTGGTTGCATTGTCGCCGCATTGTGACATTGTCGCTGCATTGTGATTCATCAAATTCAACTGCGGTATTCACGCCTCCCCCTGTGGAGCACTGCGTTTGCCGCAGCGGAAAACGCTGTATTGTGGTTAACCTAATTGTCTGGGTTGATGATTGGTAATCCCCGTTGAATTCTCTGCTAAATGTCAGCGTGAGTGAGTGTTGCTCGTTTGGTTCTTGCTCTGCTAAATGACAGCGGAAGGAAAGAGTGGTGCTCGTTTGGTTCTTGTTGAAAGGTTAGGTTAGCTGGCTGGCACAGGGCCACACATAGACCCAATTGGTCCGTAGTGATACCAGATAAATGGACCCGGAGAAGGAAAGTTCAGTCCAAACGGCCATCGAAGGCCCCGGACTTTTTTGCGAACTGAAGTATGTCCTTCAGCCTCTGCTCCGCCACATGTGAGAGATCCACCAGCCAGGGCTCACTGAAGCAGCGCTGCCTGGTTCTCCCCAGTGCCGGGCAGTGGCACAGAAGGTGCTGGATTGTTTCAGAGACTCCCGGCTCTTGACACTTCCTACAGATGTCGCTGGTTAGGAGTCCCATTTTCATGGCATGAGCTGCTACAAGACAGTGGCCAGTAATGATGCCCACCAGCATCTTGCAGTCAGTTCGCGTTAATTCGAGCAGGTACCTAGTAGCTACGAGATTGTACGATCCCCACATGATTTTGGTTAGCTTACATGTCTGGGTTGCACGCCACCTGCACGTAGCAACTTGCATCATATTAGAGTCGATCGAGTATTTGATTGTTTGGATTGGAGTAGGAATGTTAACTGCGCCTGACAGGGGAAGGCTGGCTCCGTGCTTAGCCAGCGCGTCCGCCCTCTCGTTTCCTTCAATGCCCTTGTGACCAGGAACACAGAAAATCCTGACTCTTCTGTTGTTGCCCAGTCTATTCAGGGCATGAATGCAGTCAAGTACACTCTTCGATTTGTATGTGTAAGACATCAGTGCTTTAACCGCCGCCTGACTGTCTGTAAAGATGTTGATTTCTTCATTTGTGGTATTTCCGGCGTATGCTAGGTCTGCGGCTTTACGTATCGCAAAAACCTCCGCCTGAAAAATACTGCAGTGGTTAGGAAGCCTAAAAGCTGCTTCCATAGTTGCATCTGCGGAAGAAGTTGCAGCACCCACTCCGGCAGCCGTTTTAGAGCCGTCAGTGTAGATACTAAGAGTTGTTGCGCCCATATGCCGATTCCACTCCTGCCCATCCCCCACGATCGCTTGATATCCGCGCTCGAAGCACAAAGTGGGGACCAAGTAGTCGGTGCTACCTGTGTACCCCCGCTCAATTCTGCTGTGACCGAAGGATCGTGACTCAAAGTGTCCCGATTCCCTAAGCCTGACAGCAGCTTTTGCGGCAGCGCCCTTCACGAAGAGGTCAAGCGGAGGGAGATGAAGCAGGACATTCAAAGCAGACGAAGGAGTCGAGGCTAAGGCACCTGTAGTGCAGAGAGCCGCCAGCCGCTGAACTCTGTTCGCCATGCTAGCAAAGGTAGTCTTATTTACTGCTGGCCACCAGACCAAACATCCGTACGCAAGGATAGGCCTGGCTATTGCCATATAGATCCAGTGTGTTAAGGCAGGGCTTAGACCCCACGTTTTACCCAGCACTCTCCTGCTGGCGTAAATCGCATTGCTGGCCCACTTTACTCTCTCCTCCAAATTCGCCTTCCAGGTGAGCTTGCTGTCCAGAATAAGACCCAAGTACTTAGTTTGCGACTTGAGGCTTAAGCTGGCGCCGCCCAACCTGATTGGAGGTAATTCAGGAATTTTGTACTTCCTTGTGAAAAGTACAAGGTCAGTTTTATTGGAGTTGATGCCAAGGCCCACGGTATTTGCCCACTCCTCAACAAGCCCCAGAGCATAATCGATGAGTTGGCCAACTGTGTGCAGAAACCTACCCGAAACTAATATCGCAATGTCATCGGCATAGGCCACAACCGTGAGTCCTTTGCGCTCCAGTTTATCCAAAATTGTATTTACAACCAGGTTCCATAAGAGGGGGGATAGAACTCCTCCTTGCGGCGTGCCTCTATGGACCTTCCTAGTGATCTGTGACCCCGCCCACTCAGCTGTTATGAGCCTTTGCTTAAGCAAATTGCTAATCCAGCTGCAAATAGAGGGGTGGATGTTGGTTGCACGGAGGCACTCCATAATGGCTGTTGTGTGCACATTATTGAAGGCGCCTTCAATATCTAGAAAAGCTCCCAAAGTGTATTCTTTGTGGCGGAGTGCTTTTTCTATTTCGAGAACTACCCTATGGAGAGCCGTTTCTACGGATTTGCCTTTTATTCTTGTTGAAAAGAATACAAAGAAAAATGCTGCATATATTAGCAGAATGTCACCAAAGTGCATGACTCTGCTAAATGACAGCGAATGAACAGAAACTGAGTCGCTGCTGTGTGCGCCTTATATATGGTAGCAGTGCGCCATGTTTTAATCACCATCTTGGTGAGTTAATTCAATTTTAATCCGAATTCTGATTAATTTTTATCACCTCCTTGAAAGAATCAATTCAATTCACTGGTGAATTACATTATCTACCACTTCCAGTTACTTGTTCATTTTTATCAATAATATTTATTGATTGCGGATAACATTTTGATTTCTGACATTTTGTTAAAAGCTTCGACTCTCGAAGGGAAATATAACTTCGCGTTGTATGTTGGCAGTACAAACAGGTTGAAGTATTGACTTATGTCAGCTGAGGGAGAGTCTAGCTTAATTATCGTATCTGTGTATGTCGTGTCAAAAACGAACTGTTTCATTCCTCATAATATTTCCTTGAATCACAGTAGTCATGGTAACCGAAAGACTTACTCTTACTGTAAGACATGGTGCACTTGGTCGGTTTTTTTAAATAAATATCCTTGAGTATTACTCTAAAGTTTGGTTTTCGACCCATGTAAGGATCGTCCTTTGCTCCTTAGCTGTCCTTCTCTCGAATCTTTGAGGATTAGCAAGATGAATGCCTCTTTTTGAATCTTTTCCGTAAGATGATCAATTCTTACCACAGTAGTTACGTTTCCGTCCATGACGCGATTCCTGCCACCCTCTTTTTATTTGTGCTTAGTCTATCATTTGTTCTCAGAGCCACTTTGGCTTTGGTGTATATGAGTTTTATAATCCAGATCAGCTTAAACAACTCATACACACCAACACCAATGTAAAGCAATTTATGGGTCAATGTAAAATTTTTAAAATTCTTAATCGCACCTGAAATTATCTAAAATTTCTGTTCACGGGAACTAACAGCCAAGTAATCAGATCCAACGAAAATTTGCACAGTGTGCTAATAATGTAGCCGAGTGTTGTTCGGTTTAAAAAAAACTTTATTTCGAATTACTTATTTGAACTGTTACACAAAATTCTTATTTTCACGAATTATATTTTATTTAATTAACAAACCGGACACTTGTACCTGATTGCAACTGACTGTCTCGCGGCCACGCATGCAAAACTATTTATCCATCCTAGATTTGCTGACTATTAGAGAATCAAAACATAATGCATTTCTAAATATGCTGACTACAATGGGAATGTCTATCTCGCGACGTTCCCATGTCGTTTCGTGGATTAGGATGCGCTTGTTGCAGGTGTTTGTTTACTGTCTGCAACAGCGCATCATATTTCTTTTCGTCTACAAATTGTTTTGCATACGTGACTTCTCCCCCCTTTTGAGTTGAATTCTCCTGAATTCTATTTTTATTATTTATTGTACATTGTTTTTGGTTTTTTATGCAAATTACGCAATATATAGTTATAAACATTGTTAAAACAATAAGAAGGGTTAAATTAATGCCATTTGATATTTTCTTATGATATTGAAGTTCTTCGATTTTATTTATATTTTTTATATTTACATTGCTTAGTTCTTCTAATGTTATTTTGCTTGTGAAATTTTCATAATTTTTCGGGGACGGGTAGTAAAATCTTTCATTGAAATATTGTTTTTTGTTAGAAAAATAATGATCCAAAATTTTGATTTCGCAATCGTTAAAATGAATAAGTACATTGTTATTTATGTGTAGTTTCCGGTCGTCACAATTTTGGGTTACATTTAAATTATATGCGTTTTTAATAATAATTGTTTCTTGGTCTATTTCAGATATTTCTGTTTCATTATTTACGATCAACTTACAATTTTCTTTGTAGATACAATGTTTACTTTGTGTTAGTTCGTTCATCGATTTTAGGAGTTCGTATTTGTACATTTTATCATTATATTGAAAAACTAATTCATTGGAAGAGTCTATTTCTCTATGTTCAATGTTTGGAATTGGATATATGAGACGAAGTTTGACTTTCACACATTCTGTAGGTATTTTCATAGCGAATATCAACATATCATTTTTTGTCTGAGCAACATCAAGTTTAATTAATTTCATTTTGTTTAAATCTATATCAAATTTCTGAATTTCTTCGTCCGTTAATATGTTCGGATGGAGTATTCCGTACTTCGCTGAAACTACATTGTCTTGTATTTGTTCGATTTTGGCTTTTAAAATTTGAATTTTGAACATTTGGTCATAATAATAATTGTTAGCAATATTTTTTCCTTCCAAACTATTTATGTTTCTCATAATAATATCTCTGTCATTTTTAATAATTTTGTTTAAATTTTTGAATGTGTTGCTAAAATTTTGGTTTATTAGTATCTGTTGATTAACTGTAGCAATTAAGTTGTGAGTGTTTTTGTCTAATGTCTGTAGGTGATTCTCTATATCTTGTCGGTCTTGATCGTCCATAGTACCAAATAACCATTTTTCAGCAGAGCCTATCAGATTTATTAGACCTCTTTTATTTCTATTGTTTTTTGGCATAAGAGTTTTTACTTTTTGTTTCATATGTTTAATTTCAGTGGATAGTAACTCTTTTTGTTGTATATCTAAATTAGCAATGTTGGCTTGAAAACTAGTTAAAATATTCAGAATTTCAGTTATATTAATTTGATGAATGATTATACTGGATTTCGTGACGATTTCAGCTTCGTTGAGTTGAATTTCGACAAATCCTGTTTGTTCCTGTATGTCGTAAATGTTAAGATGTCCCAATACCAAGTTAAGTGTCCATATTAATGTAAATATAATGTTCAACATCTAAAAATAATAAGAATTGTTTTGAGAGGCTTCTGGAGAAGATTTTTGAATAGAAGCTTTTTTATTTAAATTGTTAAAATATAAGCTTTCCTTGCGCAATTTCTAAAACGATTTTCCGTCGGAAATATGGAATATCTTTTTGCGTAAATGTAAGATTTCGTTTTCTAGCAACATAATCTGCAAAAACACAGCTAAATACACCGCAATCATTTCCGTTGCTTTGAAGGGGTAAATTTGTGACATTTTCCTGAATGAATTCCGATGGTTCTAATGGAATGTTTAATTTATCTACCGATTCTGCTTTCATGTAGTGCTCTAAGCTGCTCAAAACGTTTGAATTTGGTTGCCCTAATGAATCATAATATTTGATTGTTTTTTCCACGAGGTTAATAACTGCTAAACACCAGTGTGCGTTATTTACATGAACAGGGACTAAAAGAATGTCATAGGAAAAAATATTTACGTTTCGTGTCCATCTTCGTACTGCATTATATCCTGCCTCAAGAAGTCGTGGAATGAAAAAAGTATTCATAGCATATACTTTAGGTAATAATGTTGAGTTTTCTTCACTACGTTGCATGATGAGATTAAGATAAAAATTAATTACATTATCGTTGAGCCATTTTCCCTCTAATAAAGTGCAAATATCACTTTTTGTTATGACGATATTAAATTTTGTTATAATTGGTTGACTTGGTGGACCCAGTTCTAAAGATTGATTTATTATTTTATTTTGTTCATCACTGAATTCCGCAAGTTCCGGGAATTCTTCTGCTAGTTTCGGTGTTCCCGGTTGAAAATATTTTGGTGATCTTTTTATATTGGCAAAATGAACGTTCTTGAGTTTTGCTTTTACATATTTAGGCTGCCACTTTCGTCTGACGGCCTTGTAATTCTTTATGAAACCGGTTGATCTGGTTTCTATATATTCTTCTCTGTTCTTATTTGCTTTTTCCAACCATTTTTCTTTAGATTTTAACAAATTTTCTTTCACTTTTTGGAAACTTACTTTATGATATTGTACTTCACTGGGTGTGTATTTAATCGTTGAATGGAACCTTTCATTATAATTACGAATTGCTTGCTGTATTAATCTTTGTGGCATTAAATCGCTCTTTTCGTAAGCAACAATCCTAACTTTTTCTACTAGAGTTTCGTGGAATCTTTCGATATCTGCGATCCCTGTAGAACTATGAGCTTTCGTCAGATGCAACTCTATATTTTCTGTTGATAAAAATTCTTTCATTAATGTTCCATTGAATTCATTTCCTGCTACTATTAATTTAGGAACTCCAACTCTAGCAAAATGTTCTTCGAATTTTTCAATAAGTGTTATATGATTTCGATCAGGTAAAAAATAAGCTGATCCAAATTTGGAAAATTTATCAATTATAGTGAGAAATGAATTTTTCATTATGGTATAGATATCAACTTGCAATATTTCGTTAATATCATCGGCTGTTTCAGTATACTCGAACTTAGGTTTTATTGGATTTCTATCGTACTTTACGCCCTGACAGATTTCGCACTGATTTATTACAATTTGAATTAGTTCAAGTAATTTCGGGTAATATATTTTATTTTTGATAACATTGAAAGTTTCCTGAATCCCAGAGTGCATACTTTCTCTCACGTGATAGAATGAGATTTGCTTGACTGCTTCGGTTTCTGTGTCAATATCTTGAGCTCTAAAAGAACATTTAATAAATTTAACTTGCTTGTCATTTGAGTACATTTCCCGTAATTTATCTTGTACAATGTTATATTTGCTATCCGAAATATATGAATAAATACCGGTTATTCCCTTTTTTATATATCTTCTGAATATATCATGAACATTATTGAATTCGTACTCCGCAATATATATTACTCGTTTTTTGTGAATTACTTCGAAATCTTTAGTTTTGTCGTTAGTTAAAATAATCTGAGTTCTATATTTGTTGACTATTTCTTCCTTTATAGGAATATGATCAAGAAGTTCTTCATCCGCCGAATGAACTGTTACCATTGAGGCGTCATCATCCCCTTCGACATTAAACAGGACTCCTAGATCTGAATTTGAGCTTAAGTCAGTTTTGTTAACTATCATACTGGCATTATCATCTTCTTCTGGTAATTCGATTCTGCTTAGAAAATCAGCTACTTTGTTCTGTTTTCCTTTCAAATATTCTATATCGAATTGATACTCTCCCAGTTGCAGAAGCCATCTCTGGTGCCTTGGAGACATATCTTTTCCACGATACTTTGCGTGTAGAAACTTAATTGGTTGATGATCGGTGTAGATCTTGAATCTTTTACCATATAAATATGGTCGGAAATAGTTCACCGCCCATTTTATGGCTAAAAATTCTTTGTCAGTAACCGCATAGTTCCTTTCATGAGTATTTAATGTGCGAGACGCATAGCAAACAGGGTGTCCTTCTTGTGAAAGCACAGCTCCTATAGCAAAATTAGATGCGTCAGTAGTTAATTGGAAAGTTTTACTGAAATCTGGGTAGCGAAGAATAGGTGGAGAGCAAATTAAAAGTTTAAGTTTCTCGAATGATTCTACATAGGTTGGGTCCTTTATATTAATTTTAGTATTCTTTTTAAGATACTTTGTCATTGGCTGTGCAACTTTAGCGTAATCGCGAATAAACTTTCTGTAAAAACCAGTCAATCCAAGAAAACTCTTGATTTGTTTTTCTGTTCTAGGTAAACTAACTTGTTGAATGGTTTTAATTTTGTCTGGGTTTGGTTTGTAGCCTTGTTTTGTAATTACATGCCCTAAGAAATTGGTTTCCTTTTGCAAAAAATTGCATTTATCAATTTGGATTTTCAGACGATGATATTTAAGCGTTTCGAAAATGTCAGTTATTGCCTTCATATGCTCTTTCAGTGACGTGCTGAAAACTAGGATATCATCGAGATAAACCACACATGTCTTGTTAATGAAGTCTCTAAGGATATCATTCATGAGCCTTTGAAATGTCGCTGGCGCATTTTTTAAACCGAAAGGCATCCTTAGAAACTCGTACAGACCGTGGGGTGTGACAAAGGCTGTTTTGGGTCTATCTTCTTTTTTGACAAGAATTTGATAGTAGCCCTTGGCTGAGTCAATAGTGGAAAAATATTGGGCTCTACCCAGTTTGTCGAGTACAGAATCGATGTTGGGTAATGGAAATTTGTCATCCACAGTTACATCGTTTAATTTCCTGTAATCTACGACTATTCTATATTTCTTCGTCCCAGAGTTGTCACCCTTCTTCGGCACAACAATTATTGGACTCGAATATTTAGAGCTGCTTTTCTGTATTATACCCTGTCTTTCCATATCCGATATTTCTTTCCTAACTACATCATCGAGTCTAGGCGGATAACGATAAAGTTTGGAATTGATTTGTTGATCGGTTGTAGTCTTTATTTCATGATAAATTGACGGTGTGCTTGTAAGGACGTCTCCCTCTTTAAAAAATAAGTTTTTGTATTTATTAACTAGTTTAATTACTTCTTGGTTTTCTTCTTTGTTAAGATGATTTAGTTTTAGATGTTCTAGAAAATTATCTTTTACTATTTCTAGAGTATAGATGTTATTTTGAGAATAAAGACTATTTGAGAATCTAATGATTTGATCGTTGATACATAATGTCTTATTTTCTAAATCGATACTTGTGTTAAGATTATTCAATAGGTCCACGCCCAAGATAAATTGGTATTTTCGGTTAGGCAGTGATTTTATTTTCCATCGGATCAAACTTTTTGGATGAAGTCTGAATTCTTCTGGAGCCGGTGTATGCATTTCAGAGCGGACCGTGTCGTTGCCTGTAATAGTGCTAAAACTAAGAGGTTCGATATCAATTATTTTAAACCCAGTAATGTTATCGTTTACTATGCTAAAAGAAGATCCAGTGTCAATAAGTGCTACGTACTATACTTTGTTTAATGTGATTTGGATCAAAGGAAGATTTTCCGAGGCTAGTTGATAAAAAATTCATTATGAGCAGTATTTATTTCTGCGGTTGTTGATTTTACATCGGTGTTAGAAGATTGAATATTATCGATCTCCATAGGTTCTGGTTGTGTGTGATTGTAATAGCCCGAATTTTGTCTATATCGATCTGATCGATTATTATTTTTGTAGTGGTTAGAATTATAGTAGCGATTGGAATTTCGCGACTGCTGACTTTTGTTTCCAGCATTTCGAGAATTCGTGTGCTGTTGATTGTCTTGGTCATAATTCTTATCCACTTTTTCCAAATTTCTGTTCTGTTTGTTTTTGTTCTTGTAAAAGTTGTTGTCTGTTCTTTCGTTCTGTCGGTCTTGCAATTTTGAATTTTTTTTGAAATGACCATTTAATTTATGTTTTTTTATATTCTGGTCGAATACAATGGTTTTCGTATCTTCTGTATTGCATTATATTGAGTACATCATTAATATTTCTTTCTTCATAAATTTTGTCTAAAAGAACCCCTTGACAAATTTCTTTAATTGTATTAACTAATAAAGAGTCTACATTACTTAAATCTATTCCATTATCAGTTCTATAGTAGTTTATAAGCTCATCCGCTTTAAGCTTAATTTTTTGTACTTCCTCGATTAGTTCGGCCACTGTGTTGACTCGTAAAGTTGATATTCTCCGATAGATCTCTCCAGGCTGTGTTTTTGGTCTGAAATGAAGTTTCAGGTACGCCTTTATAAGCTCCCAGTTGTCTGGCTGTGGAATGTTGATTATAACGTTTTTTGCTTCCCCCAGGATTTTCTCGTAGTAGATCGTCCTTATTGCCGACCTTTTTGTAATTTCGTCTGTTATCCCGTTCAGGTAATTTTCGATGTTGTTGATAAAGCCAACAACGCTAACATCGCCCTGTCCCGTGAAATTTGTCATATATCTAATTTCCTTCAGGATTTTCCCTCTGTCTCCTGAGGATTGGTGAAGAGTGATTTCTTCTAATGCGGAGGCCAATTGTTCTAATTGACTTTCCCGCTTTAGCAGTTGTTCTTGCAGTGCTTGTATTTGCACTTCCATGGTTAGGTTTTTTCGATTAAGGATATAATAAAGGTTTCGTCTTTCCTTTCGGTCCAGGTTTTAAATAGAAAATAAAAATAACTTACTGTGTGTGTATATATATCTGGTTGAAAGAGTTTCTGCCACTTGTTCTTTTTCTGTTTTTTTTTTTCAGTTCACTGTTTCACACTGTTCACACACTGTTCTGATTTGTTCACACACTGTTCTGATCTGTTCACACACTGTTCTAATCTGTTCACACACTGTTCAAAACTTCACAAATTTTTTTTTTTAATTGTAGTAATTAACCGAATCAGATCCCATACCAGCCTCAGCCATGGGTGTTTAAGAAACCTTAAAAGAGGCTTATCGTAAAAACGACTGGTTTCTCTGATCGTTATTATTAGTTATGTCACTGGTTTTTGTTATAATTACTCTGGTGTCCTTTGCGGCTTTCCAAAGTAATATTATTTATGTTAGGAATTTTGGAACCTTTGCGGCTTTCCAAATTCTAATTGTTAAAACTTTGGGTACCTTTTGCGGCTTTCCAAAGAATTAGTATTATTTTTTATTATTCACTTTATCTCGAATTTCCTTTGCGGTTTTTCGAAGTCGCGAACTGTTTTTAGCCGACTGCGCCAATAATGTAGCCGAGTGTTGTTCGGTTTAAAAAAAAACTTTATTTCGAATTACTTATTTGAACTGTTACACAAAATTCTTATTTTCACGAATTATATTTTATTTAATTAACAAACCGGACACTTGTACCTGATTGCAACTGACTGTCTCGCGGCCACGCATGCAAAACTATTTATCCATCCTAGATTTGCTGACTATTAGAGAATCAAAACATAATGCATTTCTAAATATGCTGACTACAATGGGAATGTCTATCTCGCGACGTTCCCATGTCGTTTCGTGGATTAGGATGCGCTTGTTGCAGGTGTTTGTTTACTGTCTGCAACAGCGCATCATATTTCTTTTCGTCTACAAATTGTTTTGCATACGTGACTTGCTAGCCTCCAGTAGAATCAGATATAAGTTTCGTACATATAGGCATAATATATGGACGTAATCTTGTTGCAGTGGTGTCATCTTGAAAATGAACTCAGCAAAATATAAGCTTCTTGCCCTGTAGTTTCTGATTCAGCCATCAAATTAACACGAAAGTCACACAGTGATTAGTTTTAGATTGACAACAAACAAATAAAAATATATGATACCAACTTTCGCACCCTGTACCTTTAAGCAAATCATTGGAAAAATGTTCACAATTGGCTTCAACGACATCAAGTTCAATATTGTTCACGAAGCGATCAACCCACGTTGGGCGCTAACATTTTTGAACGTATAAAAGGTTTCGAAATTAATAAAAGTCAAAACATTGTCATTACAAAACCAGAATTAGACTACCAGCTATGGTAGTCATCACTCATGAATCTTGAAAAGCTGCTAAGTAGAAAAAAAATTCTTTGTTTTATAAGCTCCGATGTAGTCATCAGATTAAACCAAAATTCACAAAGAAGATGATCCTGATTAGATGCGAGGTTTGGTAGAAATAAGGCTCAAAAGCTAAATTGTTTTATTACTTCGAATGCGACCATTAAATAAAAAAAAAATTAAGGTATTGTATTGAAAATCTATAGTGCTTAGCATCGTATATTCACGACATAGTTTTTTCCTTATTAAGTTTTTTGTTGCACATTTTTTTTGAAATTTTTCTTGATATTTTTTTTCATTGTCTATTTAGTAGTGTGATTACATATGTCAATATTACTTTTAAATATTGTTGCCAATTTCTCACTTCCCATACAAATTTTAAAATTTTGTGTTTGAAAAACATGTATAATGGTTTTTGTGCTTTTTACTTTGCGGCTATGCGGCAATTGATGTATTGGTTAATGCATCCCCATTGAGAAACCTTTTCTCAAATAACGTTACAAAATAAACTGATCATTTCATAAGCCATACTCGAACTAAACAAGTAACAAATATATTATTATGCCTTTTCAGTTTAACAAACAGTTAAAAAGCGAGACTAAACTGTCAAATTTCAATTATTTGCTTCCAACTCAAATCATTTATCTTTGTGATGGCTGCACGACCTCTGCTTTTGGTAACCACCGGGGAAATTCCTGTCGAAATTCGCAATTATTTCTATTCTAATCTTTATCCTCTAATTCCGACCAGATATTCCATTAAACCGAGATTACTTTGTTTTTATCTTTGACGAGCATTCGACACAAGCCTCAACACGAGTACTTCTGCGACTCCCCGCTTCCATTGTTTTGTGATAAATTGACCAAAGATGACAGTGCCAGGAAGCAGATGGCTCAGCTCGAAATTCAGAATCAAGGAGCAATCGACTAAAAGAATTCACTTCGGCCATGTTGATGCGAATTGTGGATTGCACTAGGGGCAAGGGTGACAAGCCGAGAACGAAGAGTGGCGTGTCCCACTCACTTTTTCCGGTTCAATCGCCACCATCACAACAACGGCAAGAAGCGAGAACTTCTTTCATTCCGGCTTGATTAATGTTTTCGCCGGTTACCGTGTTACAAGAATGGAAGAAGAACAAGGCGAAGTCAAACTGCCTGAGTGGAATTCTATTAATCACGATATTTGCGTAGTAGATTTTACCTTGTGCCGCGGACGAAGTTTCGACAAATACAAACGATTCAAATATCTGATTCCAGTCAAAAGCAGTTTCTGTTCTATTCGTGCGAAAAACAATGATGAAAGGAGCGGTAACGAGAGCAGTCGATGCTCAGAGCTCTAAAATGTTATTAAGGAAACAAAATTTTCATTTCGGTATCGTTTCCGGCAAATCTCGTTGTTTTCTTAGTGGGAATATTCTTGGCAATTATGGCATTGTGATGAGATAATGGAATCGAAATTTGACTTTGTTCTGTGGCAAATGGAAATTTCGAAAACTACAGCTATGCCATGTTGAAGGGGAGCTCTGATCCGCTGACGTGATTCAAATAAAAGAGCCTGTTTAGAATTTAATTAAATTTTGTGTTGGTTTTGTCTGAAAGAAAGTAATCATTTTACGAATGTATTTACATTGTAACCAAAACTTGCACTCTTTCCAAAGGTGGTAGCTTGTAGTGTGATAGAAATGCAAAGTGATTTCTAGTAAATTGTGTATCCTGAGAAAAAAAATATGTACATATGTATCAAAGATGATAAAACAATTTATTTGAGCTAGAGTTCGACTTAAAAGCCAAATACAACTTCCGCCATATATTTCATGCAATAATTTCGGTAATTCAGAGTGATATAAATTAAATTGAAATGCATTAAGCTGCCACAAAAGCAAAATAATTGGTGTCAAATCCAAATTAAATTTGACATACACATAATTAATCCAAGATGTGTCTTTTAAAAGAGGAAAATATAATGAACCTGCTCTGAAGACTGCGAGATGTAAATTTGAAACTGAGTCCTAAGAAGTGCACACTCTGTGCAGTTGAAGTAAAATACTTGGGACACGTCGTATCTGCATTCGGTGTCAAAACTAATCCAGAGAAAAAAGGGGCCGTCAGAAGTTGACCAGCACCGAAGCTACGATGTTTTCTAGGACCTGTTGCATACTACCGTAGGTTAGTCAAGGACTTTGCCAGAGTAGCCATGTGCCTACATCAGCTGCCCGAGAAAAACTATCCACTTGCTTGGAACCAGGAGTGTCAGGAAACCTTTGAGACAGAAAAGATGAAGCTGTGCGAAGCTTCTGTGCTGGCATATCCGAAGCCAGGGAAGATGTTAGATGTCACCGACACAAGTAATAGCGGGATGAGTGCAGTGCTTTCCCAGTAAATAGATAGTAAAGAAATAGTAAAATCGTACTTCAGTCAAGCTCTCTCAAAGAACGAAAGCTAATTGCCCTCGATTTCAACGGACTCTTCTTGAGTCCGAGTGGGGAAATTGGTATACTGCGGATATGGTTGATTACTTCAGGAAATGACTAGAAGTATACCCCATTTCGAACCAGGAGGCAACCACAGTATCGCAGCAAATCGTTCTACATTGGGTCAGAAGATATGGCGTATTCCGCGAACTAAATTCTAATCAGCGTGTGAGTTGCTGGGGATTCAAAAAACAAGAACAACGCCTCTTTATCCGAGTCTGATGAAATGGTAGAATGATTTAATGATACGCTGAGTAAGCATTTGGCCAACGTAGTTGAAGAGAACCGAAAAGACTGGAACCGACACATCTCACTCTTCTTGAAGGGCGAAGCACCAGCCAGTCATATTTGGGAGCACCTTCCGTATACCAGCTGATGTCAAGTTTAAAAAAATGATTGGAGCGAATATATCGAGTTGTGCGGGAAAACATCAAAGGTACCACTGAAAGAATGAAAACCAGGTATGTCTTAAGGGCGAATTCATCAGGATTCCAGCAGGATGAGCTGTTGTAATTATAAAACCCATTTCGTCGTAAAGGTCAATCTCAGAGGCAGCAGCATAATTGGGAAGGACCCTATGGAGTCATCACACGGATAAACGACTTAGTCTATGGCGTACAGGAGCACCGAAAGCCGAGGAACCAAATGAAGATCGTGCACTTGGATCGTCTTGTCCCATACTACGACCCTGACGCCACGAGACCAGCTGACGCAATATCTATTCGGGACGAAAAGATTTAAGGCGACGGTTACATGAATTGTACGAAAACTGTTCTTTCAATGACAGTTCAACAAAAATTACATGAATTATATAAAAAAACTGAGAAAAAAATAAGATGGAGAATTAGAATTTTGACAAAATAGGTCGCGTGTAATGCGGATCAATAAAAGTAATTAATTATTATATTCGATTCTAGTGTTTCTTTTGTAAAGATACAAAGTTAGTGACCACAAACCTTAACAGTACGTATTATGCATTACAGTACGTATTATACATTATTATTCATAACAGAGTGCTCCATTCTGCCCCAACAAAAGCACTCCAGCTGTCAAAAAGATGATAGTCACCAAATTGAGTCCATCCAAAACAATTTCGTAGATTGTTTCCTTCCTTCCTTAACAAGACGGTTTAAATCGTTTAGGAATGGATACTTGGGGCTGCCGACTTCAAATTTTACCGTCAACATTTTAACATGTGGTATTGACTCAAGTTACGTACCAAGCCAACTTAGCTTTTGCTCTAATGACAAGCGTGTCAGACATTTGTTTTGATTCTTTTACATCGGCCCAATTAAAGTTGCAATATACCAGTCAATGCAATAAGCAAATGATTTAACAAAGCTTATGTCATATCATTTGATTAATATATATACAGCATTGCTTAAACGAATTCTACATAAGAGCGATGGTTTTCGTAACTTACATTATTTCATGTGTGTGGGTTGGGGGAGAGGCCATTGGTACCTCTAAGCACTCAAGCCAAAGGACCCATTGTGCTCATTATTTCATGTACAGTCTTTGTGAAATGATTGGTTCGCGTACATCAAAAGCATTCGATCAACTACAAATTAATTTTACTGCTTAACTATTTGAACTGATCAATTCACAACATACTATATTCCTCATAAATAATTAAATTCCAAATAGACGGGAGTTAATCAAGTTAATGTCCTATAAGAGCTGCCACATCAATCCTCCACTTGACTTTTCATTGTTTCAACCTGAATTTGTCTACTTGTCTTGTACCTTTATCCTCATCTGTCCAATTTTCTGGGCCTATTTCAGGTAGACCTACTTACCTAGAACGCTGTCGAAAAAGGTAAATACAAACAAGATTGATGTCATCATTAAAGCTTGAATTTTCGAGACAATTTTATGGCTCATTAGAGTCTATCGCTTCGTAAATGGCTCCAATGATAGCAATTTGGTTTCCAATTAACCTTAACTAGAGTAAATTAAAACTAAACTTGTTACAAATATTAAACATATGAATTCTGTATTTTTTAAGACAAACCGAATACATTATAGTTGCACCATCTTCATGATGTGACTGAGAAACTAATTTACTCCAGCTTTACCAACGATTTGATAGCATTTGTTCGATAAATTTATCATTCCGATTATAAGCTTGTGAGTTGACCGAATTTGACATATTTGCTTCCGCAAACATTTGAGCCTTTTGGCTTTTCTCGATGGTCTGAACCGATAATATTTCAAAGTGTAATTTGACATCCGATAGAAAACTTGGTCATATTGGTTTAACGTCTGAATATCAATTAGATACTTAATTTCATATCCACATCGGCTTCGGTTATCCTGAAATTGAATATCTTTAATGAGAATGGTTTTATTTAATATACAGGCACCTAGGTGATGTGGAACTATATTTCCTAAATAAGAGACTTGAGAGATAATGAGTCTGTTGAAGTTACCATTAAATGATGAGGATTAATTACGTTTCGCTTGGCATTGCGACAGTTATAAGCCCTGGATTGATTTCTATCTACGAGTACAGTCAATGAGCTTTCGAAAAGATTAACTGGATAAACAGGACCGCCGACAGACTCAGCACTAAATCAACTGGATTCTCGGTGAAAATGTTCCTTTGTTTTGATTGGAATTGTGGCAGCGATTATTTGAAACTCGGAAGTTTGTCATTCAGTTTAATTGATTTGACATGGCAGTTTGAAATCAATCAAATTCAATTAACCTCCTATTTTGAGAAAGTGCATTTTGGATTGTGCACTTTATGCTATTTAAACATGTTTGGGAAAAACTCATGCATTAGCAATCTACCTTTTGGCAAATATCATTGTTTATTGGTTATATTTGTATAATGGTAAAGTTCACAAATGCATGAATAGTAATTAAAAAAGCAACAGCTTATTTCTTAATAAGTTTTACTAAAATAAAGAACATAATCGAAAACTTCTTTCAAATGATCGTTTTTGCATCATTTTTCTCGGCACTGTATGATATACAGGGTCGAATCGGAAGTTCTTGTAAAAGCTATAAGCAAAAGTTTTCAGCTATCATTACAGCTTTATCTACAACTTTCCTTACTTTTAACATTTCATCTTTGGTCATGAATATCAATTACTGTTCAGGAGCATAAACTGATTCTTCCCATTTGAAAATTGAAAAAAAGATGAAACCATTACCTTCCATTTAATTCTCTAGTGAAGATGACTATCCTTGAAAAAAATGGAGGTGACTAACGAAAGTAATCAGCCATTGGTTCCAGCACTATTCACTGAATAGGATAGCATCAAAGCCCAAAAAAATAAGATTATAGCCTCTACAATTATTATACTCACCGAAGTTATTATACTTGCCCACCTTGCTTATAGCTTGAAAAGCAACCTTTCACTTTGTTGACTTTTCGTCATTAAAAACATTTTTATAATGACCCATCAATGCTACCGTAAATCCACCGTGAAGCTACTTGTACCGTCCAACCTGTCGGTCAATGTGCTTCAACGTTTTTCGTGAAATAGCCATGAAGAAAATTTACGACGATCTTTGGATTAATGATAACATCGTATCTCTTTAATGTTTCGTGAAAAACAAAACTAATAAATATGAATTCCAGGAAATGTTATATTGTCCTTCGTCGCGATGAGGAAATTTTATGAACAGAGAAAAAAGTTAATTCAGGCAAAAGTAATAGAATTTTCGTGTCTTTCGAATATCAATTATTTAGGAGAAATTTAATTACAATCAGGTAGCCGAAGATAATTATTCGTTCGCCCGAATTGCATGCAACGTGGTCCAATTTCACGACACGATATGCTCTGGTTTTTGTGATAGTAAAATGTTTTTCATAATAATATTCTTTACACTTTGAAAGATTGCAATATAAATTATCATTAATATATAAATTATCGCAAATAAGTGTCAAGATTTTATTTCCACTTTTGCTAAATCAAAAACGTAGCTTAACGAAATAAATCAATCTTATTTGTGCAACAGATTGGTCTAACAAAATAATTTTTTTGATCACGAACGCAAATACAATGTATTATTTGACACTGTAAACCATACATTATATTTGAGACAGGGTGAACATCAGGCCTACCCTTCGTTTTGCGTTTCAGGATATAACAATCATAACATCAATGGTGATTTTCCAATGTTGTTCTCTTATCATAAAGATACTGGATTTGAAATTAATATTTCGCAGCACGAATGAAAAATCTGATATTTTCAAAAGTGAGGATTAATAGAAGACCGAGTCAATTATTTTATCAAGCGCTACCGCTGTTCGTCAGAACAATATTCATCAAAGCATTGAATTCATCGCTCCCAGTCATTTACAAACTAGTTACTCTAATACGACAGCATAATTGAGTAGCTTCTAGGCATCGTTTGCTTCAGCTTAAAGATTTCTGAAAAGATCATTGATGTCGGTACCGCGGGCTCAAAAGTATAAGTTCCGACTGTCAATCGCTTATAGACTCTCGTTTTAGTCCTGGATGTGGTTCGCTATTCGTAGGAAATCTATGGGGATTACTTGGCTGTTTAAATAGTAGCTGGGATAGATAATAAGGAAAAATCAGCTGCTTGATTTGCAGCATAAATTATAAATAAACACTTGATCCTCCGGGAGACTTGATTACTAATAAGTTTTGTCAAAAGCAATAGTGATTTATAAATTTTACACCGGCAACACCAATCATTACTCTCAGCTGAACGCTCTAGATATCATAATCAGACATGGGTAACGCAGCAAATTTTGAAGCGCTGATACACTGATACCGGCGCCAGCAGTGGTATCAGCGCACTGCGCTGATACCATTGCGCTATGATACCATGATCTTACATACGGCGCTGGCAGCATTGCGCTGATACCATGACGCTATGATTCACTCAAAAAAACATGATTGAAAAAGTTTGTATGGAACGAGAGTAGCCCACGTTTGAACTTACTAATTTTCCGATATAAAATACCCTAAAATACCCAGGCTATAGTATGTACCCATTCAGGTATCTTTCCAAACGTGCGTACGCGTAGGTATATTGCTTTGCATCAAACAGACTTGAGAAAAGTATACTCAACTCATATCTTTGCGCCGCGCCGTAGCATAGCGCCAAGCCAAATGGTGTTGGCATTGCAAAGCGGCAGCGCCAACACCATTGATACCGAAGTGCGTTACTGAGCTACTAATACCGAAGTGCGTTACTGCGCTACTGATACCGACAATCGGTATCAGCGCAGTGGTATCATGGCTAGTGCTTCAACGCAATTGCGCGGCACAGCGCTGCGTTACCCATGTCTAATCATAATAGCAACTGAAGTGCATTCGCAAGTGTCAGATGGTGCGGTACGTATTTCGGCTGGTATAATTCTGTTCCGTTCTGAGTTGTAAAATTTTGCATATTCGAAGAAATTATCACATGCATTAATTTGTGCATATCGAGTGATTTATTTGGTTGTTGAAAACAAATTGGGTAAGGCGGGCAAGTTAGCACTATGACAAATTGTGTAAAAATGCGATTTTGAAAAAATTTATAGGCTAGGGTAGATATGTTTCCCTTATGTATAAGTACACTTGATTACGGGGTCAGCCGACCCCATACACATGTTCTATTATTTTTCGAAGTTTCTAATGTATGAAAAAGTTGAATGCTTTGGTTTAGACAATGCCAAGGGTTTACAAAACTAACTAATAAGGGTACGCGGACTGATCCAATCAAGCATAAGCTTGCTGTTAAGCAAGTTCTTGACAGGATACCAATTAAGCCTGCAGCCAAAGAGATCGGCGTTCCTATAATCTCTTTGAATGGATACGCACGTAAAACAAGAATCACAGGAAGAGTCCATTTCTTATGTACCTGATAAAAATAGTTGATCAATAGAAAAATATTCATCAATTCACTCAAAACTTCGACGTTTCGAATTATCAACAGTTTTTATGGTACTTAAACTACTTTGCAATAGTTGATTTCAACAAACGTAATTCAGTGAGCAACGTCTTTGGAATTATTCTACGCAAAGTAAAATGGTTTCAACATTTGGACATTTTTTATGTTCCGAATGAAATTTTCCTTGCAGTAGCAGATAGGTCAATCCATCAATTTCTACGCATTTGATTGCCGAGTGTTAGAGTAACCGTGAAAAATAACTCAATACGTATATGTTTGATATTTCAGTTGAAATTTGTACAAATGCGAAATAAATTCACCTTGCTTTTGAGTCGCGGCAGCACTGACCTCCATCCTTGTGATCTATTCCTGCGAAAAATACTGTGAGGGTCAATTAGTTCAGTGTTGAACGTCAATGAGTGAAGTGTCATAACATTTGTGAAGTGTCATAACATTCGCAACTAATTGAATAAAATTTAAATAGTGAAAATAGTGAATTTTTAATGGTGAATATTTTGGAGCACATATAATTCAAAACGTGACCCATTATTATCGAATATCTCGAAATTTTTTGAATAACTCGAAAGTTTTAATAGATATAAGCATTATATAAGCATTAAATTGAAAATTATTATATAAGCATTAAATATCTCGAAAGTTACTAAAATGTAGATAGCCCGTTTATGCTAAAGACGACAGTATACTCTTGTTTAATTTTATCGTCTGTAGTTAACAACTATTTTCCAGTTGTTACTGCTTAAACAATACTATTAAAAATTTCGCGGATCGGTCCAGCAAAACTCTTTGAATACACTTTAAACGAACTATCCATCTTCTACCTAAGGCCTTTCCAAACTGACGTCTTTTCATTCGTTTTCAGCTAGAAATAAAAGAATGTGATGTTAGACCAAGTCAAACTTGTCCGAATTCGGTTATTTTTGCCAATACTGCACAGTGCGGCCAGATATTTGCGGGAAAATACAGCCCAATTTCAAATTTTCATAACCCAAAATAGTCAAAATTTCTTATATGTAGCCCAAAAACCGCCGCACCAGATTTGTTAATAAATTAATTCATCTAAGCTGATTCAACTATAATATTTTAATCCGTAAATTTCGTACGTACTCGTACACATCTCTGTTGTGCATCAAATTTAATTGATGAGCAATCATTTATTTCTGCTGAAAATTGTTGCTGAATCACTCATTATTGTTGGGGCACCACAGACTATATTCATTTACTATTTCGTACTATGCACATTGTTGGAATACCATAGTTTGTGGTTGTTCACTTTTTTGCACCATGGACGTTGTCTACCAACCATGCGTCATGGTGCATAAAAATAATCAACTATTTTCTTATGGTTATTTTAACTATAGCCCGTAGTTGACGCAAAAACTACTAAGGAATATTGTTGATTTTACTAAGATTTTTCTCTCAGTGCATAGCGGATGGATAACTGGAGATAATTTCTTAAAGTTTATGCATCATTTCAAAAAAAATATACCAAATGTTCTCTGGAATTGTCATGTCTTATAATAATGGACAAGTCACATATCGATTCCAACTTATTATAATTCTGTGTGTGATCATAGGATGGTCAACATCCTGGGAAAATTATAACTATTTATGACATAGCAGAATGCTTTGGTCACGCTTTTATCCGACCATTCACTCCTCGAAACATTCAAATTGGGTTCAGAGTAACTGGCATTTATCCATTTAACCTTGAAATATTCACCGAAGACGAATTCTTATCATCGTATGTCACCGACAGACCTTATGGAAACGATATTTAGATAAGTGCATTAACGCAACAACCCATAAGCAAAATATACTCATTTGTGGAAATGCATCTTCAGCTGTAAACCAAATCACAAAAATACCTGAAATTTACACAAATAAAAAAAGTAAGCAATTTAGTGAGCAGCAGCAAACTTTAGAAGATGACCATAACATATCACCGCTGACACCACAACCGTCGACTTTGAGTTTTTCTTGCTTGAAATCCCCAGAAGAAATCAGGTCGTTTTCCAAGGCACGACCCAGGAAAATTAGCTAAAAAGGTCGTAAGAAAAGCGACACTAAAATACTAACCGACACCCAAGTTAAAAATAATATGGAAGAAGAATTAAAGCAACGAAAAAAATAAGTAACTCGGACTCAAAGCGTTAGGTGTTTACGAAAAATTTCAGCATCACCGGAAACTGAAAAGGAAGTCCCACCATCGCCTGTTTCCTTTGATGATCAGAATCAGTACACGTCAAGCTGTGAGTCCGAGGAATTAGATTCAACTGAAACTCTAAGCTGTGATAATTGGATGATTAAATTTGCTTCATCATTTTTTCTATGACAATGCCAAAGCTCAGGGGATTGCCCTTTGAAGCGAATGCTTAGCGATGGCGGTAGGGAGACACGTATGGGAGAAGCCGATATCAATTTTTCCATTATTCTTTTAAGAGCAACATTGATTTCTTATTTAAAGCGCTAGTGTTATGCCTAGTCGCTACTAAAGGTTTTTATGTGGCACTTAATTAATGGAGCGCTGGTATTATGCCCAGTCGCCGGCTGTTAAGACAACACAAGACGAACAAATACAGCCATGGGCACGGCGGGATTCGAACCCGCGGGCAGTAGATCGCTGCTTCGGACTGACGCGTTAGCGAGCTAACGAGCTAAGCTACCGACCCGGTCAAATACAATCAATGATACAAGGCAATCTCATTGTCCGTTTTGCCAAGAATATCGACAATCGTAAGTTTAAGTGGCCTTCAAAACATGATATTTCAGAAATCAGTAGATTTCAAATAGGGACATTCCACGTGAAGCGGACATTTAAAAAATTTTGAGGTTTCCGATTTGAGTAATATTTAATTATGTTATACCTATATATGTTCTCGATCTAGATGCAAAATGTTTTTACAGTACTAAGTCTGGTTAGCGAGCTAGAGGGCTTTAAAAATTTGACTAATCGGTAGATATACGCTGTTTCGAATCAAATTATCCAGTTTAAAAAAGTAGCAATAAAATAAATAAAGCACACGAGTTGATGATTTGGCTTATTAAATGTACTTTTGCATAATATAAAAAAATTTTTTTGGGGGGAAAAAATATATTTAAATTTTTGAAACTTGAATTTCACAAAGTTCGACCATTTTTTTTTTTTAATTTTTTTTCTAAAAATAGCTAATAGTGTATAGATAATCCTTGCCAAGTTTCATAATGGGCGTAGAAGTCGTTTAGGAGCTAGACCAGTTACAGATTCGAAGCTTAACGGCCGGCGCCCAGTTCGCGCCTACCGCCCCCTAACGCCGGATTATGGAAACTATCAATCATATAAAATGCCTTAAGTCCGAATATTAGATCATATTTCGCGAAGCTTTAATGATGTAAATTATATTTTGATATAATATTCAATTCAATTGTACATTTCGATTTTAAAAAAATTGTTTAAAGCCCTCTAGCTCGCTAACCAGGCTTATTACTATAAAAATATTTTGCATCTAGATCGAGAACATATATAGGTATAACATTATCAAATATTACTAAAATCGGAGACCTCAAAATTTTTTACCTGTCCGCTTCACGTGGAATGCCCCAATAGTTAAAAAATTGGTATTCCTACTTTTAAGTTGACCAGCAAACGGACGGTGAGCTTTGAATTCCCGAAATCATTACGTTTATGAAATTTGGACTGAGAACCGCCCATTTTTTGAATTAAGGATTAAAAATCTAAAATGTATATTATTAGAGCTCATAGAGTTAATTTATGTAATTGGAGTAAATATTAATTTGTTTTTTTTTTTTGTACAAGTTACACAATTATCTGAGTTTAATCCGAAAAAATTAATATGAGCTCGAAATTGTTTTAGGTAACTGCCCAAACATTCTATTTATAATAAGTTACATTACGAATCTAAACAAAGGGTTAATAATCGAGAATTGGTTTTATGTACGTAGTTTTCAAGCTTCAATATAATTTTGAGGTGACTTGTTCCTATTGAAACATGTCTCCCCTAAAAATATTCAAATTAAATTTCAGGACCATTATGCTATCACAAAAAGATTTCACCTTAAATATTTTACTGTTAACAGCAAAGAGTTGGAATTTTTGATCCTGAACATCATATTTATATCATTTTATGGGGAATAAAAGTGCTCTCAAGCCAGAACCTTGTGAGACGCTTAATATAGCGAGACACTTAGCAAAATAATTGCAGTAATATATTGCCGAGAATATTGAGATTCATTTTATTGAATGTTTTAGAGAATTCAATATATATGAATTTAAATAATGATATATCTCTTAAGGGTTTGCATAGCATTTTTTAGCTTGTTTGAAACGTTTTCCAATTGAAATGAAACCTTTTGCAATTGAAATGAAACCTTTTTCAAATGAAACGAAACCTTTCACCAACTGAACGAGACCTCGATAAAAAATAGTTTCAGTTTATTTTTGTTGAAAATGTATGAAGAATAATAAAAACTTATGAAGAAAATAAAAGTGATAGAAAATATTAGTGATTTATATTTTAATTACAAAATACAATTTAATGTAATGGTTAGCCTTCTGCACCTTTTGCTATTTGCGAAACCATAACTAGGACATAATTAGAGCAATCATCTGAAATCATTTGAAGCACTCTTTCTTCAATAGCATTACTAATGCTATGATCTGTACTCATGTCACTCAGTAGAGAACGAGCGTGCAATTTTATTTTTGAAAATGCTTTTTTAATTGGGCTCAGCATCGGCGAGTATGGATGTAAAAATTTTAATATACATCCGCTACCTACAACCACTTCCTGAACTTCTCGCGTTCTGTGGTTTCGAGCATTATCCATAATCAGAATTGAATGTTTCTTATGTAGCATGGAACCAATTCTTTCCAAAAACTCCCGTAAGAATAGTTTGAATATTTCAAATTATTTTCGAGTCAACAATACCACCGTTATTCATAGATACAATAAGCGTAACACTATGTCCTCTTACAGTAGGTAATTTTAATGACAACAATGAATTAACAACTTAATGCACTTCACTTTGTTTAATGAATTAACAATTTAATGCACTTCACGCGACTGATTGCGTTCGCAGCTTATCTTACAGAATGTGATTACTACAGCTAAAAATTTTGTGATAAAAACTAGACTGGCATGAACTACGAATAATGCAATATCTACTTCGAAAATGCTATATCACTCAGCTGAAAATGCTATATTTAAGCTGTAAATCCTATATCACGCAGCCACAAAAGTCTACATACACCTGGAAAATAATAAATATTTCCAAAACTATGAATATTAATAATTTAAAATATGCATTATTGCTAAGGTTTTAGCACGTTAACAAATATTACGCAACGAAATAATAATGTTTCTAAAAAATTGATACCAGAAATTCAAAAAAAAACTTGAATCTTATGCCACTAAAGTCTACATACAGCAAGTATATTTCTGGGCATAACGGCTCTCGAGCATCATTGTTGCGATTTTGCGAAACGTTATAACGGTTTGTCATTGCTATTGTTTCGGTTTGCATTATGAGTTAGTGCAGTTAGAATATTTAAACACAAAAATCGGTGAAATGGATACATGAAAACAGGTTTCGTTCGAAATACGAACTTTAGGGATAAAATTAAAGCTAGAGGATAAATCGCTGGGCAAAATAGCAAAATAAATGAAAGAAAGCCGGGTTACTGTACAAAAAATAATAAAAAACTTTAATTTAACTGACAGTTTGAAAAGTAAAGCTCGATCAGGTCGTCACAATATTTTGAATGACCATGTTGCGAGAACAGTGCTAGAGAAAGCTCAGAAAAATCTGAAAATTTGGGCACCAAATATATGCAAATGTATTGAAAATGAATTGGCAAAAACAGTGCATCCAGAAACTATTCGCAGGACTTTGAGATCCGCAGGATTTGAAGAACGCGTCCCAAGAAAGAAACCATTTATTTCTCAGGCAAACCGAATAATTCATTCGTTTTTTCGCGAAAAAAATACCAAGATAAGGACTACAGCTTTTGGAAAATAGTGTTTTTTACGGACAAAAGCCGCTTTAACATATTCGGATGTGATGGCCATGGAAAAATTTGGCGAAATGTAAAAGCAGAGATGAAAAAAAGAAAATGTTGTCCCAACTGTTAAGCAGGGAGGAGGAAACGCAATGGTTTGGGGTGGGATGTCAGCAGCTGTTGTAAGAAATATTCATCTCATTGAAGGCATAATGGACAGTTACCAACACTTCAACATACTGTGAGCCAACCTGAGACCATCTGCTAAGCGCTTAAGGCTAGGACCAACCTGAATATTTCAACAATATAACAGCCCAAAGCACACTGCTTTGGTCGTTCGGGAATGGATCCTTTACAACGTGCCAAAACAGTTGCATTCGTTACCACAATCGCCTGATCTCAATCCAATTGAACATCTTTGGGATGAACTTGAAAAAAGAGCTCGAAAATATAACGACAGTAACAAGGAGAAGTTAAAAAATGCGTTATTGAAGGATTGGAGTGAAATTAGTCCAGATGTAACAGAAAACCTAGTCCTTTCGCTGCCTAGGAGATTGGAAGCTGTTATAATGACAAATGGTGACCAGACTCGATATTAAATTTAAAATTATCTATTAACAAATGGTATATTTTATCATTTTTTTCATAATTTTATCTGCTGTATGTAGAATTTGTGGAATCATTTTTTATATTTCTTAAATTTAGGTTTACTTGCTTACTAATTTTATAATTATCTTTCACAATATGTATATACAAGTAATCGTTAAAATAAACTAAATTTGAATTAATGTTTTTGTTCAGTTATTAATAATATGAAAGATTTTTCGGGCGTATGTATGGTTGACTTTTGTGACTGAGTGATTGTAATTTTGATCAATATGAGGTTAGTCCAAATAGGCATTCCAGTACAAAAAGCCATGCTGATTAAGAATATGGAAAAATGAAATCAGAGACAAGGCTTTCAAAAATCTTAGGTCTAACAGGTAGTATATATATTGAACGAAGTCCTTAACGCAAGCATTATCACCTGACTTGAAGACAGCATTCAAGACACATAGCCAGCTTTTCGTTTTCTAGTGACGATTCCAGATGACAGATGAAAATAAATACGTTAGCGATAGAACTATGCTTTTAGAACAGTTTTTTTAAAACATGGAAGAAACTCCATCATTTGAAAACTTTTCGTAATGACTAAGGTGTGTCGTATCCGTAGAAAAGAATAAAATTTAAGGTATATTTTAATGAGTTTTGAATGGATAGTTCAAAAATACTAACGTCTCTACTTTATACTTTTGAAAAATAATCTAATAATAAGTTTGCCATGTCAGACAAGTTTGGATTTCATATCTCATTGAGATCAATATTATCAAGTCATTCGTAACCTTGTTTATGTTAAACGGCCCACAGACACGGAGATCTGGTCGTCGACCGGATCTCAATTGATTTGCCACAGACACAGAGACTTGAATTGCAATCTCATTCGACCGTTGTTTTTGTTGAGGCAACACACGCTTTGGAATTGGTGTTTTCAGGTCATTTTCGTTGTAAAAAAATGGAGGACATAAATTGTAAGCATTGTTGATGTTGATGAATGATGTTTTGGATAATGTAATTTCGAACAGGTATACACGGGTATATGAGGTATTTGTACTTTCTGCTTCAGGCATCTGTAGCCTAGTCACAGATGCCTCTCAATAATTTTTAATTGACGGTCATCATAACCAGGCAGTGATTGTTCGTATTAGGGGTGTATTTACTGATTTTCGAAGAAAATTATAAAATTGTATGTATCATGAGCTGGCAGCATTTGTGCCTTAATATGTTTCACGTAAAGTTATTTCGAACAGGTATGTACGGATATTCTGGTTCAGGCACATATAGCCCTCTAAATATTTTTTAATTGGTTTTTAACTGGCGGTCATCATGCGCAGGCAGTACTTGTGCGTATTAGGGGTGTATTTATTGATTTGGTGCTTTGCAAAGTGAAATTGATAGCGTTGAACAATAAGATATCCGTTTAGTGGAGCGTTAAAACAGATAAACAAAGCTAATCAAGCTACTTTGATAAATCGAAATGGAGCACAAAAACTGGATTATCTATTAATGCCCATGCCTCATTAAGAACGATAATAGATGAAGTGCCATCAAGAGATATACTAATCCTATGAAATAAATAAATCAATACTGGTCCAAGAGCAACAGTATCTTTTAGCAAGCTAGCCATCGCAAAACCAAATACTCTTGCTGGCAAAATCTAGCAAATCTTCTTTATTATCAAATATTGCAGCGTGAGAACCATTATTATGCCACATAGATATTGCCCCAGCTAGAGTATCAGGTCCTGCAAGCCCTTAAATGGCACAAGGTTTCTCAAGAATCTGTCTTGTTTCCTTAATTTAAAATTTTCTTCAATTGCATCATTAATTCATGCAATATCTTCTGAAGTAAATTTATCATTATATACCGAAATTAAAGGCTTTATCCATTTCATTAAAAATATTCTATTAGCAGAGATTCAATCGCAGATCACTAACTCCAAAGGATAATGAAATTGACCATATATTTTTGTTTCACATCTATTCTTTTCGTTCATAAATATTTCCTGAAATATATAAAGCATTAACGGGACCATGAGGTTTGCTAACTGACTGTTGTTGAGCATATTCATATGCAACTCAGTCCGTTAAACCAATGATTTCGAATTATGTTACCATTACGTAATAGGGCCCATACACGACGCATGCATGCATGCACAATCGCGTGACTGCACATGCGGATTGAACGTGTATGGCAATGATTGACTGAATGCACATGCTGACTGTATGATTACAAAACTTTTTGATATTTTCTCGACTGCGCATGCTTGCATGAGAGGTGTATGTTAAATATTGTGCATTCAAGCTCAAATTTTAGAAGTTTTTGTCCAGTGTACATCTTACCCACTTCAAGTTCTTTTAAAACTGCACAGTTTTGCATGAATCGTGTAGGGCAGGCGCAATACTGCACAATCAATGTACTGTGCATGCATGCATGCGTCGTGTATGGGCCCTATTACACTAAATTCAAATGAGATCTCCATTCTAGTCTCAAAATCACCACAGACATAGCAACGTGTTCGTCGACCAGTAGCTCCGCCCACCAAATATAAAAAAATGTTGATTTTTACTGCAACCGTTGCAGAGACTAAAAATGCAACCTGAGACTAGCCCACAGACAGAGATTTTCGTTGCAGATATCGCATATTGCAGATCTAGTTGTCGACGAGATCTCTCGTCTGTGGGCCGTTTTACTGCTGGTAGAGTCACTGAAAAAATGCACTTCGAATGCTCATTTCTAAATCTCTCTCTAGTGGTTTTAGGTGCTTCAATCACGGTTCATCTTGCAGTCAAGCATAATTCAAACTAGCAGCATCGAACAAAAGATCCTGTATAGCTCCCAAACAATATTGAATACTTAAAAATTCATTTCGATTATGTTGTAAACGTGCAAAAAGTTACATCGAATTTTTACCAATTTCGTCAGCTTGTTGATTTTTTCAAAAAAGCTTCATACCTAAAATCCAATCGTACAAAGCCAACATTTCAACTCGGCTTCAGCCGCACTCCAATACTCCTTCCATGTTGTAAACCTTTTACGTTCTCCTGCTCATGGTTCCCATCATAGCACTGATGCAGATCGATAGGCAGACGCTTATGTTACCTTCGCCAACGAGGAAACATACCACGTTTCATTAGTTCCATTAACAGATCCAGTACCTTTACGATAGGATGTGTAAATTGACACCTTTCATCGCAAACCTGACAGTTTTGATTGATACCAATAACTGCCTGTTCCCGATTTAAACCATCAGTGTTGCCTGTCGCTGGTGAAACATATCTACGTGTGTACGCAATGCAACGTTCGCGTAACCTATAGCATGTGCAGGTGTGTGTTTCTAATGCCCGATTGATTGACATTACGGCTGAAGTTTATTAAAGTACTTTCCATATTCCACGGAAACTGTTCCCATTGTTCGTTCTGGTAAAGCACCCTTCACTGTTTCATTCCGAAGTATAGTAAGCAATCGAGTAGGGGTGTAAAGATGAATGTCAAAGGTTGAAAATTGCCTATCGTGCTCCTTTGCACTGAGCGACGGCAAAAGGCAGGAGCTGATAACTAAGTACTACATACATTGTTCGCGGTACGAAACAAGGTCTCGACAGAATCTCATATCCGTTTCGCTAGGTCTGTGGTTGCCTATATAATGGAAACCTCTGTGGCTATTACCCTACCTCAGGAATAGCATTTGTGTCGCGGCATCGTTTAGATGACACCATGTGCTTCTAACGACTTCATGGTATTGAAACGGTATGCGAATGTATTTTGGAAAAAAGCTGAGGATGTTGAACTATTAAAACTAACGAAATGGGCACGTTAAAGTATTTCAAGTTTGGAAGCAGATGATATAAATTGAGTTTAATTGAGTTGCCTTAAAAATATCGAAACATGAATATTTCTTATATTTTCTCTGCAGAATGTTTATTGCAGGAAATCGTTTGTATCTTTAAAATAAACATAATTTTGATTTTACTGTAAAAGTGAAAAAATTAATCAATGTCTCGTTTATGAACAAGTCGACTATTTAATTTATTTCTATATACAGGTATTTAAAATAAACCTGTGGTCTTTTTACTATCAGTTTTTTATGTCTCAGATTATTAAACTGAATGCAAGAATCTATGTCCTCAAATTTTTTACTGGCTTGTTTGGATATCTTCTTGCTTAATTTGAATGAAACTTATACCTCAGCTTAGGGACTTCCGTGATTGGTATCGTAGTGCGTTGATTGAAAAAATACTCAAATTATCAAAAAAAAATCTGTTTATTTGAAATATTTAGTAGTATTTTTCAAAATAACGCCCACATCGGTCAACTAATTCTGCGATGCTGGAGTTTGTGATATTTGTATATATGTATATTGTCTTTTTATCTAAATGAGTTGCCTATAATGTCAACTATTTACTTTTGTTTTCTACAGACTAAATGATCCATTTAAGATTAGATGAAATTGTCTTAACGCTGGAGACAGCCTACAATCAGATCTAGTTTCGCGAATTTAGTTGAGCTTCTACCCTGATGTATGAAGCAATGGAAATTTAAAACCTAAAAGCTCATTGGAGATTCGCGAAACTAAATTATTTGCTGGTCTGCCTCCAGTATAAGATACGAAGTCGGTCCCATAATGATCTGGCCTGATATAGTCCAACGCGACATGCCAATACATGTTATGTTGCATCAAATATTTCGTTTATCATTTACTTTGTGTACGAACATTCATCGACTTGAAGAGTGTAGCCTGAGTTTAGCAGTGGTTTGAACAACAAAAGTTGCATATTTTTTCAAAATGCCGAGTATCGAAGCGTCATAAAGTTGTTTAAATAAGGCTTATCCTCCGCCCAAATAAAAGAACGATTAGATGGTATGTACAAGGAGTGCTACCACTCTTATAGCACAGTGAAAAATTGGGTGAAAGGTTTTCGCCTCGGGAGAGAAACCGTTGATGATATCGGCCATGATGGTGGATCGGTAAAAGCGCTCACTCCTGAAACTATTGCTGTAATCAAGGAAGAGTTTTTGAGTGACCGTCATTTGAGGATTAGGAAAATCGCAGCTCAACTTGGCCTTTCAAAAAATACCGTCCATCGTGCAATCTATGAACATCTTCATATGAAAAAACTCAGTGCAAGATGGGTTCCGAAGTTTCTTTCAGCTGTGCAGAGACAGGAAAGAGTGTGCTGTGCTTCCGAGTTTTTGGATCTTTGTCGAAAAAACCCAAAGAATGTGATCGAGCAACTAGTGACTGGTGGTGAGAAAATGGTCTTGTATTATGATCCAAAAAGCAAGCGCGAGTCAATGGAATGACGTTACAGGATTGAAAAGCCACCAAGACAGGGAAAGGTTCAACAATCTGCCAAAAATGTAATGTGCACAATTTTGATGGTGGATTTCAAAGAATGCAATACAGTCGTCAATTGTGGGGCATGATAAAGGAGAAGCGCAGAGGCAAGCTGTTTAAAAGCATCTCGTTGCGTCACGTGTTTCAAATGATGCAGTTCATCAATGTGGGTTCATGGACCTGGATCACCCACCCTATAGTTCAGACATGGCCCCATCTGACTATTGCGTAATTCCAAATTTAAAGCGGGACTTAAGAGGAAGACTATTTTCAAGCAATGAAGAGTTGCAGGCGGCCGTCTTCAGTCATTTTAAAAACAAAGATTGTGCTTATTTTTATAAAGGCTTAGAAATATTAGTTCACAGATGTCAGAAGTGTGTCAGTATTATTGTAGATTATATTGAAAAATAAAAATGGTTTCATTTCATTTTTTTTATTATTTCATAGGTAGGCCAATTTATTGTGGGACCAACCAGGTACGTATCTACTGAAAAAAAGCGATGACAGCAAAAAGCTTATGTTTTTGTTGTATTCGACCGGTGTTGTCTTCAAGAAGTAAAACAACGCTCTACTTTTCGAGTTTAACCCTATCTATTAACAATATCATTAAGTTCATTGTGCATTCATTTTTTCATTTCAAATCATGAGCTGATTACTTTTATGCTGGAGAAAAACTGCAGTCGAATTTCGTGAATCTCCTTGAGTTTTTACTCTAGTATGCCAAAAACTAAACTTTGAAACTCTAAACAGGTTCACGAAACAAGATTTGATTGTAGTTTGGCTTCAGTATTATTTTACTTTAAACTAAGAGCGCTTTGAAATATTTCACACAACACAAATTTATACTTAATATTAAGAGATCCTTGCAATATTTTTGATTTCATGGTAATGTTGCGTGAAATTAAAGCTTTTTGTGGGCTTACGGGGTACAGTTTTTGAAGAATATTCATCAATTCTTATTTAGGAATGAGTTCCAACCCGGTTTCGAAAGTGGTTTTAAATAAGATTCGGCCACACAAATCTCGTTCAATCCGGAACTTGGGTCCAAATCTTTTAGCCTGTCATCAGTAATAAATTTATGACTGCTGAGTACACTGGTTGGAGGGGTATTATCTTCAGTAGTATTGAGAATCTTATACTGCAAAAAGAGTTTGAGATAATGAAAATATAAAACTACGACGCTTGTGAATGCTACGAATGTTACGTTTTTTGAGGCCTCTATTGAGGTCTGGTTTGGATAGTGACATTGAAAACAACAGTTTTATTCCAGTTGTTATTTTCAATGCTACTATTCTAAGCTTCAATTTAAAAACAAATGTTATGGCGAAAATCGTTTTGAGAATAATATACATGTAAAATTATTGTTTCTATCTGTGTTTTGTTTGTATTCAGGCATTAATTTTAAAATTGCATGAATAACTGCAAAAAAAATCGTATGAAAAACGCGGGAAAAACTATTGCGCAATTGAAACAAAAGCTTCTTAAAATATCCTTTGATATGTCAGGTTGCATATCGCATATAAAGCACATTAAATTGAACAAAATAGCACATTGACAACCGCATGAAAACCAGCGTAAAAAATAGCATAAAGGCACCTGAAAAATTAATCTCATGCTATTTTCTATTCAACTTCATACGAATTATCCTGTGGTTTTAAATGTGAATTTGCACTGTATACTTCTTGCACATTTTTGTGATTTTTCGTGCGTTCTCTTGTCACATATTAATAATATTTATATGAATTTCCCATCAATTAATTTTAATTTCGTTGCGAATTCGAACTGCTATTTATTTAATGCAGTTTATCATTTCGAGCGATTTTTCAGCGAAAAATGTATGCAAGTTTTTCATGTGACTATTATCTAAATATTCCTATAATTTTATGTGATTTTGGGCAAGCTTTTTCATGAGAGTTTTCGTGCGACTTTTCATATTTTATTGCATGGAGCTTTTCATCAAATTTTCCTTGCAATTTCGATGCGAATTTCGATGTGATTTTTCTTGAAGTCAAGTAACTAGACATGCGGTTCTTCATTTGATTTTTTTTTGTGTTTTTACATTTCTAATGGGACAATTGCGGGGCAAATTGCACGGCGAATCGCATGAAAAATTGCCTGAAATGTTAAATAAAAAGTTGCATCAAACTCACATGTGTTTCATGCGATTTACAATGCAATTTTGCTTGTGGTGTTTTGTGCGATTTTCGATGAAATTTTTCATGCTCTTTTCCATATTATTTCGATCCGACTTTCGATGATATTTATCATATTAGATTCCATATTTAAAAAATATTTTATTTTAAATAGATTTTCTCCATGTAAATATTTTTGGAATTTTCCTTCGCAAACTAAAACTATTTCAAAATCTGGATAAACTTAATTACCTCTAGTTTTTAGGATAGCTAAACTTCAAATAAAAAAAAATGTTTAGAAATCTAGAGAAAATTATATTAAATTAAATTAAAATTTAACTCACTAATATATATTATTTTGAATGGAGTAATTAAGCAGTTCATAAATAATTTTGCACGGAAAGTAAGTATATTAAGACATTGACTCTTCGACATCGGTTTCGTTCAATGGTACAATGAAAAAATAATAATGACAGATAAATTTGCCTTCTTCTTGCAAACAAAAAATTGACGTCAGTTTGTAAGTTCACAGCCTAACCTACCACAACCTATTCCGGTTCTTGGGGTTTAAGATTGTTAGAGCTCAATTTTCATGAACGGAATTTTAGCTCCGAACTAACTCAACACAAAGCTCGGTGCGCGGCTTTCTTTTAGACCTGTGTTCAAACCAAGTACAATGCATGATTGAAGACAGTGAAATACGAGCTTGGCTAACTAATATATAAGCTGTGTTTAATGACTCTGAAAAAATAGTATAGCATCTCAAGAGAAGTTAAAATAGAGCAGCCGTAAAAAAAAAAAATTAGCAAGCTACAGCAATTGAGAGGCGAAAAAATTTGAGCAAGCTCGAGTAATTCTCAATATTCATTATTTGTCAGATGTTCAACTTATCAATTCACAAACAAAAACTCTACTTCAGTTACAATTTTTTGTTGAAAGTCGGTTCCGGCTGCTAACATGGAGCTTGGTCTACCATAAAAAAGTAGAGCAAAATTCGTGCTCCAAATTGCTCTAGTTCAACTTAGAGCAGGCTAATGAAACACAAATCAGAGCAACTTCGGGCAAGTCAGAGCAGCCGAATTGCTTATTAAACACATTTTGGTGAGATATCTCAACCTAGCTAAATCAAGAGCAGCTCATCAAACACAGCTATTATTTGTGATATTCTATTTCATAAAGGTATTACCCGCAGTGATGCTAATTTAGCTACACTGTAGCTAGATTCAGCTATAAAAAGAACCTACTTAGCTACAAATTTATTCATATAGCTATTGGCTACAAATTTAGCTACAAATTTATGGATTTGGATAATTGAAAATTTTGCTTTGTTTGCTCTAATTTCCGCTAGTTTATTAATATTTCAAACACTTATTGCTTGAGAGCCTTCTGCTCAAATTCTAAGATAAAGACTAATGTTTTGAGTAGATACAATAGCAATTGTTTACTTTTTTTGATAAGCTTCATCATACAAAAATATACCGGAAACTGGAAAAAGCAACTTTCAGTTCATCTGCAATCAACTAAAGAAGATAAGACATACGAAATATGTTTACTAGAGAATGCACATCCTTTGCCTAAATTTGAAGATAGGAACCGAAAAATTCATCCATAACCATAAAATAGCAACAAAACGTTGACAAGAACTTCGCCCAAAAACATAAGAGAAATTAAAACCAAAATTCAATGTAAAAATCTAATTTTGTGAGAAGAATAATACCAAGCTTCATCTCGTAACTGTGGGAAACGGGCACCGGTCAACAACATCGGTTCTAAAACATTGCTTTCATCTCTATTCGGGTTCAGTTCTATAGCAAACGTGCCTAATACGATTTTAGGCGCAACAAGTACAAGTTATTCAAAAAAGGGTGACAAATTCTTAGTAAAAATGATACTTAGCAAAAATGACTGAAAATGAAATAACTATTTTGTATCCCCTATTTCTTGAAACAATTTTGAAAGATACTTCAATCATGAAAAACAATATAAAACAATTTTGCTGAACCCACTAAGTCCCTTAACAATATTCGTTTATTTATTGAAGGCTTAACTAAAAAACTGTTGCATCCAGATTACAATCTTTTTATCTGAAACTGTGGAGTTAGATGATAACGATTAGAATAATGCCTAAAGGGGACATAATTTTCAACAAAAATAGTTGAGCCTCGAAATAACAATATAATTGCAAAATCATATTAGAAAAGTATGAAACAGACTTGCATAACATTTCTTAAAAAATTAAAAAAAGAGTTGAGGGATCGATTACCTGATAATAGGTGCGTTTTTTTGCATACCCGAGCAGATCAAATTTTGTTAAGCATATTGAATACAACAACAAAAATCCCGTCACTGAATCAAAAAATGTTAAGCAGTGGTAGTTTATGGGTTTACATGTAGAGTGTGCTGATAACAGTAAGAGTGTACTAAACGGTTCGTACCACTGCTGTTGATTATTTTCAAACCGGCAGTTTGAATTGAATGAAATTGCATAGCACTCTGCAATTTTCAATTATTTTACATCAAATCTTTTAGTGTGTAGACTGGTTTTGAGTGTTTCGATGCACCTTACATTAAAGATTGCTTCATTTGCAAGTTTCATGTCTGATTTCGATTAAAATCTAGATAAGATTTCATTCAGGTTTTTTCTATGGACTATTCTCATTTAACAACCAATCTAAGCAAAAGCAAAACATTTTCGAACAACGCAGTTTTTCTGCTTGGGATCGTTTTTTTGCGACCCTACGCTAACCTGCTCTGCTAGGTTGCAAAAAAACGCACCTAATGTTATTAAAATTTTGTTTCCATTTAACGATCCAGCATTTTTTTTTTGTACCAGTCTATTTTGAATAGAAGTTTCAGCCGCGAAAAACTTAATAATTTTTATGATATCTTCATCAATATCTGAATTTATTCTATCCCCAAAAAATTAGAAAATATTTCGCAAAATTTTGACATTAGGTGCGTTTTTTTGCAACATAGCAGAGCAGGTTAGCGTAGGGCTGCAAAAAAACGATCCCGAGCAGAAAAAGTGCGTTGTTCGAAAATGTTGTTGCATTCGCTGAGCTTTTGCTTAGATTGGTCGTTAAATGAGAATAATGCTAACAGCGAATGGATGAATTTAGTAGTATTAAAAGTTCATAGTTTTAAATTAATTGAGGACTCATTATCTGATGTACACCCCATACCTTTCAGCCATTTCAATTATAAAGGTAAGTGTCAATTAAGTCTGACAAAACTGTTTTCCAAAATCTTGAGTTGTTGCTATGCTACGCGAACATTTTAGCTAGTTTTAGCTATGTTTTTCCAAGATTCTAGCTACAATGGCTGGAAAAAAGTTAAGGAACATTGATTACCCGATATTGCAAATAAGTTGTCACTAATGTACATCTGTTACATTTTTCAAACTTTGGTGCCTGCTAGTTCCAAACATTACAGATCCCGAAACGCAGCATATCTGTTGACTCATCAAAGACGCCTAAGGATAACACATTAATTCAACTCTTTTCTCTGGCCCACGATCCGCGCGTCTTTTGTTTCGCTAACAGCATAGAATATTCTTAGTTATTTCAAACAACAACAATGAAAAGGAAGTCAAAGCTATTAGAGCACGGTCGTAGCCGCTCTGTCTGTCGTCCGGACTAAATGAAAATTATTCCTAATGAAGCATGATTAGAATTTTGCTTTGTAGTGAGTTCCATTATTATGAATGAAACTTGCACGATTCGAAGGAAATGAGATTCCGTCGCTACATTCATCAGCGTGACAGTGAATAAATCTGTGTGCCCGGTATTATATCTCGCCAGCTAGTATTGTTCGTGGGCTAAATTTTGTCCGGGCTGAGGCAGCTTTCCGGTGAAAATTGATGGTGTGTTTGGATGGCGGTGGTGGTTATATTCTTTTGAATCCATGAAGAAGGTTAACCGATAATTCGTAGCGTGAAGCTATTGTTCAGAATTTTATTAGATATTCACGTGTGGTGTTATAATTTGCTTTTGTTAAGAAAACACAATGAATTTTGTCGTTTTTCATGGAAACTTTAAAAGACATACATATTTATGAGACGAGAGGGTGATCATTGAACATAATGGTCGTGAAAATAGTGAAACCGTTTGAGATTTGGTATTTATACCATCTTAAATTTATTATGTAATTCAAAGTACTTGAAACATTATTCAAATTTGTAGTTTTTCTTAAGAATTTTTCATAATCATCGTGGCACAACAGCCCGGCGTCGGGCCTTGACCACCTGGTATTGTTCCAGGTTTCTTGACAAAGGAAGTTTTTACAAGGATGAGTTGTCGCCACATCGCTCAACCATTTCCATGGGGGGCCTTGGTGATAGTTACTTCAGAAAACTTTCCGCGTACGACAGTTCACACAACTAAGTTGCAGGTCTGACAACGTGGCTAATCCTCCCTAATGACCTGAGACGCTTAGGTGTAATTCAGCCATCTGGCTGCAACTATACAACTTTGACTGAGGATAGAGTTACCTCGTTGCCTCAAACCCTCCTCCTTTCTCCGGGCTTGGAACCAACAAATCACAAGTTAGACTTGCGATCGGCGGAGTTTTTTTGAATTTTTGGGTCAACCAATTTTGAAAAATTGGAAATTGCACCTAAATTATAATTTTCCTTGATCTATCAACCTAATTTAACATGTAAAGATTTTCAGTGGGACAAAATATATCAGATGCAAGATAATGGTCCATCACCAGCACTCACCTATTTTTACATGAATGTAGGCATATTCATTTACTCTTTCATTGCGGGTACAAAGTTTTATGCTTCGAAGACGATAGAAAAGTTATTAGATAGCCGGTTGTCCCTGTTCAAATGATCAGTCGTGTATTTTTCCGGTGCTGGAAATGAAAATGGAAAAGCAGTTCTTTACAGAAACTGGAAGTATATCGCTCAATCTGCTATTAACAGTGACTGACTCCAGCCATGTTCTGAAATATTGCCAAAGAGTAAGTCCTCAGTGACTGCCAGAGTCCAAATCACAGACCAGCCAAACCTGGATGAAGTGATAGGTCACTCATCAAAAATATCTTTGATTGTCACTTCCATTAGCCTTTAAGGCCATTGATCATTGCAGGAGTGAGCAATCTTTTGTAAAACTATATACATGTAGGAAACAGCTAAGCAGGAAAAACTACGCAAAACGGTAGTGCAGGCAGACTTTAGGCTTTTATATCAGGCCAGTTTTGAAGACCGTAATGAAACAAGTAAAATTAAAATAAATACATTTCCACACCAAAACAGCGAAATTTTACTAGCTTTTACTTCTCTTGAATAGGTCCCATCATCGTCGGCAATACAACTGGACCCCGGTTCTGGCCTCCTTCAATAAGTTTTCACCAATCACAATCCGATGTTATCCAATTAAGCCAATACCATACCTCCAGCGCAAACAAGATCTCCCCGCTGTCTAGCATAAAATCTGCCGGCAAGTGTTTTCTGAGCAGATTCCTCTTCGGCCATACAACTAGGTGCCCTACCCACCGATGTTTACCGAGCTTTATGTTACCACTCATACCACTCGTGGCTGTAGGGTCTCCGGAATCGCCATTCTTCACATCGCGGCTAAAAGGCCAGAGTGTTTAAGCTGAGCACCCAAGTCTCGCATCCATACGTGAGAATTGACAAGACTTTGGTTTTGCACAGCTGTATTTGCCGGAATAGGGTTTGTTTATCTGTTCTATCCAGAAAAAGTCTCCGTGGAACCAAGATGTCAGAACAAAGACGATCATTTGAAGGACGATAGGGCAGCTGAAATGTAAATAACATGATAAGGATGATACGCATTACTTAAGTAGATATAATAAGAACATTAAACTTGGCAGCAGTATCTAAGGATAGAACGAGCAAAGAAAATACTAATATGTAAACAGGTTGAAACATTATCGAAAGCTTTGGAAGATCTAGCTAGGAATCCTGATAATTTAAAGACCTTGGCAGTGTTGTAAAAAATATGTTTATCGAATTTAAGCGTCGGAACAAATATTTCGTCAAGTATCACCAACAACTTTAGCTAGAAACAGAACAGGGGAAAGTCAAAGGCGGTGTTTTACATGAAAATGATATTTTGTGACATTTCGCGATGTCCAAAGTGAGAGAAATGGCAGTGTTTTAAACATCTAAAGTATTCAAATGATTTTGTAAAAAAGTACAGTCATCTTGTAAATCGGCATTATCATGAAATTGTCGGCATATAAAAGACAAGAAGAACGGATTACAAAAAGAGAGCTCGTTTATGAACAATAGCAAGAGAAGAGGATGAATAATAGACTCCTGTGGATCATCTGATGCATGAGCATGATAAAAGGGAAGTGAAGAACAGGTATTGACAGTTACAATACAGGTTCCACCAAAGGTGTAAGACGTAAACTAAAAGTGGAGAGGACTGGCTATGCTATTGTTCCTAAGCTATTGAAAAAAAGAGGTTTTGGTTGGCAGAGTCAAAGCCTTTAGAAAAGCCAGTATATAATACGTTGACCTGCTTTTGATGGTCGGGAGTGGATGTAACTATATATTTGAAGAAAAGAAGTTTGTTTCAAGTGCATTTAGTTTTGACAAAATCAAGGGTAAGATAGATAAAAAAGTAGACTCCGTTGTTGATCACTTTCTCAAGGATCCCGCTGTAATAAAGAAGAAGAAACGAATATAATTCAGGAGAAGACGTGAGGAAAAGTTATTGGGGAAGAGGAGAGCATTTTTGTGAGAATAAAAAGGTAAAGTAAGAAGCAAAAATTTACACACTTCATGTGGAGCTCAAGCGGCTGTATCACCCAAATGCATACCATTGAGAATGCTAGCTGCTTTGCTAGAGCTTTTTAAGGAACATTTGAGGAACTAAAAAAATTTTTTTTTGGTTGGCTTTAATTGATGCTTCAATGCCAACAATTAAGGTACACATCACCTATTTGATGGCATATTTCGCCTCAGAGCATAGTTTTTGATACAAAAGTAGGTCAGCAAATATAAAAATTATATGAATTACGTGCAGCATTTTTGGCTTCAAATGCGGCTGCTACATCATTACTAAGCCAAGGAGCATAATTCCGCTGTTTAATACAATGAGAAATGAGGTTTAAGAGGATAAAATACCATTTTTGCAGAGCATCAACAGTGTCAAAGCCACGAAAGAAAGAGAACCAGTTACTTCAACTTATATCAATGGCCATACCAGTGAAATCAGCTTTGCGAAAGTGAAAGCATACTAAGAAAGGTATTGTATTCCTCATAGTATTAAAGATAGTAGTTACAAGAGTAAGAGGAGGATGATGGGGAACAAAACGCACAATGAGAAAGAGTGCAGCAGTTATCGAAAGAAATAATTTTTGAAGATTGTGCGAAGCCAAGTCCAAACTTATATTGCTAGCATTTGAAATGTTGTTAAAGTATGAGTGGAAAAAAATTGGGGAACGATGAAGTTATTAATAAGATACTATTATAGGATAGCCAAAAAAGCGGAGTCCCAATTTAGAATAGAAAGGTTAAACAGAACACAAGCAGTAGAAAGCGGCTCTTGAGGCAAAAAGAGAGTTTATTTATTTATTTATACTAATTCAACAGATCAAATCCAATTACCGATTATTAGAAATACGTAATATACAAAGAATCTACTAATGAAAGAAATTAATAAAGAGAGCACAAAATAATAATGAAATAATAATGATAAAAAATAACAAAAGGAGTAAACAAAATGAAGATGAAAAAGTACAAATGCATAATTAAAAAAAAAATAAGGGGGAAAAAACTACATTGAGTTGGAAGTCAGCAAAACATTGTTTTTCAGAAATGTTTTGAAGGCATATAACGTCGACGGTAGAGGACCAAACTGAAGGTCATTGTGTTGCCTCAGTAAACGCAACAGCGGAGAATAAAAATAGGTGTCACTACGCGCAAATGGCACACTAAACGCAAAAGAAGAACGGGTGCATGTTCTGCAACACGGACAGAAACATGGCTACTGATGTCGGATTCAACCATCCTATGGGATAATTTAAAGAATAGGCACACATCCAGGAAAAGTCTCCATGATTCAAGAGAGGGAAGATGAAGGAACGACAGGCGATCACTATAAGGACGGCAAGGAAGCTGAAATTTATAGAATAAGGTGCGAGTAAATCTGCGTTCAATGGACTCCCACGCAGTATTTAAGTAGACATAATGAGGACATCACACTTGACAGCAATATTTAAGGACACTATATACAAAGTAGAGAAAAAGGTGTGCACAGGTGGAAATATTAACGAAGGATTTAGAGGATCTTATATTGAAACCCGATAGCTTAGAGGTCCTGGCAGTTATATATGAAATATGCTTATCTAATTTAAGCTTAGAATCAAATATTACACCAAGATTTCTAAAATTATCAACAACATTAAGAGGAGAGTCACAAACAGAATAGGAGAACATTATAAGTGAAGTTTTACAGGTAAAAGACATTTTGTGACATTTCGCGATGTTCAAAGTGAGAGCATTGGCGCAGCACCAAGTCTGTAAACTATTAAGGTCATTTTGTAAAAGCGTACAGTCATTTTGTGACTCGATCACTCGAAACATCTTCAAATCGTCAGCATGTAACGGACAAGAGGATTGGATTAAAGGAAGTAGATCGTTTATGAACAAAAGAAAGAGAAGAGGACCAAGAATATATCCTTGCAGAATACCTGATACACGAAAAAAGAGAATTGACGAACAGGAATTAACAGTTACAATACAGGTACGATATTATAAGTAAGAGTTAAAACAGCAAAGAAGAGGTCCAGCTATGCCACTTTTTCTAAGCTTTTGAAGAAGGAGGTTATGGCTAACAGAGTCAAAGGCTTTGAAGAAGTCAGCATATAGAACGTTGACCTGCTTTTGATGGTCAAGAGCGGATGCGACCATATGTGTGAAGGAAAGAAGGTTGGTTAATGTGGATTTACCTTTGACAAAGCCATGCTGCTCTTGAACTAAGGTAGGCTGGATAAAGGAGTAGACTCGCTTGTAGACCACTTTTTCAAGGATCTTGCTGAAACAAAGAAGAAGGAAATGGGACGGTAGTTTCAGATGCATGTACGATCACCAGCTTTGTGTATAGAGAAGATATTGCCAGTCTTCTACAGAGAAGGAAAAGAACCAGAACCAGAAGATAAACTTATATTGAACACGGTAGAAAGAGGGACGCACAGAGATGAAGAAAGATATTTAGCCAAGATATTTGGAACACCGTCGGGACCACTACCGGTATTGGCGTCGATATCCTCCAACAGAAATTCAATTTCTAAAGGGTTTGTCCAAAACAAATGTAATTCAGGAGAAGATGAAAGGATAAGATTTTGGGAAGGAGGTGGGCATTGTTGTGAGAAAAAAGAGGAAAAGTAAGAAGCAAAAAGTTAACACACTTCAAACGGAGTGGAAGCAGCTGTATCACCCAAGTGCATACGATTGAGGATGCTGGGAGAGTTTTTCATGGAACGAATGAATGACCAAAAGTACTTCAGTTGGTTGGTTCTGATTAACGCTTCAATGCCAGCAATGTAAGTGCACACCGCCTGTCTGGTAGCTTCTTTCGCTTTAGAGCGTACTTCTTTATACAAAAGGAGGTCTGCAGGTGAACCAGATTTCTTGTATAAATTAAGAGCGGCATTTTTGGCTTCGAGTGCGACTGCGACATTATTGCTGGACCAAGGAGCATCATTCCGTTTATTAAGACGATGAGTTGGTGTAAATTACGGAATAAGGTTTTAGAGGGAAATATATAATTTGCACAAAGCATCACCAAGAAAGAAAGAGGATCAGTTAATTTTATTTAATTTAGCTGCCATGCCAATGAAATCAGTTTCGTGAAAGTTGAAACGTACAAGAGAAGGGATTTTGTTCCTTATAGAATCAATACTAGAGATTTCAAGGACAAGAGGGGGATGATGTGGGTCAGGAGTCACATAGGAAAAGAGAGCAGCACTTAAGGAAAGTGATGATATAAGCGGTGGAAAAACAACTGTTGAGGTAAGAAGAAAGTTCCGCAAGGAAGCGTTCATAAGCTGACAGAGGAAAGTTGCAGGGGATATATATTGAGGCAACGACTGAGGTTTTGGCAGAGGGTAAGGAAATACGCACAAAAATACACTCAACAGGAGGACAGGAAGGAAAATTACGACAGATTGTTCCTTTGAGTGCCTTGTTAGACACCAGGAGGCCAGAAGTAAGGAATCGTTCGTAAACTAACAGAGAAAAATTATTGGAGATGTACATACATGAAGTGACGACTTAAGTTCTCAGAAGATCAGGTGATACGCGCAAAAATACATTCGACAGGAGGACAGAAAGCAAAATCACGACAGAATATTCTGTTGAGGGCCTTATTAATACCGAGGAAAACTTACGTACGAGAAAAAACTGTGTAATTAGATAAAATTTCAAAATAAAGAGATATCACCATTGAGTCAGGTTTTCGTTTAACATACTATATTGTCCGACGATAAAGTAGCAAAAACCCTGAATTCATTTGTTTTAGTCCTAAAACCGCCGATATTTTGATAAATATAATGTTGAGCTCAGGAGCTCCGAAAAATGCTAGTGAATTCCGTGATTTGTGCGCCAAAAGACAAAAGTCTATTCGTTGTAGCTAGTTGACACCATCAGATGTAATTTCTTAATTCTGCTAGTTTTCAGGCGTCGTTGTAACTAACCTTAGCACCCGCAAATTGCTAACTATCTTGGCAGAAGTGCTATAGCCGATGCGAAAAATGAAGACCTGCAGCGAATGGGCTTATCACTTTCATATGGGAGCCATTTACAGCATTTAGTCCAAGAGATTCAAGATGTGTAGCTTAACAAAATTATAGCTTTAAAAACCAAAAATAAAAACAAAATAGAAATCCTCAATTCTGTGATCAATTTTAACGTCAGTTTACTCGAGTTTTTCAGAGTCGAAAAGAATATCGAGCTTTTCGTAAAAGTTTTCAATAGAAATCGGAAAAAAAAAATTCAACATCAAAGTGTGCTTAGAAAAAAATGCTAATCTTAAAGTCTTTTCATTTACGCCACTGTTTTCCCCAAAGCAACTGCTCCATGTGTACCTATGAAACTTCATAAAAGAAAGGCATTTCTCGGTACGACAACGATTGTTGCGAATAGATTGGCTGGTAATCGCACCAAAATAAATAATTCTGAAAAAAACTGATTAGGAGAAATAACAAAACCAAGAGTTCAGCAGGACGATTTCATTTTTAAGTTTCTTAAATTTTCGTAAACTAGAACGAAATTTGATTTGGCTTTTATCATGTGCGTTCAAATCTGACCTGATTTCAAAGTTCATAATCTTCTGAGTGATTATTTCAATTTATTTTGACAACCATTAAGAGATACATTTTCATGACAACCATTAAGAGATACATTTTCAAACTGACATTCATAGAATATCGTAGGTTAGGTTGAAGTGGCTGCCGATCTACAGAGGCCTGGTGAACGACACACATAGACACAAGAGAGGCCCGTTGTGATGGAGATTTATAGAAAATCGTAAGTAAACTGAACATCCAATGTGAAATTAATGTTTCCAAAAATCGCCGATACTACGCAAAGACTATATGGAGAAAAGTATTTTTAGCTTACGAATTCGTTGTAAAAAGTAAGTCTAGATGTATGCACAGCATTGCGGTAGCAGCCCAATGCAAAGTCTCATATAAGATTAAAGATGCTATCATATCATTTTTTGATTGCAAATGAAAGTCCTGTCGTCGTTTCGTTAGAATAAACTCGTATCACTGAATGTGTAAAGTTTTTGCTGACGACGTGCAATATGCTATACGTATACGTATACGTATACAAATACGAAGAGCTTTGAATCATTGAAAAAAATTCATCCAGCCGCAATTTCAAGTAATAATCGTTCAGACAGCTTTTCCACAGGATGCTGAATTCATTAAGCTCTTCAATATTTTTTTGTTGAAAATGATAAATAATTTCTTTTAGATCAGATTTATTGTCATGAATTGATGTAAGCAATTCGTCGTGAACAAGCCAGAGTTTTTTTTACTGCATAAAGCTTCATGTTTTACAACTTTTCAAGTTCCATGCATTGAAGTATGCACGGTATCAGTATTAACATTGCAACAACAAATAACAAATACATACACTTTAACATCTCCCTAAATGCAATTTCATTTCCTTTTGGTTATTTTGTTCACTTTGTTTGTAACTTATTTCCACATTCAATGTTTATTCAAATCAGGGAAATACCGTTCACTGCCGCTTTCGGGCAAGGAGATGCCGAACATGGTTTCGATGCTGCTGATGCCACATAAATATTCTATGAGCACACGAAGTATCGTTTGTTTATGCGAGAGGACATATTCGCGAATAACGGCAGGAATTACATAAAACTCTTTAAGCCACAGGATACGAATTGTAAAGCTATAAGGAGCTTTAGATTTGTATATGTTCGCATGAATACATAACCATTTGCGAAACATTCAATATTAATAAAAAAAAGTTGCATTAGATTTTGTCACGTTTTCAAAAAAAGACAATAATTTGTAATAAATAATTGAAATACAACAATGGGAGGCTTAATAAAACTCTAACAAAAAGATAAAAATTCAAACCGTTTTATATGAACTTTGATATTATGAAGTATATCATATTTAGCTTTGCGAATTCTTTTTAGAAAGGTGGCTTTTAAGTTTTTCATTGCAAATACATAGCCCCACACAAACCATGATTCTATTTGATATTTTGATATCGCAAAAATGGTTTAACAAACCGTTATTTCGGCTTATTTAGGAGTGAAAAAGATTGAGAAAGGAAGTGGTTGCTCACTTTAACCCTGACTGTACGATGCTCAGAATTAGGAGAGCGTCTGACCGCCTCTAAATTCCATAAAAATCTGTTTAATTTCATCAACCTTTTTTATTGATACAAAATTACAAAAACAATCATAGCTATCAGGATTTTTCAAACAAATTTTTACCAAAGACTTATTATGGGGTTTATTTACTATATGAATCGGGGTTTATTTACAAAACGCCCGCGAAAGATTACTGTTTCTTAAAATTGTTTAATTGTTTGCTGAAGTTTGAGAAATGTTTTTACTACAGCAGTAAATCTGACAATGGAGGTGAAAGACACCGATAAAATTAATATTGGTGTACACGCGGTATGCCAAAGGTTACGTCAGACGAGACTGCAAGGAAGAACTCCTGCAAAGAGCCTTTTGCCACACAGAAAATGAAGCGTGCTCGTATCAAAGAGTCAAAAGTCATATACATTTGGACAGTTGAAGACTGGTAAAAGAGTTATCTAGTCGGATGAATGCAAGTTCAGCATCCTCGCGGTCGACATCATACAGTTTAGTAAATGGGAAATGGTTTTTACAACGCTGCGTATTTCCACCGATAAGGATAACTTAAGGTCAGTTGGTGTGGGCTGGTTTTTATATCGTTAACTTGAACATCTACACAGTATTCGTAAAAATGTAAATTGAGAAGTATGTATTTTTTTATATATTTTGAAAGAGAGCATAATAACTTCGCTCTACCAAAGAAATCAAACATCATATTTCAAGACGATTTAGCTCCTCGTCATCTAAAGCAGCTGGTGAATATTTTTATTTTATTTGATAAAGAATATCGGGTTAATCTAACCTTGATTTTCCGAATTCGACTTCTGGTTAAAAGTTATTTAAGAATAATTAATATTTGGCCAGAAAACAGCCCGGAGCTTACTACAATATAACATTTGTGGAGAGTAATGAAAAGAAAAACCAGTTAGTATAAAGTATCTTCAAAATATAATATATATGGTATGGTATGAGCAGGGCTGCCATATTTGTTTCTGGAATAATGCTAGATTCAATTTTATTTAAGGCTTAATAATGCTTTTTTATTTGATTAAAATAAACATGATTTGATATGAAAACAATATCCATTTATATAATAAAAACAAATGAGAAGCTTAAAATTTACATCTCAAGATAATTCTATATCTATCACAGACATGTCAGTTACATCTCAATCTTCTTCTCTTGTGTAAAGTTCATTTCTACCAATATTTTTGAACACATCCTTTGGAATCTCACAATCTAAACACCAATAATTATTTATTTTTATGTGAAGAAAAAGTATTGGTGTCGGATGATGAAGATTTTTCTCCTGCGTTATCTGTGCGGTTGCTTGCATTTGAAGCCCGTACAAAACAATCGATTCATATTATTCAGGAAAAAATATATATAATCAGAATGCATATACTTTGGTAAACTTGAGCTTGTAGATGCCCGAGGCGCTTGGATGTCTTGTAATTTTTAATATCATCACGATTTAACGGAACGAGAAACCTGAATTTACCATATTTATGCAATCCAAAGTTGCCTTAATATAGGAATACATATCTAGCTTTTCATTTTATTTCACTCAATATTTCGGTTTTTCCGCAACGTTAATAGCACTTGTCACTAGCATTGGGATTTCCTGGGAACCGTAGGCAAAGAATAGAAGATCGAGTATATATCCTTTGTTTCGCTGGAAAGCACAAAGGCGTAGTACTAGCAGCGTAAGAAGTTAATTCCTCACCAGCGTACCAACTCCGTATATGTATACGGACCAAAAATCCAGTGATCTAACCTGAGATTGTATTGTTGGTCAGCTTGGAAAGTTGGCATCGAACAGACAGAGATGCAATATACGATTCGACAGCTACATACTCAGGCTAGATTTTTCGCTGCTCACATACGGCTCATTCTCGCGAAAAATACCAGCCCATTCTCAGGTTGCTTTGACAGATAATGCATTGCGTAAATGGAGGCGCAATTTCAAGGTCAAAGTGATTTTTTGGGAAAATGGAATAAGCTGGTACGCTGTTTAGGAACTAACTTCTTACGCTGTGGTACTAGCTCTAATGCACTTTTGGGTACGATCGATCTGCGGCGAATTCATCGGCAGCGAGTGGGGTTGCAGCAGAGATTGATCGATCGACAACGGTTTCGTTCGCTGGGGGTAAGTTTAGAGTTGGCATTTTTTAAAAGCTTATTTCTAAACGTCTAAACTTTGAGAAATTTCTAGACCAGAATATCCCCTTAAGCGCATATTTGTTGAAATTAGGAGGCAATACATCATGTTTTCAAATGTAAGGTCTGTTAGCGTACACTATGTATTGGTATGAAGTCGCTTTTGCATGCTGTTTGACTGAGCACTGAAAATTTTCCATGTTTCATGAAAGAATCTGAGCTATTCCGACATCCTGAAAAGTGTTATATGGTGTGGCGCGGATACATATTTTCAAATATGCGCGGCAAGGAACATATTTTTCGCGCAATGTTATTATGAAAATCGAATATTTTTGTAGACATACTTTATTACTGCTTAAGATGACCTTATAATTACTATCATTATTCATAAATCAGACAACTGTCACTTCTGGTTGTCACTTTTAAGGAAAAACCATGAGAGCGTTTTTGTACTTTTCATGAATTTCCCCCATCACTTGATTCAGGAAGTTTCAGTCCATGAACGCGAGTGAAAGCACACGAACAGAGCTATTATTGAGACAAAAATTATATTCTGAAACATAAATTCAAATGCTAGAAATAATGCCAGATGCTAACTCCGAATTTCTAATGCCGTTTTGGAAAAATTAATGCCAGATCTAGCATTCAAAATGCTAAAATGGCAGCACTGGGTATGAGCCAAATGAAATTCAAAATCTTGTAAATTCTATGCCCAACATAATAAAAGCTGTTATTGACTCAAAGAGAAATCCAATAAAAATATGTTGACTTAAATTGTCTGTAAGCAAGTTTGTACATATTATGTTAAAACAATAAAAAATAAATACTGAAGTCAGAGAAGTAGCTATGATATGTAAGCCCTGAAAAAAATGTATGTACCTTGAATTGTGTTGTTCGGCCAAGACATCCATTTTTACCGTCCCCGACTACGAATAATGGGTTTACTTTCTTAAAAAGGATCTCCTTCATATTTTCCGACAAACGGGAAAGTATGAGTTGGAAACAATTCTTAGCAATGTCTAGTTTGCCAACTAAAACAAAATGATGCAGTTTCTGTGCTATAAAATATCAATCTTTGGCAAATTAATTTTAATATCAATTTTTTCTGGAATTGGAAAATTTTGTTTCAGTAGGTACAATAGATCTAGACTTCACACTACTAGCTTATTTATGGAGCATTTAATGGATCAATTTGCTAATAAACCACCCAAGTAATTCTCCCGTCTTGCGGATTTAAAATCTTTCTTTGGGGTATATCTTTGGAAAAGCAACAAAACGGCATCAAACCAGCTTTCAATTGTGTATAGTTTTATGTTCATATTCAACCTATTCCTGAAGACCTTAAAAACAACCAGAATGTATTTAATCTTCTCATATTGAACGAATTTTACAAACACCGTTATTATTTCCTCAATTTCCTCAAAACGGGAGACATCGTTAAATTTTGGTTTTTTCCTCTCTCCATTATCACATCCTTCAAAATTTCAATTTCAATGTCAATCCTTTCTTGCGCAACGATGAACTTTTCTGATAGATGCGACCGACGATATAATCAATCTTCTTGTACTTAGCAAACGTTAATGTGCATTTGACTCCCTGATAACTAAACCAAGTACTCTGTGCAAAAAACTCGGTAAGTACTCGAGAAGAAAAGAAATTACGAAGAGGATGAAGAAAATGGAATGAAAAACCATGGTGCAGAAAGAATCTGTGATTGATGATGATTTCATGAACAATCTTTTGGCGTAGCAACAGTTCTCTAGTCCTGGTCGTGCGTACTTCCGTCAACTCATCTGTTCTCGCGCGTTCATCAGTCAGTGCGATGGAAACCATTTATAAAAACATTTAGCAGGTACATGTTCCGGGCGAAAACAAGAAATCCATTCCAGCATAAAAATGAGAAAATGAATAACAGAAGAAAATACGTGACTGAGATTTTCTTCCGGCTTTCCATTTCTTGTTGGATTGAAAGTTTTTGTCGACACTGTTTGTTTGTCCAATGTCTTCCTGCTGTCGGTAATTACACCTGCATCAAATGACACAATACTTGATTGAATGAATGCTGCTATGACTTGAGGAGTGCGGAGGTGGAAGCTCGTGTAAGATGCAATGAAGTGTGCAAGATACCGAGTGCTAGTGAGCTTGTAATCAGACATGTCGCAAATGTGTAATTGATTGTTGATGTGTTAGGTGCTACCCAATAGTGAAGAATGTTACATTTCCGAGATTGATAACAGCACGTTTGGCAAAAAGCAACAAGTAATTTCCTACATGGATGTATTTTAACTTATTTTCGAAGAAAATTAGTATTAAACTCGTTTCGCCGAAAATTCATTATATATATATATATATATATATATATATATATATATATATATATATATATATATATATATATATATATATATATATATATATATATATATATATATATATATATATACAGTGGCTCACAGCTTATTTGATACAGTGACTATTTAAAAATGCAAATCACTGTAACTTTGAAATTACGAACCCTATCCAAAAAATTTAAACGTATTTGACTAGATGCATGTTCAACAAATACAATTCAAACCAAAAATGTTCCAGCAATATTCCTCGGCGTCGGGTAAAAGAGAAATACCACTGGCTTAGAAAAATTGCAGCTCACGGCTTATTTGATACAGACACTTCAATGCGAATAAACTTCTATATGTCGCACCGTTAATCTGTCTTGTTTTTGTTTCTTGAATTTTTGATAGTGTTTAGACATTGGTTTAAGTAATTTTTAGCAAGATCTTGTAAGCTGAAGTGCCAAAATGAGCCAAAATTGTACAATGGGTCATCGCGCCACAATTGAACAGCGCGAATTGGTATTAAACCACTTTAAAAAAGGACAAAGTGTTCGAAAAATTGCAAGAGTGTGAATTTGAGTGTCTTTACAGTGCAGCACATAATTGAGCGCTTCGTACACGAAAATCGGGTAGAAAATAAGAGGAGAAATGCGCCACACAATATTTTCCCCGTATCCGACGAACCATACATTGTAAGGAAAGTGAAAGCAAACACAAAGATTTCCGCTCCAAAATTGGTTACTGAGGTTCATCGTGAATTAAGGAAGTCATGTAGTGCTGAAACCGTCCGACGAGTACTTTGCGACCATGATTTCAACGGGCGAGTAGCTCAAAAAAAAAACAATAAGCCGATTTGCCTTTGCCAAAGAGCATGTGGGAAAGCCATCCGCGTTCTGGAATACGGTTATTTTTGCAGACGAGTCCAAGTTTAACATTTTTGGCTCCGACTGAATGTCATATGTCTGGCGCAAGGCAAACACTGAGCTAAACAAAGAGAACCTCAAAGCTACTGTGAAGCATGGTGGTGGTAATGTGAGAGTTTGGGCCTACATGTCCGCAGCCGAAGTCAGAAATTTAAAGTTTATTGAGGAAATGAATGAACCAAACAAAGTACCTTGATGTACGCAAAAACAATTTGCTGCAAAGTGCTAAAAAACTGGGTGTTCGCGACCAATTTCGGTTGTACCAAGACAAGTCGGGAATTGTGCAGTCCTGGCCAATTTGGGTTTGCTCTCATTTGATGTCTCCGCCGGCACAGTCAGCAGATATGAACGTCATTGAGAATCGATTGACTTTGTGGGATAACAACATTAGAAAACACAAGATTTCTAATAAACAAGACCTGAAGAAAGCACTGCAAGAGGAATGGCAAAAAAATTACTCCTGACATCACAAAAAAACTCGTTGACTCAATGCCGTAGGCTCCAGGCTCTGCTTAAGGCTAAGGGCTATCATACGAAGTATTGAAATCAACTGAAAACCTCATAATTCACAACAATTTTAATGTTTAATCAAACTGTATCAAATAAGCTGTGTCATGAAATTTGTTATTACTTTTAGTTTTTTTTTTGTTTTTGAAGATGTAAAACAGCAACTTTGTAACAAATATAAACTTGTTTAATAAACAACAAACAATTGCCTTTAAAACGGTGTTCAAATATTTTTGATATTGTTATTATGTGTTGAGTTATTACAACTTAATTTTTTTAAGAAGCACTGTATCAAATAAGCTATGAGCCACTGTATATATATATATATATATATATATATATATATATATATATATATATATATATATATATATATATTATATATATATATACGTTTGTATGTATATATATACATATATATATATATATGTATATATATATATATATGTATATATATATATATATATATATATATATATATATATATATATATATATATATATATATATATATATATATAAGCAAAATGACTAAAAGAGATAATCTCTGGAGCGGGTGCTCCGATTGAAATGAAACTATCGGAGAACATAGATAAATATTACAGGTAGGTCATTGATTTATTAGAATTTAGATATCTTTAACACTTGGGCGGCGGCGGGCATTTTAGTAAATTTTCAGGTACACTTATATTTCTATGCAGAGTACATTTTTGCTAAAAGTAAATATTGGAAATAAAAACTATTTATGTTTTATGCTTGCTCATAATGAAACAATGTGTGGACACTGAAAACCTAGAGATAGGGAAGGATTTTTTTTTTCAAATTTCGATTTATCATAACTTCTAACACAAACAATGGATCATCGAGAAATTTACAGAGCGTATTGATGTAGATTAAGACACATATATTTTCAGAACTGTGCAGGCAACTCTGTAGCTACAGCAGGTTCCTAAAAAAAATCCTTCAAATCATCGACCCTCCTGAAAAATTTTTAATTTTTGAAAATAAATTTAAGCTGTTGATGAATTTTTACCTTTGTTTTTTAAATTAAAATTAAATTAAAAAATTAAAATTTTTCAAATTCTGCGGTGCACAAGAACGGCAACCCATGATCAAATTACCTCTACTTTCAGCACTCAATACTTCTGTTCACGAGCACTAACGATCGAATAATACGATCAACGTGAAATTTAAAGTACATGTTGGTATTAGCTAGGACCAAGTCTGGTAGAAGTTATTTTGAAATACTTGCAACACTGTGATAGTGGTGCCACTTTGAAAAATAGTTTCCGATAGTTTCCGATTTAGCCAACGGATTTTAACAAAATTCACGCAGTAGGTGAAACTTACTAAGACAGATTTCATAGAAATTTGGTAGAAAAATTAGTATAGGGCTGCCAGCTATAATAATTTTTGTCTCATAAATATTGAAATTTGCTCAGGAAGCAGATTTGGTAAATATTTGACTATGACGCATAGTTTCTAAATATTATGGCACAGTTTCTAATTATTATTTAGCGCCACTGGACAGATTTATACCGATAGAAGGACTAATTGCGAATTTATTTGAATTTAATTACTAGATATGTATAGTTCTGAAAAACTGAAGTATAGCTCCTAATGAATTAAAAACACAAACGATAAATTTTACCGTTTTCTTTTTTTCTGAATTATATTACTGTTTTCTTTTTTTCTAAATAATATGTTGTAATGAAATGGATATACCATTAAAGAATTAAAAAGAAGCATTTTTATTTTGCTTCGATTTCACTTCATCTTCGACTTCGGCTGAAAAACCGACTTCGGTCGGATCCTAGTTATTGTTCGTTCCAGAGAGCTTCTATAAGAATTGTTAGCTTATCAACAACAATTATCATAGATCATATTTGTATTATTTCTGTAATTTTCTATTGTCGTTTGTCACCACATTTAAAAATCGACGTCAGATGCGAGAGTTTCCGGAAGGAAGGAAGAACTCCGAAAGAAAGGGATCTATATATGCAGGGGCCAGATAAGCAACTCCATATATTTGAGTATGAAACTTTAAAAAACCAAATAAGGACCAGCATCCTTGTTGACGTTATTATCTTTGCTGGCTCTGTAATCTCTTTCGTAGCTAAATACATTTCACTAACGATAAATCAATTTTATAGCTCTCATGCTTTTACATATGTAAATGAAACAATATAACTTAACCATGATGCTTATTCACTTCTTAGGATATCATGTTTCGTGCTTATTTCAATCTTTTATTTATTTCGACCTCAATATTCCTTAATCGCAAAAAATAGCCACGTCTAAATTGTAAACAAAAAAATCCTGCGACTTCGAACTTTGAAGGCGCCCATCAGGCGAATCCCAATATCTAAAATCCCAATATCTAAAATCCAATGGCTGAATCTTTTCGTGGTGTTACTTCCCTATTATTGTTATTCAGCTCGCCTTAACACCTAAGACGATACTTTGCCCGACAGGGCGGAATCCAAACTGGCGTCAGATTCTAGTTAACTTGCAGCCAAAGAGCCGCACAATTGAACTTTATCTGAGACAAAACGATAAGTTGTATTTGGGATAATGTAGATACCTAATAACGAATACCTTTAAGACGCTGGCGGCACATTTCGACTCGACCCCACCATCGACAAGTATTGGTTCGTAGTAAGAAGATTTTATGATTATATCCGAACTTTTGTTGGGGGTAATTAAATAAAAGTACGCCACGGATTGTTTAATATTATGGCAGCGTTAACTTTGGCTTAAAGCATATAAATGGGTCGATTGTGGAAAACTGCAATGAGAAAAGCTAATATACAGTTATATCGTTATTGGCAGTATGCCATTCAAATGATGCTTAATTTTATTTTTCGCAGTTACCATCATGAGGGTGGGACTGAAAATGGTCCCAGTTTTCCATTGTTGGAATATAAACATTTTTTTAGCTTTGATGCTTTTGCATAGAATTTTACGTAGTTACACTTAGCTTGTCTAGTCTTTTGATTCTTATTTGTAATAATCTTGCTCGAACGATTCTGCCATACTATAATGGACGGTTGCAAATTTTAATACGAAAAATTTCGATACATACTAAAAGATATGCTGAACTATTCTCTGAAATATTTTTAATTTATATATGTTTCTATATTGGTTTAATGCAGACTGTTTCAAAAAACAATAACAAATACCAATTTTTTCGATTGTATTTATACTTATTTCATATTGATCCGATGAATCTATCGGAAGTTATAGGGGCAAAAATAGTAATAGTAATGCCCGAAAAAAAAAATCGGAAAATTTAAACATATAAATCTTTTTTTTTGTGCTGGCAATTACCGTCCGATATAATTTCTTCCAGCATTTTATAGTTTTGGAGCGATATTTTCATGATTTCATCCGCGAATATGGTCTTGGAGTTAGTCGTGAGCAGCATACTAAACTAAAATAAAATAAAATAAAATAAGTACATATCCCCAGACTTTTGTCTGGTTGTTAGTTTGAGGCGAAGATTCCAAGAAACAGAGCTAAGAGCTTGATTAAGAGTTTAACGCTATAATTAAAGCACTTTTGAACCTGGATTGAGAGACAGACGGGGAATAGTAGTTGGAAAATTTGTTAAATATTTTAGAGTATCTATTTCTCGAATCTCTGTCAACATAAACAGTGTGATGGTCATTTTATTTTCATTGAAGACAGTGTTGTCAAATTCAAAAGATTTAGTCTGTAACAATAAAATGGAAGGCTTTCAAAATCACGTGGAAGGTATAATCTCTCAAGGCAAAAAGAACAAACTGCTTTTGGATAGATTCCAGTCTATCGCTATGAATATTGAAACTAGGATTCCAGACGAGTACTTGGCAAGTACTTTGACGTATTGAAGATTAAAGCGAAATTTTTTATCTAGAACGACACCGAAATCCATAATACTATATACATTTTCCAGCAGCTTATAACACAGGCGGAAGTCAAAACTTACAGTAGAGGTACTAAAAAAAGTTTATATCGAGCACATCCTTGCTCAACCGATAAAAGCTTTAACTGAAAGTATGTTTAATCTGATTGAATAGTGTATTACATTTTGAGGTCTTCCGCATAAGAAAGGTGTGGAATGTGGGATAATACCACCAAGAGATCCAAAATAGAAAATATTAAATAGCAGCGGCCCTATGTGGCTACTTTGAGGTACACTAGAGGAGACGGTAATTTTTTTTGGTGAGAAAACCTTGGAATTTTACATTCGGTGTTCGATTTTTTAAATAACAATCCAACCAATTCCGCAAGTTTCGTGAAATGCCAAATTTTTCCTGCTTAAATTTCATCTTTGCTGAAGTCAATGTATTTAGTATCTGCTTGGTATCTACTAATAAGATACCAGAAAAGATATAGAAAGCGCCAATATAAAAGAAGCTTTTAGACCAAGAAATTCTGATATTTTTATCTTGAAACTGATTTTGTGAATTGTTTTCAACAATTTGACTTGCTGGAGAATTATGAGCGGCTATGAGCACACCATCACCTCTAGTTTATCCAGTACGAAAATAATTACGTTCGTTTCTGCATATGGTCCAACAACTGTCAAGTATTTCTCCGTTTTCATGAGAGTCCTTTAGCCAGGACTCCGTAAAAGTAAATACAATAAACTGGCGAAATTTGGCATCAAGATAGAAATTATTTAATTTGTCTCTCATACCACCACAACTGTGATAAAATAGTTTGCGGCCATCTGGTAATGGTTTCCTGTTAGGATCGATACTTGGTAAAATCTTCTCTTGCTCTCTGCAGGTGATAAATATATTTTGACGAAACCTGTGAAGTAAAGGTTTTCAGGTCATTTTTTACTTGGTCTGCAGATACTCCAAGCTTGTCGTGGTACCGAGTAAAACCAAGATTAAGAAAATCAAAGTCAATTGGTAGACCCTCTTATTGGATCATAATTTCCAAATGGGTTTTAGTTTTACCCTCGAAATATGGGCAATCGCTGGCATTGTGCATGTAAGCAAGGAGAAGACGAGCATTGTTGTATATTTTACTACCCCTACTTTCCAGGTCAGGCACTTTATGGTGGCTTTCAAAAGTGGTGGCAATAACGGGTCTAAACAGTTGAATGCAAATTGTAATAGATTTCTTGAATGATTATCTGAATTGACTGCGATGGTGGTGGAAGGTATGTAGTCTTCACCACCAATAAAATTAGTGTAATTGATTGGAACTGTTATGGAATCTGCATTAGTATGTTTTTTGTTGCTTCATCGGTAGCACTTAAGTCACAATCGACACTTTTGAAATTGTCCTTAACCGTTTCAACCATAGCTTTCTTTTTTAAATAAGTTTTGTTTTTCATTTTTTGAAAGAGTTTTTTATATGGAAAGTATGCTGCTGCGTTGGATGTTACGTTAGTAGACTGCCGGGAATATTAATTACCAAGCTAATACACATATCAAAAATTCTTCTAGTCCATTTGATTGCGGTTCCTCTGACTGGGTTATATATGAATGGGTTCTATCAAGAGGTAACTGTCAAAGCTTCTAGTTTTTGATTTGGACGTATGGATGGTGGACCACTGGCAGTTTAATTTGCGCAAAAGGATGGGAAACGAAGTCTTGTTACATTTTGAATTTTTTCTCAATCTAGTGTGTTTTTCTTACGACTACTCTGGTTCTTCCATCTGCTGAATGAGATCTTTTTCCAGGTTTGGGCTTCGACAGATCCATTCGAGTCGGCAAACAGCCAAGAATATTTTGCTGGTATCCCCACATTAAAACGCCTGGGAAATTTTTTGCTTTTCGTCCGCCCTGGTAAAATTGTAACTTTCCAATCTTCAATTAAAGCTTCTCTCTCGTGAAATTTCCGTATCCAGCTTTCATCCGCAGAGTTAGAAGCTACTTTTTGCGAAAAAAATTTCATATTTAGTAAACGGTTTTTTAATGCGATACAACTGATCCCCGTTTGATCTAGATTTGTTTGCTTAATTGTTCGGATTTGCTGGGACCATTCATCATTTGTCCAGAAGGTGCCGCATTTGAAAATTATTTCGTGCTACTGGGTTGGTTTTTCTGGCAGGCTGGCACTGTGTTGTAAGAGACTCTACTTCATAGGGGAAGTTGATGTGTCCTTGGACTGCACTCTAGATATATAATGTTTATTTTGATTTAAACTAGCATTATGTAGCATGTTTTTTACCTTCTACTGATGATGAATCAGTTATATCGAATAGTGATTTTGGGATGTTACTGATTTTACTGAGCTTATCATTTATAGAACTAAGCTTGCCCTCGATCAAGTTAACTGCCTTGCATAACTTTGGTCTCGCTAAATTCATCCATATAGAGTTTTTAGATTTTAGTGTTTTTAGAACTTAGTGTTTTTAGTTTTTAGAGGTTCTAGATTGAACTTTGATCGAGTCAGCAAATTTTGGTGTCTAGAAAATGTTTAGTAAACTTTACAAACCACCGACGTTGTGGTAAAATAGTTTGAGGCCATTTAGTGGCTAATTTTTATTAGGTGTACTGAAATCTTCCATTCCCCTCTGGAGGAATGAAGTGTTTTTAGATCGGACGCTGTTTTTTATTTGGTCTGCTGATAATTCAAACTAATCATTATATCGAGCCAAAACAAGATTAAATGCATCAAAGTCAATTAGGAAACGCTACTGCTGAATTGTAGCTTTGAGATGAATTTTATATTCCCCATCGAAACATATACAATCAATTATTTGATTAGCTTCTTCTGATAAGAAATCTGCTGGCAGAAGCTTTAAGAGAACTCTACACATTCGTGAGCAACATAAGCACTTCCAAAACCTTTCATAAATCATAAAAACAACTTTTTTTGCAGAAACAACATGGCTTTTCTAAAATGACAATAGTTTCTGAAGCCGTTTTCGCAATTTTCCAATAAGACGCTCAGACATCCATCGGATACAACACATAATGACTTATCATCCATTAAATACCGATGTCCCTGCCAAGTGTACTTTACCCCGTAGCTTTTTTAATGGAAAAAACCATTGTTATGCAGGAAAATATAAATACCGTTACATACATTCACCACAGGCACACATTCAAAGATTCTGCCTCCAATATTGCTCAAATATTTCATTATTTCAAATATTTCAATATATTCAGTTCCAGAACTAATATGACTTGCATAAAATGAGTTCTTCTTTGGTAGAACCATGGAAATATTTGGTAAAGATCAATATACCTATGTATACCTATACGGCCATTTTAGTTCTGCCTGCATTGAATCCACGAAGAACGCTAAAAAGTTTCATGTCATCGGGAATTTGTTGAAATCGTTTTCTGAACGCAAAAACTAATTTCGTGTGTACAGATTCATGAAAAAAGAACCGGGAAAATACGTTTTTCCCACATCCGCAGTCAGCTGGATACCGGGCGTTAGGTAGAACGTGATGACTTTGAATATTAACAAAGAAAGTGCCATGGATAGAACCAGACACGATGAGGCATGACTCGCATTATGGTTCAGGGTCGACAAGCCGCAGGCATAAATTTTCTTAATGATTTTCGTTAATGGAAATGTGCAAATTTTTCACCGTATTTACGACTCCCACCTGACAGGAAGATAATTTTTCTCTGTCATTGCAGATAATAACTGTCATTTGAACTTTTATCGGAAGTTGCATTGTAAAATATCACAAAAACCAGCAAGATATCCTTCGTATTTTCTTTCCACAATTTTTTTACAGAATAAGTAATTCAATTATATACATATAAGTACAGAATAAGTAATTCAATATAATTCATAGCTTAACGATGTTCCTTGGCGAGAACCTGTCTTGCATATCCAATTTTTAAGCGTCATGCGACTTAGAAGGACAATTTAAATTAACGAAAGAATATAGCACCACCATGTTTTTGCAAGATGTTCGAAGCATTAAAATTGCTTTGATTACCGCTAAAGAGGATATCGCTCGGTCCTGATAGCGACAATAACATTTTGCCAAACACTTTTTCCAAGCTTCATAACAATATACATTTTTAGTTAAAGCGACACTTAAAATGCTCATTCTTCGCTTCCATGCAGTAAACAAAGTCAAGTGTATTGGGCTGCCACTTTAGAATTAAGGAAAGCTCGTTAATCTAATAGAGCTCTACGAAGAAAGTACTGAGCATCTGCGGTACAATTTGAAGGCAATACCATTTGTACGATAGGCTTGCTGATGGGAGTCTGTGTCACTGCTCATCTACGCCAGTGGGCGCTAATAGAAGCTACTACACCGACGTGAGATAAGATTGGATAAAAGTAATTACACCTGGTGCCTTCAATTAAATTACCCAAGATGTGTAAAACACACGGAAATCAACCTGTAGCTTCCATGAAATTAGCCATGTATGTTCTGCGGTGGCATCAAATAATAGTGTGGTGGTCTGTTGAGAAGAGCAACAAGATACCTCCAAGATATAAACGCAATTTACGACCTATTTTGATGAAGACGATATCCATTTAGAATAATCCAATCGATCTCATGTTGAATTTAATTAGGCTGCACAACTTAATTGATAGCTTTTGTAAAATGATGGGCCTCTATTGAGTGATTCTCTCAATAAGTAAATGTTATTATATCTTCAGGTAACTACAATTAATGATGCATATATGTATAAGTGAAAACTTTAAACGGAAATAATATTTGGAAGTTTTTAAGTCTAGGAAGCAGTAGAAAATTAAGTGCACAGTATAACTACTATATGTTCTAAAATATATGTTTGGTTTTATTACTAATGCTCGAAGAACATTAGTATTAAAATCGATATATAAATATATATATATATATATATATATATATATATATATATATATATATATATATATATAAATCATCACAAGTGTCTATTTCTCGGGAACGCGCCACCCGATTGAGCTGAAACTTTCAGGATACATTGGTGTATATACAGAATAGGTTCAAATTTAAATAAATGTCAGTTATCTTTAAACCTCTGGCGCCGGCGGCCATTTTAGTGATATTTTTAATATACCTATTATTCCGTAAACAAATAATTTTTGCAAAAATTATGGTAACAAAATGAATTTCAAACGTGTTTTAAATGTGAATCGGATAGTGTTTTGGAATTTTTTAGCCCCATGTGTGCGCTAGGTGCCTAAAAAGAGAACGGGAAAATTTAAAAAATTTTAAATTGCGATTACTTTTGACAGAAATATTCAATCAATATGAAACTTTTAGAAAATATTGGTATTATTAAGTTGTAAATTTGTGTTGCTTTTGATGATCATATTGGCAAATATGTAGCTAGGGCAGGCGCTGAAAGTGAAAGCCTTCAAATCATCGACTCTCCGAAAAAAATGTCGTATCTTATAAAAAAGCCACTCATATATAAATCTTATGTTTTGTCTACACATTCAAAGTAAAAAATTTGAAATTTTAAAACGGGCACGCCTATTAACCCTTTCCCAATCAACCTATATTTTTAGCATCAAACACTTCTGTTCACGGAAACTCACGATCCAATAATCAGAATTAATTGAAATTTACAAAATGTATTGGTCTTAAATAGGACCAAGCCTGATAGAAGTGCTTTTGACCTTAGGGCAATTTTGTGCCAGTGGTGCCATTTTGAAAAATCACTAAGAAAAATAACTGCTTTTGGCCCTATAAATTCTGATTCAACCATTCGATTGAACGAAATTCACACAGTAGCTGAACCTTATTTCAAGCCACGTTTGGTAGAAATTCGGTCGAAAAATTCGGTTGGAGCTGCCAGCTATGGTAATTTTGGTGTGTTAAGTTTGAAAAATTTCTGATGAAAATAAAGCTCTTTGCCCTATAGCTTCCAGTACAGTCATTGGATCATAACGAAATTCAAATGGCAAATAAAACTTTTTGTACGCAATATTCAGTAGAAATTCAATTTCAAAATAATAATTGGATTGCCAGCTATGGTCGTTTTGTATTTTTTAGCATATCTTTAGTAAGCGATTTTATCATAGAATTTTCAAATCGTAATGATCTTATAGTGAAAATAAACACCGAACATTGAGATCTAGAAAATTTGAAAACTTTTGCGAATGGTAACCCTAAATTTCTTTGCATCCCTATAACTTACAAAGCAGTCATTAGGTCAATACGAAATTCGCACAGTAGGTTGGCTTCAACGTAAGGCAGATGCGACATATGTTTTGCTACGGTGCTAGCAAAAGGCTGCCAGCACTAGCCATTTTTGTTATTTTCGTTCCAATAAATGCTTGCACTAAGTATTTTCATCACAAACATTTGCAATAAAAATAAGTAAACAATGCTTAAATTTTCTGAGATCTGCAAGTTTTCCGGAAGTCGCCAAAATTAAAATAAGCTTATTATCTCATATTACTTAGGGTGTATTAGTTTTAAGTAGGAAAAGTAAGTAGTGGTAGAACACACACTCAAAATCTGTACCAATCCTCTACTGTTCTTCGAATATTAGTGTTTCTAGCGATTCTGATGCGCTAGGGTTTTTTTAATTAAAGTTTTAAATGCTCGAACCGTCAAGAAATTAAATTGACACTAAGATCATTATCCCTTTCCATTAGCTTATTTCCTTAGACCTGATATCAGGACCCTTGAAATTAATGCTGATGTATATAACACTCAAATCTCTCAAAAATCTAAACTTTTGTGACATAAAATATACGTGACCAGGTCGCAATATACTCCTACCTTAATCATGTTGGCTATTGGAATGGGGTCACCGATGCAACAGGCGGATTCTTCGTGATTAAAATGGAATCTACGACCGAATAAGAACTGTTTATAAGAAATTTATTTAGTCTGACGTTTTTTTAACATAAACTTTCCATAAAAACTCTATTCCAGGAAATCATATGTATGTATTTGTTAAGTAACGATATAATTTCTTTCAAGTAGCGTTAGCAACACCCGCTTACGGAAAAAACATGATTTGAATCATTAATTAAATATATTTACAATAATAGTTTTCATATACATGTATATATATATATATATATATATATATATATATATATATATATATATATATATATATATAAAATAAACAATTTACATATATAATTTATTAATTAATATCCTAAAACTTTGGCTTCCCAAAAAAGGATTTAAAAAATAGTGTGAGCTTATACGTAGATTTTAAGCTGATGTTCAACTAATTAGTTATTGTTATACGTTCAAACGATGATTTCAAACAAAATATATAATGCGTTTCTTCTTGTTACTAGATGTAAGAACGCAAAATTCGCTTCGCTTTTACACTTTTTCATTCATGTTATTGTTAACTATTTTAAAACATTCAAAGTAGCCAATATGTTTTAAAATAAACATCTACAGAAAAATCATGAATTGAATAACTCTACCCACACTGGGCGCTGTTTAATTTTACATTTTTTCCGCTTTAAAATTTGTTTTTTCGTTTTAGTTTCTGGCTTTTAATTCAATTTGCATTTCAATTCCATGGTATCTGACTTTTAAAGCCTCGCATCCTACCAAAAATGAAATAAAACTAAAAATTCAGTGTCACTTTACTTATCTTTTCTCATTCTCACAAAGGTATTTCAGGAATAGGTAAATAAAGCAAGTAAGTGTCAATATTTTGCTATTTTGGATGCATTTGAATTATCATACCCTGAACCTAACCTTTTTCTGTTAGCTTGCAAGATATTACAATAACAAATAAATCACAATAAGTTGAAAAAAGTATTTACACACAATTTTTTGACAAAACATTTTCCTGCTGTAAAACTAGAAACTAAAAATAGAAAAATTGAAGCATATAATGCAGTATAAGCTCACGCAATATGCAGTACATGAATAATTATAGTGAAATTCGCCGAAATCAACCATTATAAAAGAGAAACCGAAATATTTACTTTCAAAGACCGCTGCTTCATGTATATTTTAGCCAGTCATACAATAACGAAATTATATGTAAGTTCCAAAACGCTGACTACTTAAGCATTAAAAACTATTTGATTACAATAGACTGGGCAACTACTTTTTCGACATTCAATTTAACTGAATTGGTGGTTTCTTTTTAAATGCCATCCACAAATTTATGTCAAAGCGAAGGAAAAAAAAACTCTCAGAATTTTTGCTCGACAATAATTTAAGGCGTCTCAGAAACATTAAAAAGTATTTATACAAAGCAATCAAAAACAAAAACTGTTTCCATGATATTATTTATATTAAGTGGTCTGAGACAATATTGGGTCTCGGGTATATTCGCAAATATAAAAGGCTAGCAAATTAATGGTGATATATCAACGTATGGTAAATTTGATTGAAGACGGCCCCATTTGGAGATAATCAGGCGACTTTGTGGATATATTTTCGAGCGATAACAATCTTTCCTCGAGCCATTGCAAACTAATGGTTCTCAATTCATTATCATTGATATTCTCGAGGAAAGCATTAAAATTTGCTGTTTAAATTATTCAGCACAATTTTAACATTATATCTAGAGCAGACATCGTAGACTCTCTTCACCTCTTCAAAAATATATCCGCTTCACGACTTATACAGTCCTCTGGAAAGGCATAAACACTAATATTTATGTTACATAATTTACCTTACACTCACAGAATGCTTGGCTTATCGCTATAAAGCCAATGAACTTTTTGTGGGTTATAAACCAGAGCAGCATGAACTAATTTGCTTCGTAGTTTAAATGGCAGCAGTAGTAGATGCTACATATACAATTTTCAAAAAAAAAAACCTGTTCGTCTCCACTGTATGTCCTGTGAGACTGTTCTATTAGCACAATATTTTTGATCCATACAAGGAGCGTACATTTTTTGAGAGAGTGCACAAACCATGACTTTATTGACTATGTGGGTACTTTGTATCAAAGGTTCAGTAACTTGATAGTTGTGGCCGACACCAATATAGATGCCATTAACATAAGCAATAGCTAATGTGTTAATCATAATAATATATTGGTAATGAATAATGAGGTACTACTAAATTGTAACCCTACCAGAATTACATCAAGTTCGGCTAATTTGTTAGACCATGTAACAACTACCGTCAACACTCAATCTGTTGCTTTTCACGTAGAATACTCAGAATGGCCAGATTTAGATCATCATACTTTTTATATAACAGTATTTGGTATTAAAGAGCAACTGCAACCTATAGTTAAAAAGAACATTTCAGTTTTAGATAAACGACTATATGTTAGCTCGGTGCTAAAGAAGCTTAGTGGAACGCATGGTGAAATTTCTTTAAAAACATAACTACTATTATTCAAGATGCAAAACAGTCAGCTTCAACTATTAAGGAAATCAGAGTTAGGAGAGGCAACAATTGGATTACGAAAGATTTAATTAAGGAAATGGATAAAAAGAAAATGTTGAAATGTGGAAATGAATCCAAATGATGAAACTTACTTCTGAATACACATTCTTGAAGAATAGAGTATGTTCCATGATCAGAATTGCTACGAAAGACTATTTTAGAAGACAGCTTATTTCTACTCAGAGTTTCGTTAGGAGAGTTTGGAAATTCATCAATCAAGAACGCTTGTTGGGCAATTAGATAAGCTAATCTAACTCTCTCATCACTGACAATAATATCGTTGATCATTTCAGCTCTATAGGGGAAAAACTTACTGAGGACTTAAAAGTGATGTTTAACGTTGACAATTTTGAAAGGCAGAACATTCCGGTGAATTCAAAGTCTCTTTTTTTCGAGCCAATTGATCCTGGTGAAGTATTTGTCGTAATTAACTCATTGAAGAATTCTTCACCTGGCACTGATGGAATAACTTCCGAAAACTTGAAATTAGTTGCTACTCAGATATCACCTTTTATTTCTGCAATCATTAATAATCACATAAACAAAGGTGAATTCCCTACAGAGCTGGAAGATACCATGATAGTTTTTATTCATGAATCAGGTGACGATTTAGATCCTTCTAATTGCGTTAACAAGTTCGTTTAGTAAAATTTTCGAAAAAAATTTATCAAAAAATGATTAGTTGAGTTTATAAAAAATAGTGTGGAATTTAATACACATCAATATGGTTTCCTAGAAAAAAGTAACACAACATCAGCAATAACAGATGCCTTACAATTTATTAGTTGTGAACTTGACTTGAATAAATATGTGGCTGCACTGTTTATTGATTTAGCGAAGGCCTTTGATACAGTTAATCATTTCACTTTGTTAGAAAACCTAAGAGAACTTGGAATAAGAGGTTTGGCACTGGCGTTAGTTGATAGCTCCCTGAAAGGCAGAAAAATCCTGGTTAGGTTTAATGATGAAATAAGTAAACAACGAGTAGCTAACATTGGTGTTCCTCAAGGGTCAATTCTAGGGCCACCTTTATTTTTACTCCATATTTATAATTTATATCTCTCTGGTCTGACTGGAAAATATATTATTTATGCTGATGATACTCTTTTGCTATTCTCTGCTAACTCTGCTGAACTTCTGGAGCGGCAAATAAATGATCTAATTGTTTATGGGTCCTTGCTTTTGGGAAACAGGCTTACAATCAATACCTGTAAAACTAGTTACATGGTATTCAAGCAGATTAAGAAGAGTGAAATCTGCCTAAATATCAGAACATATGGAGAGGAGGTACAAAGAGTGGCTAGATCTAAATATTTAGGACTAATTATTGATGATAGTTTACTTTGGTCCCCTCACATAAGTAATAAGAAATATAAGTTTTTTTTCTGGGTATAAATATTATAATATTACTTGGATTTAGACCTGAAAAATATGATCTACAACTCTTTTGTGCTGCTTAAGATTACTTGTGGTATATTGAATTGGAGTCAAACTTCAGAGATGAGTATTGACTCAATTCGTAGGATCCTCAATAGGATAGTTAAGTCAGTGCATGGACTTGATAGAATGACTCCAAGTGATATACTATACAGACAAACAGATAAAATATATAATACTCAATAACAATATCATATCTTCGATATCTCCAATAAGACACTGTGATTATCACAGCTATCACAAAAGATTTAAAGGTAATCTCAGGCTTGATATCACAAGAGCATATAGAAAACATAAAGGTCCTATTAGATTAGCTATGGACATCTTCAACAATTTACCTAAATCTTTGAAGAATGCTAGATATTTTTCCGATTTTAAAAGGATGCTGAAGAATCATATTAAAACCATGTAAAGTAAATTACGTACTATTTACTACTAGTTTTTATCGATTCCCAATTTGCGAATTTTATTTATTTATGCATCCCTCATACCAGCACTCTCTTGCTGTCTGGGAGGCAGTCTATTGTTTTGTTTTCTCGTTGAAAACACTTCTATTAATTTTTATTTTTATTATGAAAGAGCTTCTTCTTCTCCTTTGCATACTTTTTTTTCATGTTTTCCACTAACTTCCTTTCGGGGGATGATGATGGGTCTAATTGATTGTTTCTTGACTTAGCGGCTTACTGCTGCTAGGAAGAAGAGGCTCTGCAATGTAGCAGACCCCATTGTGTTTGTTTGTTTGTTTTGTTTGTTTTATTGTCCCATTTTCGTTTCTGGGTTTTGATTTGTATAAAGATACATATTACATATCACACAAGTGCTCTATACGTGACTAAGCAACACGCTCATGGTAAACTAAATACAAGTGAATTCGACAATTTGTTACCATGAAAAAGTACTCACACTTTTACCCACCATCTGAAATCCATATAATCCTTCAAACTCTTAGCAAAATTTCTTGGTCCTCTAGGGATGTCAATAGTTGATAAGAGTGCATCGAGTCAACCATTTGTGAGAGAAAGCAGTTGTGGAAAATAAGCAAACTCACATATCGTGCATTTCCTATCAATTTTCTTTCTATCGATGGTAAAAACATTCTTCGATAGAAAATAATGAAACTGTGGGAACACATATAAAACACATCCACAAACTTACATCCACAATCCACAAACACTTTACAATTTAATACACCCCAAAATTTATGCAAAAAAAATAGGCTGAGTAAGTTGTTATTAAAAATTTTATTTAGAATATTAGTCAGTCTACATTGCAAGTTAAAACAATAAGCAATATATTTGAATAAAAACGTCAAGACTTGTTTTCTATTTTATTCAGAAGTTAAATTTTTTATTGGAAGTATTAACTTCCAAAAAACTATAAAGGAAATGATTCAAAAATTATTCAAATTCATTATACATATTCATGTCAATATTTTGCTAAATTTAGTCAATTATATTTCAATCAAATTTTAAATTTTCAAGTATAAATCTGAAGCGACAACAAATGTCAGGCAACTTTCAATAAGCATCAATAAAGCCAGAAGAAGCCATTTTCATTAAACTGATATAGTGATAGAATGCTTTTACTATAAATTGGGACAAAATATGAACAATTAAAGCATCATGACTTTGAATATGTTCTTGTTCTCGTACACTTATAATTGCCCAAGAATTATTCAATGAGTGATTCGTAAATAATTTGAGTTGAGTGAAATTCTTCAAAGTAATAAAACTGTTGTTAGGCACTTCAGCGAAAAATTTCTCCACCCTCATCTGAAACATGAATGAAACAGGGCCAAGTATGGACATTACCTTCTTCCTGAAATCTGTTTACTGTATTTTTGCTTATTTCAAGAGAAATCTTCCACCATCATGTATTTTATACAGCTAATTAAAATGGAAGTTGCCTGCGGATATAAACTTTGTTTTGCGCTCGATTTCTGTCGCCAATTTTCTGGAATAATTGTAAGTCATATTTCTGAAAACACTTTCAGAAACTTCATCACGGGTGTCTTATTTATTAATAATTATGATCTGCACATAATCTGGCTGATTAATTTGGTAAAATACCTGCTCTTAAACTTTTGCCCGGTGGGTCTGTCGAGCGTGGGCGACTTCATCTGTTTACTTACTATCCGGACATAATCCCTTGAAAAACTGAAATATTCTAACTAAAACGATGACAACTTCAATTTAAATTTCGAATACATTGATTTCAAGACTTACATTTGACAAATCCAGTGATTTACTTATAACATGAAATAATCAAAGCATTTAATATTTTCCTATACTGAAAAATTATTCATCCATTTTCCAAAGTAGAATCGAATTCAGATGTTCTTGGTATTTATTTTGGAGCTTTTAAATTTCACTTCGAAAAGCTCACTACATCAAACATTCGGACTAGAACGGGAATACCATTCCGGAGTATTAACTTAAACCTCATTATCGAAAACTTATTTAAACACCTGCGAACACAAAAACGTTTTATTACTCAAACTCAATTAAACTTTGCTTATTCTAATCAGAATATATAAATCATTCATCTGATAGTCTAAGTTTATCCTGTGAACCAAAACGTTTACCCAAATACATGTCAAACAGTGAAATCATGCCTCATCGACACACTCCTTTCCCAGCGTTTACCCAAGCGTTAAGTAAAAATCAATTTCTGTATTCGATAATTGGCTGTCGTTTTCGGCAAAAAGGTACCGACCGAACAGGTCCTTTGCTTGGGCAAACATTCACGTTCATCGAAATGTTTATTTTGCCACTATAGATTGAAGGAAATTTAATGATAACGAAGTAAACCGGACCAAACTAAGGTGGCAGCCGCTCAGCATCAATAAACACTAGATACAGGTACAATTACTATGAACGAACCTATGCAAAATATACATTACCATGCTTGTCAAGAGGTGTTCAGAAACAGTCGAATGAAAATGTACCAGATGGAAACCAGAACTTTCTTGTTGCGAATCTGAGAAAATAACGGACATGTAATCTTTATAAACTTGAAATGTCAATTTTACTTTGCTTACATACATATGTAGCAAAATGCAGAGGCGATTTGATATAGATTGGTAAATCTATACAGTAACTACTTATGTACATATTTCGATAGAAACAGGTTTCACTTGGCTAGAAAACGGATGATGAGAAACGAAGAAAATTCTTCAACTATATTAGGCACTTTTAAAGTTTTTGTGACATTATTCAACTGAAATGTCTCTTTCTACCATAAACTTAGTAATGTCTTCAATTTTACGTGAAATTTGTTTTGGCGAAAATTTAGCTTGAAATTTAGCGAGAGTGGTACTCAGTTCTTTGCGTAAAAGGCTACTTTTTTCCGTGAAAAGATGCTTTCGGAGTTGAAATGCAGATGACATTGAAACCTGTTTCCAATCATTTCACGCCAATTTAGTATGCGCAGTTCATTCTTTTGAGCTAAAAATTCGAGCTAAAAATTTCGAGCTATTTGTCTGTCATTGCATATGAACTTTTTTACGCTGAGCTTTCTAGTTGCATCCTCTCTTAATTTCCTTCAACTCCCCTGATAATTTTACGCGACTTTAACATGCCCACTGTAGAGTGGGACTCCAATAACTTCAGTTTACTATCTTACAACAACCTTTCTGTTGCGAGTTCTTCCTTTCTTTCACTTTGTTCTTGTTCCCAAATCAACTACTTTCATAAGACCAATAACTCCAATACTAGCGTTCTCCTAGATTCTCTTTTTCTCTCTCCTGCTCCTTTTGCATATGTGCAACGCAATCCTCAGCACCCTCTTCTCCTACTTGCTGTTATTGTCAACTTCCAGGTAAGGAATAAATGTCCTTCTTTTCAGCGTTACAACTTCTTTAAAGCTGACTTTCAAAACATATCCTCTGTTGATTGTGCATTGCCCAAGTTCTACTCTTTCTTTTCTAACCTTATCTTTCGTGTTACCCCCATTAAACGTACTCTCAAACCTAATGATGTATCTTGGTTCCCATTAAAAGTCTCTGATAATCTTAAAGCTAAGAAAAAAGCTCGTAAAAAGCTGAAGAAGACGGTTTCACCCGCTGACCTTCAGGAATTCCGTAGTTTACGTTCTCATGCTAAAAAAGTGCTCAAGCAGTCAATGCGTGATTACTTTGTGAATATCGAGGCTTCAATCTGTTCTTATCAATGTAAACCCTTTTGGTTTTACATTCGTTCTCTCAAATCCAATTCCTAAGTTCCTGATTCTATGTATCTTGATGATGTTACTCCTTCCATTCCTCAGACTCTTTGTGATTTGTACTTCTCCTGAATTATCTATGTTTAGTACCAATCCTTTGGAAGTTCAAATCCTTTTGCATACCTTCAATTCTAATGTTAGTTCCAGCACTAATGGTATTCCTAATATCCTTGTCTTATCCCTCTCACACTCGCTTTGTGTTCCTTTAGCTATCCTTTTCAACATTAGCCTTACATCAGGTGTATTAATTTCTTTATGGGAATCCACCAATATTTTCTCAATCTTCTAATGAGGTGATCCTTCCGTTGTTTCCAATTGTCGTCCTATATACCTCCTCTGCTGTTTCAGTAAAATCCTTGAACATCTTGTCTACAATAGAATTAACCCTTCTCTACAGCCTTTACTTCCTCCTGAGCAGCATGGTTTCATCAAGGGCCGCTCTACATCGAACAACCTTATAGCGTTCACTAATTTTGTCACCTTTACCTTCGATTGTCAACGTCAAGTTGATATAATTTACACAGACTTTTCGAAGGCTTTTGATTCTGTGAACCATAACCTGCTGCTATTTAAACTTAATGGGTTCGGTGTTTTTGGTCTCCTCCGCTCCTGGTTTTCCTCCTATCTTCAAAGTCGTCCCTGCAGAGTCATTTTTAATGGTTCCATTTCCTTTCCTGTATTTCCCACATCCGAAGTTCCTCAAGGTTCTATCCTAGGGTCCCTATTTTTTATCTTGTTTCTCGATGATCTTCCTTCTGTTATCGGTTCTCTCTGTTTTTTATATGCGGATGACTTAAAATTATACAGGGGAATCAAGGCTACTTAAGAATTTCACCAATGGCAAGCTGACTTGTTTGCTCCTCACCTCTGGTATCAAGACAACTTCTTGCCACTGAACATTTTGAAGTCCCACCATACAAAAATACTCCACATGTGTTTTCTTATTTTTTGTCAAGTGTTTCCCTGTCAGTTGTCCAGCATTTTAGAGATCTGGGCGTGGTGTTTGATTCAAAGTTAAAATTTGATGTTCATGTTATGAATATGACGTCCAGAGCCCCTAGGGTTGCTGGCTTTATCTTGTGTTCTTCGTATCTGTTTACCAACATTTTAGAACGCAGAATACCCATGCCAAATCTAGTCTCCGCTTTTTCAGTATTTATCTGATGCCATTGAATCTGTTCAGCGTAGGTTCACTCGCTCGCTGCTTTTTAAATTCAATATCCCCTATTCTCCCCACTCCTCTCGTCTTTTCATCCTTCGTTTGTCCTCGTTGAATCACAGAGATTGTTCCTTGATGAGTGTTCTCTTTTCAAATTTTGCCAAGGCATTTTTTGGTCAGACGTGAATCTAGTCGTCCATCTGAGGTTTTCTCTCTTCCGTTTGCACGTACGGAAGTCTATTTCTATTCGCTTGTCTTGCGTCTATCCAGAACGCACAATGCCCTTAAGCTTGGTCTTCTCCCGCAAAGATTTTTACAATTCAAGCATGTATTGAGTATGTTACCTTGAATTGCTATTTACCTTAGTTCTAATTTTAGGGTTCAAATTATTCAATTATTTTAGTAATTTCTTTTTCCTGTTTATGTTTGATTTTATTTGCCTTCTTGACGCTGTAATTGGAATTATATCTGTAGCGCAAGGATAAATAATTAAAATAAATATTAAAAGTGACATTTGGTGTCTGAATTTGCAAATTGAATTGTGCAAATGACTTTCTAATAACAAAATCAATTTATAATTGATAATCTTGACACTTTTTTCCATTGTCAACGCATTGAAAAAGTCTCAGGGCTTTTTCCATTGTCAAAAATTTCTCTCCAAAGTATGACAATATAATGGAGAATTGTATACGTCTAGTTTCACGATTAAGTCAGTACTAGCTATACTCAAAAACTTAAATATATTGACCGAGCCAGTCTATCAACTAGTTTCAAATAATGGGTTCAATTTTCTCTAACTTTTAAAATCAAACATTGAAATAGGGGATGGATTTTAAAAATTAAGATTTAAACCGATATTTTAAGAATAATTTACTTTCTTCTTTAGTGTCTATTAGTGTAAACACTATGGCAACCAAAACTATTTTTGCAGACTCCACGTTTCAAAGGTATTTACCTTCTTGTCAACGTTGAAAAGTGAGTTCACTTCTTCTGTTTCTGCTCTTTTTCACTAATTTAGGAACTAAATCAAATTTTCAACATATATAGGTGTTTGTTTGTTTAATTTACACTAAAATATCTTTATCCTTTTAGTGAATTTAAGGGTACCTTTATATTTCTGGCATAACAGGATATTGGAAGCAAAATAATTATACAAAATGGAAATCAGCTACATTTTCAGCCTTTTTATGATAATGCTTTGATAGCTTCCTAAAAAAAGGAACAGAAAATTCATAAAACTTTGAACTGTGATATTTTTAGACTGAGTGATTAGATCGTGGCGAAATTTACCAGAGACATTGGTGATTATCAAAAATACACTTGCATAATTGTTGATTAAATCGCGGATAATCGTGTAGTTAAATCAGGTACATAAACATATAAGGCTATTTGAAAAGAAAATTCTTATTAGGCAAAAATGCAAACGATTGATAAACTGTATGCTTTTTTCAATTTTTCCATCACATAAAAACAGTGACCCTTCGACAAAGTAACTATTTTTTTAGTACCCAAAATTTATGTTCGCGAGAAGCCACTACTGGATCACAGAACAAATTGAACATCGCAGAATTAAAAAGGTTTGGTGTAGAACCAGGTGAACCAGGTGGCTTGCTGAATTTGTTGGCAGCCTTGTGGCTGTGATTTCATTTTGATCTCATCAATATGAAATCAGCAGCCAGCACGAGCGATTTCGATAATTTTGGAACTAAAAATGCTGCCATTAAATTTGGAAATAAAAAAGTGCTTGGGTGACCTAAAGTTTGAATTTTTCGCAAATTATCTCTGTAATAATATAACTTCTGCCAGAATCTGCTAATTCAATTCACAGAGTAAGCTAACCTCAACGTGAACTTGATTTGATACACTTTTGGCCCAGTAGCTAAAAAAATTATATCACATTTGACGAACCGATTTGTTGCTTGATTTACATATTCAGTATTGTATGGATTATGTAGTTCGTCTGAGAAACTCACATCTTTTGAACTGAGATACGTTGCCATTAAATTTGCGTGTGCTAAATTTATGGCATAATGTAGTGAGCACAAACAATTGGATTTTAACCACTTCACCGTATAAAATTGAAACCAAAATTAACACATTTCTTACATTTTTCTTCGAAAATCTGTATTTCAAGTGGTTCCCATGCATTTCAATTTTTCTACCTTCCTGAATGAATCTTACACCATCTAGGTGTTTTGTTCGGACAAAGTATAGATTTTTGTGCATGTCCGATATGTTATCTTATGAATATTTCTTTTTCTTTTTTTTTTATCCTAGACTAGAACTGGCCTAAAACTAGAACTGGCATTATATGAGTCCAAAAAACTTTCTTGAAAATGGACAAAAAATAACTATTGAAACTTTAATGGCTATTTCACACTCTTCTTGCGTCTTTTTGCGTCGTTAACTGCGCTTGTATTTACTGGTGTTGGAAGAAAAAAACGATGGATACATTTTATCTTTGTTCGCACTACCAATGTAAAATTTTCCAAATTCCATGTTGCGCAATAACGGCAACCCATCATCAATTTACTTCTATTTAGAGCACACGAAATTTCTGTTCTCAAGAACTCACCATCGATTGATCACAACCATATAAAATTAACAGGATATATTAGTCTAAGTGATTTTGAAATGTGGATGATTCTGTGGCAGTGATGCCATCATACAAAATCGCTAAGAAAAATATACGTATTTTTACCCAATAAATTTCGATCCAGTCATCTGATATTAACGTAATTCACAAAGCATTTGGACCTTACTTTAAGTTATATTTAAGTTGGTAGGCACTAGGCTGAAATATAAGATTAGAGCTGCTAGCTAGAGTAATTTTTGTGTCTTGAATTTTGAATATTCACTCAGCAAACTGTTTGCTTTTTAACTTACGGTGCAGTGATGATATCAAAACGAAACTCATGAACTATTTGGACCTTACTGTAGGCCAAATACGTGAAGCATATTTGGTATACTTTTTGCTTTGGTGTACTTCGTCATTTTCTTACCAACGAATGCTACCATTAAATGTGCATATGAAAAACATCAACAATCAAAGAATGATGTTGTAAACAGGTTGATTGTTATAAAAAGCAAATTGTGGTAGAATACGCAGTCGAAACCCGAACAATTTCCCCCACTTTTCTTTGAAAATTGGTATTTCTAGCAGGTTCTATGCGTTAAAGTTTTTTTTTTAAATAATGCCAACAGCCGGGAATGCAAAGCAATAACGGTAGGGAGGCCCATATAGGGGGAGCTGATTTCAACTATTCCATTCAAAGCAATTAAGTGCTACCCTTATAATATGTCTTGAGCGGATATATTATAAGGGTGCTCAAGCTATGATGTCACGTTCGTTTACTTAATGGTAGCAGAGCAATAGATCACTTCCTCAAAATGATACCATAGCGAAAAAAGCCGAAGACGTCAGATACAAACTACCAATCACAATTTGTATATTTTCGTCTATTTTTGCCTTTGCGATACTACCTGCAGCCTCTCTGATATCTTTTATCTTAAATGGTCCATGTTATTATATTTTCCCTAACTTGCGTAAATAACAAAGTTAGTTACTACGTTCACTTAAGTCTAAACGGATTTTTTACACAATTTTATACTCAAGTTTACCTTGTTTTGCTCAATACTTCAGATATAACAACTAATTTGAAGTCTCAGAGCGTGAATTGTTAAATACATTTGCAAAAATATTATCGCATTAAAACTCATTTCAGTTGATTTAGATGTGATTTACAATTAATAGAAAACAATTTTTTTAGCCCCGAAATTTAAATTTGCTATATTCTTTTGTTTTGAAAGCTTTAATCGCATATTCTTTTTTCCATCTGGTCTTCAACATACACAAATTTCCATCCAGTTACCGGCACCTCAATGTCCTGTCGAGCTGTTCATTGATTCATTATTTGGGGCGTAGTAAACAAGTTACCTTTTGGGCAATCGATTAGGTAAACATTTACGATGTCTGGATGATTGACAACTACAAAATAAGAGTTGTTTATTAGCACACAGCCAGGCGCTCGTTCTATTGCTAGGTAATTTGATTGAACTTGAACCCCGCAGCCCTTCAATAATTGAATAATAGCATTTGGTGTTGAACAGAACAAGAATGAAGCAACGATATTAATGTGGACAAGCATAAAGTTTCGGTTGGATAATTACTTAAATAAACGTTTTCAAAATTAATGCCAAGCGATGATTTATATTCAAGCTAGAGTAAGACTTGGAATTTGAAATGGCTTAGGAGGCAAAAAGTTTCGGAATATGTTTGCATAAAATTTCCATAGCACTGGAACACACGCTGCATTTTATAGCCATCCTGGCGAAGCAAAAGTTGATTACATTGTATCTGAGGACCAAAATGAAACTTTTGCGACAACATAGTTTTCTTCATAAGAGCGAAATATCTAGGACTTGCAGGAAATGGGATTTTACTAGTGCATCTTTGCAAAACGATTTGGAATGTTTCCAAAATTTCAAGGGAAATGATAGATAAGGACAAGGAAGTTTGCGATATTCTTGCTTTCAACGTGAATTTTCTACCAGGCTACCGCAACAGTACTACGGAGGGCTTTTATTACTGCTATTTGTGGCCAAACACAACTTGATTTATGTGAGATTGTTATATAGTGTTTCGTGAATAATTCTTTTTTACGCGTGCTGCCTAATGAAGTAAAGCGATGAAATTTTCATGCGAAATAAAAATCAGAACACATATTACATTTTTCTATTGATATTCCACTTTTGAACATTCAAGTCTAATGAAAAACTACGATATTAAAAAAAAAGTCTATAGCTGCACAAAATTCAGCGTTGGCCCTTTTCGTCAAAATCCAGGAAAAAATGTATTTCGCAAAAATGATTAAATTTATTTGATTCCGTTAGCTATCGTTCTAATTAAAAAAATATTTCTTGTAAGCATAATTATTCATCTCATTCATCAAAACTCACAACGAGGTGTAGTCGCTTCTTTTAGTTTAACGTTAGGTGTAAATTATAATAAGCAGGTACGTATGTACATGTATTCTTTCAAACATTGCTACATGATTTCTCATCATTTCGACTTTTCCGTTGATATAGTCCCATTTCTACATATAAAATATAAGGGCTAATATATTTTTATACTCTCCTCATATTACTCCTGAGTGAAACCACGTAATCATGGTATTACGTAAATGCTACATAATCATGTTAATGTTGATATCAATAAATCATTTTTCCAAATCAACGAATGGAACATTCATATTTCCATATCAACATTTTTGCGCCCACTGTGGGCTTAACGCTAACAATCAACGTCGGATTTAACATGCAAGATGAACATTTACAAACTTTACATAAACTCACTTCCAAACTAATTAATTAACTTTGCTAATCCATCGCAGAATTGTATTTACGCTGACTTTTAAATAACGGCAACCAGGTGACGGTAATGAAAATAAACAAAACAAACACCCATACGACTTAATGAATTACCAAAGTAGTTAATGTTGAGTCATTCCGCTCCTAGTCATTTGTTAGCACTCACGTGACGACATTTCAACTCATGTTTTAAATAAATCAACTTTAGTTAAAGGTTTTGCTTCTGCTACGAGCAGAAATGTATAATATTAAGCGGCCGTAGCTACTGAAATTTTCGTAAAATTATTATAAAAATATGTGTGAAGCGGACGAATCAGCGGATTTTTGGAGCACACAGGTTTTCGATCAATGCATGAAATGACGCATGTGCATATATGGTTTTCTGTTGCATGTAACCCAGCTGAAAAAAACCTTATAGATGGATTTCAGTAACATTATGTCTATAGTTGTATCTCTGTATTGTATCCATCCTTGCTTACTTGGCAGATCAGCTCAAGATGAATATCTTTGGAATTAGTTTTGCTGTTCAATATAAACTGATGAACCTTATAGTTTCCGCAGTTGCTTATATATTCTTTTGATAGTCTGCTTATATGTATTCTATTGTTTTGAATAGGCTGACTTGGCACGTTCATCATTCGCAATCACCACACATGATCCAAAATTCCTGAAATCATTTGTTAAGGAGGACAAAACATGGTGCTTTTAATACGATCCAGATACTAAGCGCCAAAGTGCAGAATGGAGATAAAAAAACTGAACACAGGCAAAACGCCTAAAACGTTTGAGGGACAGAGTTTTTCACTTTCGGCCAGAATATCGCCATTCTGAGAGCTGGTGTTTGTTGCACGATAGTGGGCCAGAGCACGCATCGTTCATTCTGCGCCAATTTTTGACCCGAAGTCGAGTTTGTACGATTAGCCACTCACTGTATTTGCCAGGCATAGCCTCATGTGACTTCTTCTTGTTCCAAAATTAAAAATGAAGGTCAAACGATGCTTTTTCGACGACATAGACAACATTCAAAAGGCTTCTACACGTTTTATTATTATCGATAGTTTACAATCTGATTAGAAAAGAACAACGAGCATAGCAGATTTAAACACCCTACAGCGCAGTCTTTTGAGTTGATCGATATAGCAGCGACCTTAAGGGGTTAGTCCACTGTTAAACTGCTCAAAATGAACTTTTTTTTAAACAGCTACCAAAAAAAACTATTCAAGATATCGATTTGAAATTTTACATACATCTTTACTGAAGTTAGAAATTAACATTTTCATTGGAAATAATTATTAGAAAACAAAATGGCGATCGCCGCAGCATCGCCGAAAAAAAACAAATTGCGCCTCGTAAGTTTCTGGACAAAATAAACATATGTGAACAAATTACCAAAAATATTTCATTAGTGTTGAGTAAAAAGGACTGTACGGGCCTAAATTTAGAACAAAATATATTTTCGATGATTTGGGAAACATTTTTTTGATTGAAAAAACGCGAAAAACTGGTCAACCAATGTTCAAAAGTATACCAAATTTTTTTTAATCGCTTTAGGGCTCTAAATTTAGGCCCGTGCAGTCCTTTATACTCAAAACTAACGAAATATTTTTGATAATTTGTTAACAGATTCTTATTTAGTCCAGGAATTTACGAGGCGCAATTCGCTTTTTTCTTTCGGCGGTGCTGAGGCGATCCATTGGGGCGGTCGCCATTTTGTTTTATAATAATTATTTCCAATGAAAATGTTAATTTCTAACTTCAGTAAAATTTCAAATCGATATCTTGAATAGTTTTTTATGGTAGCTGTTTAAAAAAAAGTTCATTTTGAGCAGTTTAACAGTGGACTAACCACTTAACACGCCAAATGCAAATAAAACATTTTGCATTTGAAGTTATTGAATATGTTTCCAATTTTGTTTGCCAGTGGATGTCTAATTCATCAATCAATCTAAAAATTCATTAAAAAAACCGCTTCGAGGGTACGCAATTTGTACAAGTATAGAGTACATATCGCGTAAACTGTATGCTATCCACAGAAAAGTAGAGGTAAGGACGTAGTAAACTTGGAGCATCCGCGTTGTTTCTTTTCTCTCTGCCCGTAGGAAAAAGGCACTGTGCGGACTGGCCAAAAATAGTACCTTAATTCCCCATTTTGTCTGTTAATTGCCTGTATGATGGGCCTTATATACTACTGTGATCAAAAAGTAAGGTGAATTTGTTTATACAATGTAAATTCTTTATTTATTCTTCCAAAACAATTTCATCTCCTTTAAAGTAATCTCCGTCCAATAAAACGCACTTTTGCCAACGCTTTTTCCAGTCGGAATAGTCATTTTCCGGTATAGCCTTCAAGACCTGCTTCGATTCGGTTTTTATCTCCTCAATCGTGTCAAAACGGCGTCCACGCATTGACCTTTTGAATTTGCTGAATAGCCAGAAGTCGCACAAAGCCAAATAAAGCAAATACGGTGGTTGCGGAACGATGTCAGTCGAGTTTTTGGCAAAAAAGTCGCGAAGAACCAATGCAGTATGACATGGTGCATTATTGTGATGAAGGACCCAAGAGTTTTTCGGCCATAATGCCGGCCGGTTCAGACGAATAGCTTCACGCAAACGACGCAAAACACTCTAATAATATTTTTTGTTGACACTTCGACATAGCGGAAAGAATTCATAGTGCACCACACCACGATAATCAAAGAAAACTGTCAACATGACCTTGATTTTCGATTGGCTTTGCCGTGGTCTTTTCGATCTTGCTTCACCTTTCGCACGATATTCGCTGGATTCGTCGGTGGTTTCAGGGTCGTATGCGTAAATCCAAGTCTCGTCTCCAGTAATGATGCATTTCAAGTGTTCCGGATAGTCTGACACCAAAGTTTCAACCACATCAACGCGACGCTTTTTTTCCAAAAAAAATTGAGCGATTTTGGCAACAATCGAGACTGAACGCGTTTGAAACACAAAACATCCTTCAAAACGGTTAGAGCTGAGCCGAATGAAATTCCAACACTACCAGCAAAGTCTTTTATTGTCAATCAACGATTTTCAAGCACTAAATCTTTGATTTTTTGGACATGGCCCTCGTCGGTAGACGTTGATGGTCGTTAAGAGCGCGGTTAGTCTTCAACGCGTTCTCGGCCCGCTTTTTAGCACTTATAAGCGTTTTTTTGTGCCATAGTTTGATCACCAAAGGCCTTCCGCGACATTTTCAACGTGTCCGCACAAGAATATTCGTTACTCAAACAAAATTTGATGCAAGTTCTTTGCTCAACGAAACCACCCATTGTACAAATCGAAAAATTTACTTTTGGTCGATTACAAAAACACGTGTAACGGAGATAATTCAACCTTTGGGCAACCATATGCTTAGCAGATGTTAAAGACAGTCTTACCAACCTACGAAAAAAAATTTACCTCCCTTTCTAATGCCCGGGAGTTTTAAATGGCAATTTTACCTTACTTTTTCATCACAGTAGTATGTCGGCCATGCCAGCATGCAGCAATAAAAATAATTGAAAAATTCCTCAAAACTTATCAAGCATTTTTTGTTCAGCTTCATTACAAACAAATATACTCTTATGATAATAAATCCTATGCTTCACCTCATTAGTGCATGCCCGTGCATTTCACGTATGCGCCAGCCTTGAGTTATTCTACTCCATATCCAAACGTTCTCGGGTAATTGCATAATGAATGAAATTAGCATTATTTTGGTGGAGCTCATGGTTATTACTTATGTAATACAGGACTAAGTAAATTCAGTTCCGTTTCCAGGATCACTACTTGTCGTTCTTCATGAATTCACTGACTTTGTGTGTATGCACATTATTAATTCATGGAAGCTTTCCTTCCTTTCATTTCCCTACTGAATACCTGAATGGATTACTTAAGCCCTGCTTGTACAACATAAAAGGTGCTCATGCATGACGTTGCAACATACGTATGAGGGTTGAGGGCACTTATCAGCTGCCGGACCTAGAGTAGAGGACTATGTCGGCTGCTAGAGCAATTACTGTAGTTTCGTTCTAATGAAGTGATTGATTAAATCAAAACGTCTTCAGACGGAAGTGTGAATATCGACATCTCTGCAATTCAAATTCCAGAAGATACGAAATTGCTTTTAATTTGAGTTTGCTTGAATTTTAATTTGATTTGCTGCAAAAGTCAGTCAAATCATCCCTGACTCTCCCGTACTGAATGCACTCGAGTACTTAATGCAAATATTCTGAAACTTGCCTCAGCAATAAAATCGTCCTTCACTGCCTTTTCAATTAAATTTTTCTGAGGTGAAAACTGAATTGAGTGACTCGTCCGAGATCGACTGAAGTGTAGTCACTTCGCATACTTTGTCCGTTCTAACGAATCAGTTTGAAATATTAAGTGCAGGTGTACTATACTACATATCTGCGCATAGTATAGTCTTGTACATAGTAGGAATAAGTTTTTAGAAAGATGGCGGGTATTCCAGGGATTGGTTGCACAATGGAAATTGCACTGATGATATTCAGCAAGAAGTTGAGTTCACTATGTCGTGCATACATGGCTAGCAATTAGATATTTATTTATTATATGGGGCATTTCACGTGAAGCGGACAACAAAAAAAAGTCGAGGTTCCGGATTTCGTTCATATTATGCATAATGGTACTTCTAGAGGATATGAACGTGGATGCACAATTTTTTTCTTCTATGAGGCTCAGTTGCCGAGTTATGGGCTTCTGAAGAATTGAAGAAGCTGATGAAGGGTTTTTTTGGAAGCCGATTTTGAGATTGAAAAAAAAATATTAAAAACATTAAACATATTGATTGGTATAGAAAATTAACTGTTCTTTTTAATTTTAAAATTAGATTTGGAAAAAATAAATTTTTTCCTGTGTAAAACCGGAAATAACCATTTCAACTCGTTATTTGACTAACTTGGACCAGGCTAATTTTTTTTATTTTTATAGTAAAACAAAGCTTAAACTATACTTGTTTTATCATAAAAATTTTAGAATGGGATGGCGAGTAGTTTGGGAGATAGGTGAATTTTAGTACATACAAGTCGTATGAAGCGTGGCACCCGGAGCTTGATTAGGATAGCTAGTGAGTGTGAAAACAAAACTTTTTTAGTAAAATTATTGCTATATCGTTAAAATATTATATATATAATTAATATAGTTAAAATATAGCTATATAGTTTCAATATTAAAAGTTGCTAATGCTAATTTATTTAATAAAAAAACAAACTTGTTTATGGGAAAATGAATTTATTTCACAGTTTTATAATTATATATAATTCACTTACATATAGAGGTTAAAATATAAAACAATTGCTAATGCTTATTTACTTAATGAAAAAAAAAATTATTTATGGAAAAATGAATTTATTTCACAATTTTTACAATTTGACACTCATTACTTAAACTTGTTCTTTTTATAAGAAGGCCTTCACTAACTGGAATAAAACAGTGAAATTTCTTAGTCCCGGGAATAGTATTAAAGGAATCAAACCGTGGTTATAAAAATATTCTCTGGCGCTGAAGTTCCTCTGATTAGCAATAGTAAGTGGCTGTTAGGGATAAAGCCGACTTTGCCCAATGAAACAAACGTAAAGGTGTATTAATAGCTTTACTAGGAGGTAATTATAAACTCGCACGTGTTGCCAGTCGTTTCAAATTACCACCGAGACCATCACATGGGCCTTTTCCATGCGAAGTCGCGTGAAAATGAAGTTCAGCTTCTGTCTTGAAATCAGCTTTATAATAAAATAGATTCACAAAATCAAATCTATTTTTAAAATGTTGTGGGGCCCCATCTGTTATGTATATAATTTTTGACACAGATATTGTTTCTTCAGACAGATGTTTGTGGAGGGTTTTCTGGAAAGCATAGAAGGTTGCTGTATCATGTTTCATATCATCTGAAATCATAACAATACTACCATGTTATATTTTACTTCCAACTTTATAGTAATAGACTGATGTCAAAAGTGCTGCCTGGTCATTATTCCAATGAAAAGCTTGAACAGCATCTTGTACAACAAAACTATAACTCTCAGCAAAATCACATTGTAGTAAAAATTCCCCTTCGTTTATATTTTCTTTTAGATTTTTAAAATAATGAGCCTGTTGCTCTGCAATATAAGCATGGGGTTTCAAGGCATCCAACGCGTGACAAAAGCTGTCTACAAAATCATCGGATGCAAGCAGATGAGTAGAAATGGTAAATCTGTCTGAACAAACCCATTTTTCGAACTGAACGGTAGTCACTTGATTGTCATCAAATATCATTTTCAAATGATCACGAATTGCACTTACGCCAGGACAAGATTTGTAACTTTCATTTGGGGTTTTGTTGAAATTGTTAAATGACATATCGGCGTAGGATTGGGACACATCATTTTGCGAAGGCAATCCTTAAAAGTAGAGAGTTCCAAAATAGTTCCAGTTGTGAGATTGTCAATGTCTCCTCCACTCATCATTAATTTCACATTTTCCACACCATAAGTGTTCCATAGTCACCAGCGAGGATACATTGTTTGGGTCTCAAAGTGAAAAATTTTGTTAGGCCGATTTTGATATCCGTGATAAACGTTTGGTAAAGCTCGTCAATGTTACACATTAAAAGCTGTTTTTGAATTTGCGTTCTTTTTCCGTTATCTAACTTAATAGATACACAATCCTTTTTACCGGGCATTATTCGAATAATGTCTTCTCGCAGATAAAAGCACTTCACTTAGTTCATAGTTTCAACTGCTAGCTTACGGCCACCTCGTGGATTTGGAGATGTTAATATACCAAACTGATCCACAAGTTGCTTTGCTTTTCTCGCTTGCCGCCTGGATGTTCCAAATTCTTCTTCTGCAAGTCTGTTTTCGGTCCATGACTTAGGTGTTATAGTCAGTATCGTAGTTTTCATAGCAGTAGATGTAGACGGATCGTTAAATTTTTCTTTTAGCTGGGTCAGAATATCTTGGTCGTATATTGCTGAATCAGTTTGCGTTGAACTATGTTTATACTTCTCTTCAGGAATGAATGGTAAACCCGGGGAGCACGAAGACAAATCAGTTGATGAATGGCAAGATCGCTGAAAATTTGCAGGTATTTCCACGTTCAGTTTTTTCCTGCAGCTTCCACACACGTACATATCAGAAGAATATCTCCACTTCTCTGTTTTTTTTTGGAATTTTTCTTAGGTCTTTAATCTTCCGATGAAATCTCAAGTCGAAAGGATTGAAACATCGGTCATCACATTTCCATCCCTTTCTATTACATAGGTTTGACCTCTTTCTATTATATGGCTTTTTATGAAAAAATAATACCTTTTTCAACAACAATTATCGCATTTCTGTAGTAACTTTGGGTAGTCGGTTAAGTATGAACACAATTTAAGTATGTATTTTAAGTATGTTATAAAAACTATTTAGATACAGGATATAGTATCACGGCAGACTACATATACTTTGCTTTCGACGTAATTGTCGCTCGAGGGCAGGTAAAGAATGCGTCTCGTGATCATCCCTTCGCACTAATTGCGCGGGTACTGATGGCTGTTGTAGCTATGTTGCCAGATGCAACGTTGTTGGTAGCGGTGTTGCCCAGTGCGGTGCTGCCGAGTAGTGGTGTTAACCAGTGTTTTTAGCTGTGGCACCGCGACATTTCGATATCAATATTTGTTTTTGAGGCAACTAGCTGGCCGAAGCAAGGTCTGGGACCACACCCCATGCGACTTGTATGTATTCAAATTCATCTACCTCCCAAACTACTCGTCATCCCATTCTAAAATTTTTAACATCAAATAAGTATAGTTTTAACTTTGTCTTGTTACAAAAATAAAAAAAAATTAAACTGGTCCAAGTTATATAAGTTCAAGCAAAAAAATGTTTCCCGTAAATAATTTTTTTTTTGCATTAAGTAAATAAGCATTAGCAATTGTTTTATATTTTAACCTCTATATGTAATTGAATTATATATGTATTTGTAAAAACTGTGAAATAAATTCATTTTTCCATAAACAAGTTTGTTTTTTTGTTAAATAAATTAGCATTAGAAACTTTTAATATTGAAACTATATAGCTATATTTTAACTATATTAATTATATATATAATATTTTAACGATATAGCAATAATTTTACTAAAAAAGTTTTGTTTTCACACTCACTAGCTATCCTAATCAAGCTCCGGGTGCCACGCTTCATACGACTTGTATGTACTAAAATTCACCTATCTCCCAAACTACTCGCCATCCCATTCTAAAATTTTTATGATAAAACAAGTATAGTTTAAACTTTGTTTTACTATAAAAATAAAAAAAAATTAGCCTGGTCCAAGTTAGTCAAATAACGAGTTGAAATGGTTATTTCCGGTTTTACACAGGAAAAAATTTATTTTTTCCAAATCTAATTTTAAAATTAAAAAGAACAGTTAATTTTCTATACCAATCAATATGTTTAATGTTTTTAATATTTTTTTTTCAATCTCAAAATCGGCTTCCAAAAAAACCTTTCATCAGCTTCTTCAATTCTTCAGAAGCCCATAATTCGGCAACTGAACCTCATAGAAGAAAAAAATTGTGCATCCACGTTCATATCCTCTGGAAGTACCATTATGCATAATATGAACGAAATCCGGAACCTCGACTTTTTTTTGTTGTCCGCTTCACGTGAAATGCCCCATATTTAACTTGATTTATGGTTTGAAAATTTGTTATGGTTTTAAAACTTTCAAACAATTTGGTTAATAATTAAGAAAAGTAGACGTTCACACACAATGTATATGAACTGGTTTTGGAAATAATAGGTAAGTTTTAAATGAATTTACTTCACATTCTATGTCTTAACGAATTTTGAAAGAAATTTGTTTTCAAGGAGCATATAATGATAGAACAAAAACACCCAAAATGCGGGCCACTGGCAATTCTTTATTGGAACCATAACCAAAAGCATACAAAATTTACTTCAAATTCAGATCAGCACGTTTCGATCTGATGGCTGTGTTGAAAGTTATAGACGTAGAAATGTTTTTAAAGTTACCACTCAAAACAATGCAAACATATTCGAAATTGAAACGTGTACTTTTACTTTCACTGTAGTATCATTACCATTTGGAAATTCAATGGTAAAATCTCTTGGTAAAAAATGTCGTTAACTATCATAGCTGGCAGCCCTATAATTATTTTTTCACAAAAATTATATCAAATTTGGCTTACAGTAAGGTCTATATACTGTATGAATTTTCTTACTGTCTTATGACTACATTGGAGTTCATAGGGCATCAGACTTGATCATTTTCAAAATCAACACGTTTGAGTTCACGTAATAATAAATTTTTGGTGCTAAAAAAAAACTATGTATTTCTTGGTGACAAGTTACTGTTCTTATACGATGGGGAATCGTAGATGTTTCAATTTGGATCTGTTGACACAGTTTTCGATTTATGAAACGTTTACTGTAACTGTTTGTTATATTCTTTGCCTTTAACCTTTCGGAACATCTGAAAATTAATAAGCAAAATTTCTTGGGTATTATGAGGAATCTGAGAGCGAGCATTCAACATAAAAAGACTAGATCTTTGTTACCAACCGATACGCGGAACACGCCCTGTACCCTTTTCCGACCGTCGGGGAAAAAGAGGGTCAATTTCGGACGGCCTAGCTCCCGTGGAGAAAAGGGTGAGTCTTATTTTCGGCGCCACTCGCTTTTATTTCCAACCAAAATCGCCCATCAACCGTCGCGTAAAAGCAAGAAATCATCAACGGCTCCTCTTTCACTCTCTATTGCGGAAAAAACCTTAACGTCCGATACGCATTAATAACATCAGCGTTACAATTCATGACACGATTCTATTTTGCTCTTATTCTCAACTATGACTTAACTACCAATTAATAACCTGTTACTAGTTTTGCCTAATCTGCCTCGCCGGTTCTCCACCGTCGTCTCTCTGCTTATTCGGGAATCTCCCAGGTATTCGAACTGTCGTTTCTTCGCAATCGTAACTCTGCTTCACGCTCGACCCGCCAGTACTGTACACTTGATTCACCACTAAATCGCCGCACTCGCCGGTTCTTTTTGATTCAATTACACAAAATCCTTCGTACTCGATATTCACTGATCCAATTCGTATCGTTGTTAGCTCTTGTACATAGTGTTGTGTTACTCATACAAGATGCATGACAAATGTCACATTCACTTCTACAAAATGTCACATCAACTCAAGCTTCAAATTTGTACCACCTCATTTTTTTTGTCATATTGAGGTGAACCGATTGACTTGAGGCGCAGCGATTGTAATACTCAATGGAAAATGTATGTACGCGAGACTAGTTTGAGTTTGATTTGTACCAACTCATTTTTTGTCATATTGATGTGCTTTGCTCAACTTTTTTTTTAGTAGTACAGTATCCTGTTTTACGAGCACTAGGTTGAAGCGATTGACTTGTGGTACTTGAGGCACAGGGATTGCTGTACAAGGCGAAAATGTATGCATGCGAGTTTAGTTTTGAGTTTGATTTGCACGATACTTAAACAAAAAATTTGCTGGTAATTAGCTACCATTTTTTGGAAATTGTTTAGTAGATTAGTAATAGTACTGTTCTCCTAAGCATAAACGTTTTACCTAAAAAAAATTTTCATTTTTGAGTTAACGCCGAATCCAAAAACTACTTACTCTATTAAATCATTCTCCAAAATATGAAAATCTTATCTTTTGCGGAAGTATGCTAAAATCAATAATGAATCCCCCATCTATAAAAAATGCAACCAGTACTTAGCATAAATGTTCTATCCTACCGTAGCGGCGGCGTAATGGTATGGGGCTGTATGGCTGCCAGCGGTGCTGGAAACTTATAGATAATTGAAGGAATGCAACATGACACTTCATTTGAAGTATGACATTGTACCACCTCAAATTTGAAAATGAGTAACTCATACAAATACATATCAATATGACTGACGACCCAATACTTGTACACCTCTTCGATCTTTTTAGCTTCGCCACGCTTGGCCCCAGTCTCATCGATCGTCCACCAGCAATTCCAAAATATATAAAATATTGAAAAAGGAATTAATTCCTGTATCCACCTTGGTGTGTCCGACTCTCACCTGATCTTCTGGCTAAATAGGCCGATCTATGCCCTATCCATTTTCCATCGAGCCTTGCCTAGAGGTTTCACTCACCGCTTCTGCGGTATCTTTACTAACCGTTGGCTGTCCATACCCTGCATCATGCATTCGAGTGCATTGGCCCATTGTACTCGATACATGCGTCTTTGCAAGTGCATTTTCCTGCATTTATGTCCGATGGCTATCGGAATGCACCCTTTTATTAATTTGCCGCATGGTGGTGGTTCTGTCGCCTGTTGACGTTTCGTGTATCGCTCTGTTGACGTTTTCAGTGTTTACACTCGTCGTGTGAATAATATTTGTGTTTTCAAGCCGGCGTGCAATTCCTACTTACAGCCGGGGTGTCATTGCCGTTCGCGTTTCACCCATTCGCCGATTTGAGGAAAGAGTTTGCGTTCGCGCGAAGTTTAATATTTCTCGTTTGAGTGCGTGTCGGGTGGTCCGTGATGCATCAGAATTCTTGGCCCCATAGCTGCGCTATGGGTTGCTCGTTTCCGGGGCAGGTAATCGCCAGTTGTCTATTATGAATAGACGGCGATGGCTTAGCTTGGCGGGGAGCACTCGTTTTCGTCGACAGGGCGACCAAGTTCATCTTCCAACCGAATACCACGGCTGATTTTAAATAACATCTGTTTGTTTACCATCACAAGGACCAATTGGCTCACATCCCTACCAAATCTAAAATCTGTTTGTTTAGCCTAACAATGCTAGATTACTAGATTACAACCTTCCTTATTCGCTGGCGTTACATCTTAGCAAAAACAATTTAAGGACTTCGTACCATGACGATTCGTCGAAAAACAGTAATAATCATGGTAATTCTGTAATTTTCATATTTGTTGACTTTTACCGACTCTCTTTTATGTTTACACTTTAATAAATTGATGCATATTACGCAAAGTTATTTATCAAACAAGAAGGTTTAGCGGCGAATTCGCGGGAGCGGTTTTCAATAGTAAACTGGTCAGGTAAGGTTTGGTCAAGGGGCAGTATTCGACAATATTTTGATGCGAATTGCACCATGACTCAGTCAAAGATCAAGGACTTAAAATGCGTTTTGAACTGATAATGTCATTCAGTAAAAAATTTACGCAAATAACTGTAACTCGAGGCCCTATTCTAATTTTTTGCCAAAAACTCTATGAAAATTATTTCACGTCAGATGCACCTTACTCTTTGATTGACGGGTCTGTTCATTATCTGAATTGAAAATTATAGGCCAGAAAGCTTTGAATTTATCAAATGTTTTCTCAAGATGCCACAGTCGTACAGTCGCAGAGCTGCCAGCGTAATTCTTACATTAATCTTCTATCAGACTTTTTAAGACCAATTAAATTCATGCTATATTTCTGCTAATATCATCTTGATCTGATGACCTGGTCGTGATTTTTCGCCAACACAAATTTTAGATGCTCAAAAAGGGTAATTTGGTTGAAGGTTGCCGCTCTTAAGGGACGTGAATTTGAAAAACTGTGAACATTAAATTTATTTATATAATCAAAACAAACATTTAATATAGGTACAGATAATATTTTGCTAAAGTTTTTGCTAAAAAATTTGAAGGATTTTATTGTCGATTTAAAGTGATTTGAAAGATTTTATTGAGTGTTTTCGATATGAGTGGACATATTGTGCACTCCAAAAAAAGCGTGCGATTCTGAACTTAGACGGGAAGACAAGTAGGTAGCTTAGCTCGCTAACGCGTCAGTCCGAAGCAGCGATCTACTGCCCGTGGGTTCGAATCCCGCCGTGCCCATGGCTGTATTTGTTCGTCTTGTGTTGTCTTAACAGCCGGCGACATGGCATAATACCAGCGCTTCATTAATTAAGTGCCACAATAAAGCTTTAGTAGTGACTAGGCATAACACTAGCGCTTTAGAAAAATAAGAAATAAATGTGGCACTTAAAAGAATAATGGAATAATTGATATTGGCTTCTCCAATATGTGTCTCCCTACCGCCATCGCTAAGCCTTCGCTTCAAAGGGCAATCCCCTGAGCTTTGGCATTATCATAGAAAAAAAAGAGGTGCTGTTCTGTCAACCAATGAAGACACGAAAAAATTTTCAAGCCTTGCGAGCAAGTTGCAATACCTGACATATCGAATCCCATCATTGGAAATTGCTACGAACGGGAACGCCAAGTTTCCCATGGAAATAAAAGCAACCAGCTAGTGAAGGAAAAAGTCACAAGATCGATCAGCAGTCGGTGATTTCAACGGTATAATAATATGGTATAGTACGTGATGTTAGATTCGATTGATAAAATAAGTCAAACATGATGTATGTCTGTATTATAAAATTATCAGGGTGAGTGTTTTTAAAACTGAGCGTGCGGCTACGAGTTTTATAACAGCACCTGGCAAATGCAGGGCCGCGTATCATATTTTTTTAGAATATTGCATCAACCTTTTCGTTTAAAAGCGAGCGGTATTAAACCATTCGTATTGCTGGTACATTTGGCCTACTGAAGTACCAGCAGGTGACCGAAGCAGCCATTTAAAGTGCGCTTTTTTAGTTGCTGGTAGCATGCACTTTAATATCAAGACGCAACTCCAGATTTTGGTGGAACACATTTTCATAAAGTTTCATGAAAATATACCTTATGTCACACGAAACGCATATTTTTTGCTATACAAACGTTTTGCCTTTAGGCTCAGATTCCAACGTTTCCCCATTAGGCTGCAACGCCATCAATCTAAATCTATTTACTCTAAGTCTATCTAGCGATTTTTTTCGATTCCCTAAAATACTTCGCTGTTTTTCGTTGCGCCTGAGCTTACAAAAAAGGAATATCAGAGCAAAACCAAAAGAAATATCAGATCAAAACCGGCACCGGTTCGTTCGTAAAAATTCCCTATTATTGCGCCCTGGCACACACAAATAATTATTAAAATACATACGCCCTAAAGAGCCTTAAAGTACCTAAAATAAAAAAGAATACAAAAATACCAATTTTTAACAGTCCAAAACCGTATACAACTTTACATCGCATTTAATTCCAACGTCTCATATTTTTATAACTAAGTTTACTATTCCGTTCAAAGTTTGCTTCTGCACTTGACTAGAGATCAACTATGAACTCAACTACTGTAAATTAATGTTCGATATGTTATTAGGATGAACCCGAAATATTTTGACCTATGATGTTCTGGATTTCATTTGATAGAAATTTTTTTACAGAAATTAATTTCAGTAATGAAGTACAATTTAAAAAACATGTCAAAAATAAAGATATTTTCATGTATTTGATATACCCTGTACCATAATAATAAAAAAAAACATTCTCTGAAAAATCAATGTACGCAAATATTTACCTCTGATAAGCTTTTCCTAAATTGAAGAGGTATTATTTATGTTCTTTTTAGGCTTTTTTTATAGATATTTTCAAATACTTTCTAGGTAATTTTTATGTATTTAGGGTCAGTGTCACCGGAGAAGATTTTGTGAAAATCGTCGGATGAAGGTTTTTTTTGGTTTATCCTGTAGTTCAATTGGGCTCATTAGATTTATTGGTCGAATTCTTTCCACGAAACGATTCTTTCTTAGAGTAAATTTTGTCAATGGGTTCGTCAAATATTTTAGAGGTTGTCAACACTGAGGTTATTTGTTTAGCATATTAGGTTGCCAAAACTGGAAATTCTATGAAATAAAGTACTGTAACATCAGATTGCTGCTATTTTTCAATGGACCTTATTAAACCTATGTAAACGTTTGTACTGGTGCACTTATTAATAGCGAGCTTGAACCTTAGCTACTTTAACAAATTCATTACTCAGAATATAAATCATGGCATTGTTTGTAGATAAGTAATAGTTTTTCTCGTATTATTTTTGCACAAGCTCCTGATCTATGAGGTTTACCTTGTTGCGAGAACTGTTGAACAGCATTTAAAATGGCCTTCGTAATGATGTTCTTACACGTTGTAACAATCACCTTAGAAGCTTTATAAATATATTTTGGGTTGAACTGTTTATTGTTTGGCTCAAAACCATTATTACACTTCGATAAGATGAAAAAAATTCGGTTGAATGAAAAATAGATTATGTGGATAAATATTTTGATGATCTCTTGCACACTTCACTTTAATAGATATGAAAATTTAAAATTGAAATGTATTAAGGCGTCCACTTTTCAGATATGATTCCATGTCTACTGCATTTAAGTTTATCTTGCATTGCCTTGAATAAAACTAATAACTGATGTATTTTAGAAATTCACCGCCGCCGTTTGCTACTAATATCAGGAATTTACGATACTTCACTCCATAATTCTTGCATCGCAAACACCTACTCTGAGCACAATGTTTCACTGTGCTCTCTCCTTCGTTGCATATAAATTCATAGCCATTTCCATCATACATAGTCCTTCAGGCTGCTTCTTACATTATCCTGCTCTACATTCGAAAACAAACTTACTAGCACAACATTTTTGCTTAACTTCAGCTCGATATCGAATCGGCGATTTCAAGCTGCAATTACCAACAAATCATTTCATATCATGAAATGTCGCAATCAAAGTTGATTCATCAGCATTGAAACGATACAGTGATGTAGTTCTACTATTGATGTTTTGTTGGCTGGTAACCAAATATTCGTTAGTGATTTACCATACTTTGATGCAAGCATATTTGATGTCTTGAGCAAATTCGCCTTGGCACGCGATGAGCATACCATTTCACTTGCAATGCAACATTTTTCTGATAGACACGAAACGAATGGGGGGCTCACAGGAAGACAAGCGCATATTATAGCACATCCACTTACTCCATGACAGTTTTACATTCATCCACGTGTGTATCTTTACAACCTACCAACTGAATATCTCTGTTACAATTTTGTTCATGGTGGATTGCATACACATATATTTTATGTATGGAATCTTGTGCATTTTTTGCCGGAAGGAAACAAACTATATAAAGAATGTATGGGTATTACAATACAACTGTCTAGTTGGTATTATATTTTAAGAGAGAAGGAATATATGCTGCACAAAAAAAGCATGCATGTAAGCATAGAGTCATTCTTAGCCGGTAGAAACTACTGAAGCTACGGTATCCTAATATTGTCTAGAGATATAAATGTATGACGAACGGAGTGAAATTTCGACATGGTCCTAGTCTCAATGTGAGTAAGAGTTCTATCTAAATCTACGTCATAAACGCCCCCACAAAATTTTGTTTCCTTTGCAGATTATTTAAAAGACAATAAGTGAGTTTGTTTTTCGTTCAAAATTGTTTTGATGCATGCTCTATTTTTCTATTTTTCTTCCCTGAACTGACATTTTAACCAATAATAGTGAACAACTCAAAAAGCAGCCTTTATTTAAGATTCAAAAACAATCTGATTCGCGAATATAAACTTGAGAATAGAGATCAGATAGTGTTAGTAGATGATGAAGCTTGAAAAGGAGGCATTCATCAAGGAACATTTTGTGTGATTCAACGGAGAAATGCGCAAAAATTTTACCCGATCACCATACTTAACATAAGGAATGCTGAACTTGAAGAACAAATAATGGAAAAATTAACAAAACCTACGTTGGATATACATATTCCAAGATAGTTACAAGGTACCTAAAATCAGAATATCACACTTGACAATAGTATCCAAGAACATTACGAAGGAACTATAGGAATTGTGCATAGGGGTTGTATATTCGCAAAAGATTTTGAAAACCTTAATGCAAATAAAAAACTCTAGCGCACCTGGACCGCTAGAAATACTAATGTTCGATAAACTATCGAAGAATCGTGCAGATTTTGAGTGACTATTTTACCACACGTGCTCCAACTTGTTTCGAGTGCAAAACCACTTTGATCTTAACAATGAATTTAGGAACATAAACAGAGAAAATGCTTAGTGTTTGTAAAACTTTACCAGCACTGCATCATCCCTGCAACTAAAAGTCTCCCACAATTACCTCACGTCAAAATCAAATAACTACATCACTTTCGACTTTATCCGATGATTTTGTCGAAAGTTACAGGGATAGAAAAATGTTTGGGATGAAAAACGAAAGATGTTTGGGACTGATAAATTTCTAGAACTTAGAAAATTAGAACATTGGTAGCTTATTTTCATTGTAACTGTTTGTGATATGAATACTTAATGCAAGCATTTATTGATACGAAAATAGCAAAAAACGCCTCGCGCTGGCAACCTTTCACTAGCATCAATGCCAAAAATATATCATACTTGCCTCACATTAAAATCAACCTACCCTGCGAATTTCGTTTTCTGAGTTTGACTCTGTCCCTCAAACGTTTTAGGACTTCCAAGTAGTATTGCCCAGTGACAGTTTGACCAGTTGGAACGAACCTTTTGTGAATGATGTCTTGCTATCAAAGAAAACAAAGATCATTGTTTTGATTTCTGAATAAGTTTTTCGTGTTTTTGCCTGTGTTCAGTTTTTCGACCTCCATTCTGCACTTTGACGCTAAGTATCTGGATCGTATTAAAAGTACCGTGTTTTGTCTTCCTTAACAATTGATATCAGGAATTTTGGATCATATATGGTGATTGCGACGACCTCTCTGGAATGATTGACGTGAACTGATTTCTGGCCTTCCGTGCAAGATTTACGCAGACCTCTGTTTTAGACAGATCCTCATAGAGACTGAGTCGAATTGTTTCTCCTCTCCCTTTTTTTTTAGAGAAACATTGCGGTTATTTATGACGAAATAACGAACTTTTTCGATCATTTTGGGAGCATAAACTGAAATTGGACTTCCGCCACGTTTGTCATCCTCTAGTGACAATCTGCCATCCAAAACATGTTTATGACACGAAAAAAAAACATTTCTTCTGTTTAAGAAATTATCACCATATACTTGTTACATCAACCAAAATGTTTCCCACGCAGTTTTGCCGAGTTTTACGTGAAATTTACTAACAGCTCTTTGTTCCATGATTTAATTTCAACATCAAACTTTTTTGACTTGTCAACACAACGTCATAAAACCAACAATTGTCAACCGATCCCAGTAAAATTGGTTGTGCTAAATAAGGCTTTGAAACGACAACTGCCGTCAATAGATTCTGAGATAAAACTTAAGTGCTGATGCTTAATTGTTGCACTGTGTTTTATCGTCAAATAAATAAAATACTTAAAAAATCCTCGCCATTAATTTTGCAATGGAATGATGTGCTGGATAGTAGGGAAGGTGTAACAATCAACGGCAGAGCCTCCACTGGTAGAGCAGTAATTTTCTTTCGCAGTGTTTCTCTAAATTTGTTAGTCTATGCCTAGTTATGTTATTAGTCTATGCTAGGGTTATTAGTCTATGCCTAGTGTATAGAAGTACCAAGACGAGCACTTTCGGGTAAAAAAGTTACGATGCATTGAAGTTTACAACTGTGGAAAAACATGCAGAATTTTTTTCAAGATTTCAAAACTCATATTAAACGAAAAAATACGTTAAAAATATTTAAAGAAATATATGATAATAGTATACTCACCTCCGACCCTCCAAAGTTATAAAAAGTATAAATGTAAATGTACAATACAAGTATATTAGTATGATGAAGGGAGCTTGTTCGCGGAGTACAAACGGTCTAGAGAGGAAACGTCAGATGGCGATCTGATGATATGGTAAATTTTGAGGTTGTCTGCATATTGTAAATGAGGAATGTCAGATAAAACCTCCGATGCAAACGTACGATATAAATGTATTTAATATATATAATATATAAACGTATTTAAAAAGAAATTGTATCCAAACGACTTCCTTGAGGTACGCCAGATTTAACGTGGAGTTTCTTTGAAATAAGACCCTTGAAATCTAACGAATAGAAAGTTTGAAAATTAGCCACAAAAAAGCGTTCTGATGATATCAATATGAAGTATACTTTAAAGAAGTAGACGTGTGCTATATCAACGTGAAACGTTTTATTATATTTGTACAAATTATCTTCATTTATTTTAGAAAGCCACATTTGATTTTAGAGAAAAAATCTAGTGTCGTTAAAAAAAAGTTTGTCTGTGCAAGTAGTAGTTTATTTTTGTATTTTGTATCTTTTTCTATTCCATATCTGCTTCTAAAATTTTGTTGGACGATTTATTCTATTCAAAGCTTTTGGCTTATTGAAATGGTTTTGTTGCAATAGACACCTCGAAACTTTTATAATGTTCTCTATGAAACCAATAATATTTCATGAATGTACTTTGTAGTTAAATACAATGATAATGTCTGCATTGAATCAAGAGTTTAATTTAATGTTACATTAGTACCTTCTTCCAAAAAATAGGCTTTTCTTTGCTTATTTTATATGGTTTTTAAAAAGAAAATGGTTGATGTTCATAATTGCATATTATACAGTAATCCATATGGTCATTTTCAAAATGATTACTTAATATTTTCAAAATGATTACTTAATATTTCCCCATATGTCGGTTTTTACGTTTTCCCACGGTTCAGAATGCAGGACTACATTCTTTAATTTTCTTTCATTCTTTCATTCATTCATAGTTCCTCGAATTCTCATGCTGTTTTCAATTAACAGGGCGTCTTTTCGAAGCTGAAGGAAAATTTATTGCAGTCCTCAGGACATGTCCTGGCAAATAATTCTCGAGTTGGAGCCATTAGTATCTATCGACTGCCGCCTCTTGCTACATGAGTTATTTCCTTCTTAGCAAAACTCAGTCATGTGCGAACAGAGAAAAACACTTTCTCATCGCAGGTCATCTTAAAACCAACGTAGACTTAGCAGCTTGTTCCTTGACATGAGGCACGCAAATTACAATTAGATTTATATGAAGCACATATGCTATCTCTGTGTTATTTTGTTAAATAAATTTCGCACAAGAAAATTTCGGCTTCCTGCACTAGGACTATCCGGACACTCTTTTCGGGGACTTGGTCTAAACACATCTATTTAACAACAAAGCTTTCACACATTAAGGGCCAAAATAGACGAGCGGAGCTATCGCCGCGTTTTTCCGCCGAGCTTTTGAAAATGTATGGATTTAAGGGGGGAGATACATGTAACTGCTAAAACAAAAACGATTTTTTTTTATTACATCAAAGTGTTCGAAATACTCTTAAAATATACCAAAAGAAGTTTTGAAGCGATATTCGTATTAGTTCTCGAGTTATAGCCAGTTATAGACAGCGCGGCGTTCCCCAGATCGGTGGAGCTTAAGAACTTTAAACGCGTTTTTCTCAAAGTAGTACTTTTTCAATTTCCGTACAAGATATCTCAAAAAATATTGAACATATTCGGCTCAAATTTATATCACATGTACAAAAGAGTATTATCTCATCGTTGAACCTACATTTTCTTATAATTTCGGAAAAATAATTAGTTTACCAATGTTTAAAACGTGATTTTTTTGAAAAAAAATCGATTTTTTTTTTAAATCTAATATTAATGTAAAAATTTGATTTTTTTTTCTAAATTTTATTGGTTCACCTATGAATTATAGATCTCATTAGCATATTTTTTTTTCTCTGAACGCTGCAAGTTTCTCGGAAAAGGCGTTAAGTTGTACGAGGCTGTTTTTGATGTGTTTATTTCATTTGCTCGCATCGCCTCCATTTTGTGTTAAAAAGTTATTAAAAAAATATTTTCATTTACTATAAGATATGTACTTTGAGGATTTAATATTAAAAATTTTCTGAATAAACAGTATATATATTTTAAGTCAATCTGAAATTAGCAATTTCTTTTCCATTTTACATGTATTTCCCCCCTTAACACGCAGCTAAAATCGCGCTCGTATAGTTTGCTTCATACAAACTCATGTGTTCCATTTGCAAGCTCAAAAGCTCGGCGGAAAAACGCGGCGATAGCCCCGCTCGTCTATTTTGGCCCTAATTAGCCCATTTCGTAATATGACTTTTTTCTGAAGTCAATCTGATTTATATCATAAGCTCTCGGATCAGACATAAGAAATTTGTGCATAGTATTGTTGCAGTAACTCCCTAAAATATAACAAAACAATTATAGTAAACAAAACAAAATAAAAACGTTATTACTTACGTTTTGAAAATTAGTTTGATGCATATATCCCATTAACGCCACTAGTGACATTTCTTTGCAAATTACTACTACAAATACGGACATCTAAAATCGAAAGGAATTATGAATATTATTTTTTGTCTCTATTGTCATCATCAAACCTACACTAAAAAACATTGGAATTAAGAAAATATATAAATTAAAATCACAAATCAAGAATAAACTAAATACCGTTTGTTTTTATAAACTAAATATGGCGCCTTACACCATGCATGAGAAATACACAAGAATCCGCCAACTTTATTGTAAATCAAACGCGGAGACCATGCCACCATTTATTGTGGGAATGAAATTATGGGAAACATGAATTTTTATTCAATTTTAGTCAAGAGAATTCAATTGATATATCACTCATTTTATAATGAATGAAAATAAAATTCAACAGCTTCTGAAATAATAATAAGATAAACAGTTTATATAATAACAGTTTATATAATAACCATGAGTGTGGAGAATTTTCCCACTCAAATTGGAGAGCTAAAAAACACAATAAATGGCAGAGCCAGCTCTACAACAAGTCTATTGCGATTAGGATCATACCAGGCAACGAATTCTAAAGGTTTTTTTGCTTGACACATTCTAATTGTATTCTTCTTCCTATCTTTCTGCTAACTTTTTTTCTTTTGGAACTTCGAATTGGTGTAAATGCATGCGGATCAGGCTCTACTCACTTGTAAAACTTGGTAGAACTTAAGAAGAGTATTAAACTAAGCCGAGAAAAACCCCGTGTCTTAAAAGTTGCGTATTTAATAGTGCTAATGTAAGGTGCACCAAGAAATTACCGTTTCGTATGGTATGTTGGTATGCTACAAAGATCATAAAACATACAATATACAAACGGTAGTTTTCATCTCGTACCAGTTTTTAAGGGGTTAGTCCACTGTTAAACTGCTCCAAATGAACTTTTTTTTTAAACAGCTACCAACAAAAAACTATTCACGATATCGATTTGAAATTTTTCATACATCTTTATTGAAGCTAAGAGTTAACATTTCTATTAGAAAAAATAATTAGAAAACAAAATGGCGGCCGCCCCAATGGATCACCGCAGCACCGCCGAAAAAAAAAAGCAAATTGCGCCTCGTAAATTCCTGGACAAAATAAACGTCTGTGAACAAATCACCAAAAAGATTTAATTAGTTTTTAGTATAAAGGACTGCACGGGCCTAAATTTAGAACAAAAAATTTTTTTTTGACGATCTGGGAAACATTTTTTCGATTAAAAAAATTTTTTTTATTAATTTTTTTGATTCAAAAGTATACCACATTTTTTTTAATCGCTTTAGGGCTCTAAATTTAAGCCCGTGCAGTCCTTTATACTCAAAACTAATGAAATATTTTTGATAACTTGTTCACTGATGCTTATTTTGTCCAGGAATTTACGAGGCGCAATTTGCTTTTTTTTTCCGGCGGTGCTGCGGCGATCCATTGGGGCGGCCGCCATTTTGTTTTCTAATAATTTTTTCTAATGAAAATGTTAACTCTCAACTTTAATAAAGATGCGTGTAAAATTTCAAATCGATATCTTGAATAGTTTTTTGTTGGTAGCTGTTTAAAAAAAAAGTTCATTTGGAGCAGTTTAACAGTGGACTAACCCCTTAAAGAAATATTTGTAATTTAATGAAAGTGTGAAATTAATTAAGTAGTTATTTTATTTTTGATTATTTTACTTTGAATTTATTTGCAATAAAGTTAATTTGGATAAGGAACTAAGTGATAGTTTTCATCCGCTACACACTTCGATTATTCCGTTGTTTTTCAGAATAATGATTTTGTGCATTCTGCACATTTGCGGGAACATTTTTTGATGGTTCCAACCAGGATCAGTATAAAATTATATTTAAAAAAAAATTATATATGGGTTACACCTCCCGTTTCTTGCATTATTCCAACCTTCAATACACCGCAAAAGGATTGTTTTATTTTTTTTGCGATTTCCAACCACAAATTCCAATCAAAGTGCAATATCCAATAAGCGTTGTGAAGCATTGTACTCAAAGACATCACCTCCATGTGTAATATCCTACTCTGCTCCACAACTTCTATTCTGAAACGTCCTTAAGTGCTGTGAAGTTTGACTTATACCATTTATCTTACACGACCCATCCTAAACGTGCTGTGCAAATTCCACTTCATCCGCTACTTTCGAACTGATAACGTTCCTTTTCCCAAACACACCTTTTGGAGGTTAATTACGATACGATTCGGTGCTACGCTCTAATTGCGATTGGACTTATTGCCTCTGAGCAAGCATTCCAGTAGAAACTGCCAAGAAGTGGCCGGACATGATGAACACACAAACATCTAACCCAAATATATTTCATAGTAAAACGAAGATACTCTTGGGATTTCCGGGCTTTCATAGATAGAAACTGAGATATTTAGAATTATTACAGTCGGTCCGTCGTTACTCTCAGAGACGAAAGTCAGAGTTGCGGACTTAAAACTAAACAAATCTCTTAATTTAATTGTGGGCATAATTATCCCTTTTTGGACATAGAACAGGGAATTTATTGCACTGGGAAAGCTTTTGTCAGCTGGAAGGTTATAGGTCTTGTCGGTATGTACATATAATGAATTAATTAGTGATAATTTATTAAGTTAATAAGATTCTTCACACGACCCATGCAATTTACTTGCGGTCGCACGAGTGTCTTTTGATGAGGAAAGTGTTCTGTTATATGTTTGAGTGACTCAACTAGCTTGGGGATAATTTATAGCGAGGTACGTATATTTCCCTTTGTGTGGCGTGCGGATTAATAGCGCTGTCAATTAGTAACAATTTGGTTTTGTCAGTAGCTAGAACAAGCTAATCTCAAAAGCAATGGAATGAAGGTATAATTTAATTGACACTATTGACAGAAATATTGTGTTTATAAGGTAGGTAATATTACCCCAAAACATTTATGAGTCCATTCAGTATTTTCGCTGCCATTGCCCTAAGTTTATTTTTCTCTCCCCTTTCACAGACCATCCCTTTGCTATACACGACTATTCCTCCGATTTTAAATTTTCTTTCAAAGAAACACAACAAGGAAAAATTAAACCAGACTTTTTGAAAACTTTCTTCAGAGCATTGCACTTAATTGCAAAACTTTCGTGGATTCAGTCCATCGTCTTTACATAATGAATAATGGATAGTGGCGATTGTCATTTGCATGCTTTCGAGATGTTACTTTTCGTAGTATTCAAAGTACTCTTTACTTAAGTACATACTTTCTTTGGCGAACGGAAATAGCGAAAAAATGAAACTAATTCCCTGAGGAAAATGGTGAGAATGAAGTAATAACTTTGGATGTTGAACATTTTGACTGAGGCAGAGCAGCGGATAAAAAAATGCGAATCTACTAGCATGGATGTAGATACAGACCGACATTAAATCGAAGAGATTCTGTGCTCTGCACCTGTTATGCTCTGAATAATATTTCTGTATCTTCCGTTTATTCGACACTCTGTTTCAACATTTTTAGGTAGTGCGTACACGACCTTTATTTTTCTCTGATAAGATATAATAGAACACTTGAGTAATGTACCTTATTTCGTTGCAAAATCTAGAAAGTAAATTTTCGAATGTAAATAATCAAGAACAATATATATTATATATATTATATATAAGACCAATATATATTATATATATTTATATATTATTTATGTGCTGTGCAATATACATTAGTAACACTCAGTCATCAACTTTTTCAGAATGGAAGACAATACCATTATTTTAAATGCCTTTATTTGGGACAGAAATTATACAATTTTAGAGGTTTTTAAGGTATAATAACCAGATATAAAAAGATATGTTGAATTGTTACACAGTTCTCAATTTTTTTAATATAATTTCCTTAATAAGAGATGGCGCTGGAAAAAAGCTTTGGTTCACAGTGTCATCTCTTACGCCATTTTTTTACTTGTCAAAGCATCATTGTGGCTGGATTGATTAAGAGTTAGCGCCATATTTTTTTTTGTGTGTTAAAGATACCATAGAGAAAATGAAGAAGGGAGGAAAATGAGTACCACACGCCCTGAACGACAGACAACTTATGAAGTGAAAAACTGTCAGCAAAGTGTTGCTTTCTCGGCATGAAACCAAAAGTTTTTTCCATGGAGTCGTAAACGGGGATAAAAAATGGATAAATTAGAAGCATCGACGTCAAATACAAGACTGAATCTGTTCGAAAAGAAGACAGTGCTGTATATTAGGTGAGGTCAGAACGGTGCCGTCTACAAAGAACTTCTGAAAACATATAAAACCGTAACTGCCGAATCCTACAGACAACAACTATTCAATTTGATCTATGCATAAGTAGGAAAGTGATCAGAATGGGCCAGAAGACATGAGAAACAGCACAACGCCGCCCCATTGCATACAGCGAAAGCAGTTAATGACATCTTTTCAGCACTTGGCTGCGAAATTTTGCAATCCCCCATTAACTCACCAGACTTGACCTCGTCTGACCACTATTTCTTTTCATCAATGGCACACACTTTTTCCATACAGAACTACAGCGATCACAGAGATGTCGGAAAATGGCTCGATGACTGGATCACCTCAAGAGATGAACGATTTTGTAAAGCATTTTTCTGGAAACTTTCCCGATAGATGAAATAAATGTGTAGCAAGCGATAGCAAATACTTTGAATAAAATATTGTTTAAACTACTCGCAAAGTAAGCGAGTTTTATTTAAAAAAAAATAAAATGATTAACTATCACACCTTGTATAGAGATAAATTTCGCAAAAAGATTTGTAAATGGATGATGAGAAATGCGAGTGTCTTTCTAAAATAAGCGAAAATAATTTTCATGTAGTTCTGGGTCTAGTTTGTTCTTGTACGAACTATGAATTATTGCGTGGTAACCAAAGAGTACCTGTACCCACGTCGATTCAAATGATCAAAAGCCATAATTGATTAGCGCTAGTTACTGGATGTACGAGGGTTGATCCAAAAGTGATGATAGTCGGCTATTCCCAGGTCACATAAATTTTAAAAAACAAATTTTTTACTACCTTATATACCCACTAAGTTAGCACAAAAAAAACATATGAAGGGGCCATTTATTTGAATAGTCAAAATGGAGAAAAACAAAATTAGAGTTGTAATTTAGTACCTGTGTTTAGAAAAAAATACCTACCAAAGATATAGATAGCGACTTGGTGGAAACACTAGGGGACTATGCTCCTCCACATTCTACCGTTGCACGCTGGGGCAAGGAGTTCACGTCCCTCACTGAAGACAACGTGAAAAGAGTCGAAGATTTCGTGATGGACAATCGAAGAATGATCGCCAGGCATGTAGCCGAGGGCACAAGAATCTCGTATGGCAGTGTTCAAAGAATCGTTGCCAACAAATTATACATAAAAAAGACAATGTTAACCAACGATCAAAAGAGGGATCGAGTATTTATTTCGAGGGTGAATCTCGAATAGTTTCAGGCAGATCTGGAGAAGTTTTGTCACGTTTCTTAGCCCTCGACAAAACCTGAATCCACTTTTTTGATCCAGAAACAAAACAGCAATCGATGACCTGGAACCGACCCTCTTCACCCATACTGAAGAAATTCAAGGTTTCGTGTTCGGCAGGGAAGGCTAGGCATCAGTTTTTTGTGACGCTGAAGAAATAACTTTGGTGCATTTTTTCGAAAACGAGGCCCCTATATCAGGTTCTTACTACGCATACCAAATAAGAATATTGCGGGAGGTTATTGTGCAAAATAGACGCGGAAAACTCCAAACCGGAGTTGTGTTTCATCAAGACAAGGCACCGGTTCACAAAGCTGCACAAGGCTGCGATGGCTGCAATTCATGAAACTGGATTCGAGCAGCTTGAACATTCATCCTATTCACCAAATCTAGCTCCCAGTGACTTTGACCTCTTTCCTCGGCTCAAGGGACACCTTTGGGGCAAGAAATTTGATTTTGAAATCGGATGAGTTATAGTCTGTTTCTAGAGGGAAGAAAAATGACCCTTAGAGAGACTCTTATCAATGATGATGGTCAAAGGAAGATTGACTGAAGTGCTCGTCATTTTCAAAAATATTTTTGGAAGTCCATCAATATCTTTGCTTGAAGAAAACTTGTGTTTTCCTATTATGAATTTAAAAATAGAAAGCGTAATAGAAGAAATAACACAAAATTATATAGGTGATCTGCTAGAGCGTTCAGAAGGAGGAAAAATTGTGGAAGACACAGAGTACGACGATGCAAAGTACTGAGCTAGCACATCAAAACTGTTTTATTTATTTCAACCAAACAAGGTGTACAAAAAAAAAACACTTACAATTAATATTTAACACTTTAAATAAATTTGTACAATACACAATAATAAAAGAATTTTAAAAATATAACCATCTTTGGTAGCAAATTGGATAGGGCATTCATGACGTGAGCACCTTAGTCAGAGCAGTTTTAAACCTAGGTCAGGAAATGGTTGGGGAACAGTGTTTTGAGAAGCTATTGAATATCTTGCAACATCTATTGATTGGCTCATTGTTGGCGTAAACTGTGTGGTGTTGGTATTCATTCACTAAACGTGTGTACCTCGGCTGCCTTACTGATTCGTTGAAGGTGATCTTATTGGACAGGGACACAACATTGAACAAGCCCCTTATAACATCAAAAGTAAAGCAGGAGCATATGACTATCCTCCGCGAATATAGACTTGATAGATTTAAGAGATTTGGCCTGTATCTGTATGAAGGTAGATTATCAAATTCGTAAGGATTATACAGATCTGTCAACGCCCATAGCAAAAAATGCTTCTGCACCGATTCAAGCCTATCGCTATGGACATCAAAGGTAGGGTGCCAATACATGCATATTCGAGCAATGGCCGAACTATGTATAAAGACTTTCATTTTCCATGCCACAGAGAACATCTGAGACGAGAATCATGAGGTTGGTAGAAGTTGACCTGCCTTTTCTAAAATCATGTTGTTGTTCATTTAGAAGAGGTTCTATCAGAGTAGTGAGCTTATCACAGACAATTTTTCAAATATTTTAGGCAATGCTGATAGTATTGCAATACCTCTGTAATTATCAATTGACCGCCTATCACTACATTTAAAAATCGGGGTCAGATGGGATGATTTCCAGACGGAGGGGAAAACCCCACAAGAAAGTGATTTATTGAAAATTAAATACACGGGTAAGATAAGTGACTCCATGCACAGGTCACAAACTTTGTGAGGGCATGACGAACAAAAGTTCTTTTTGCACATCCAAGTAGGGTAGCCCGAAGTTTTCCGTTTGGTGTTCACGAAATCAAAAAACTTTTTAAGATCATGAATTATATTTTCGCCCATGATATTAACATAGCGCTCATACGCTTCACGGGATTTCGTCAGGAATCCTTGAGCTAATTCATTATGTTTATCCTTGATATCATCTCTGACATCCGTGCTGGTTGTAATTACTTTGTAAAGTTTATTTCTTTGATTCCGCAAATACCTGAGATTGCTATCAAGCCATGGTTCAGATATTTTGTTTTTTCTCTTGATCTTTGGGGTGAACTTTTCAACGGTGTCAAAAATCAACTCATAGAATAATGATACAGCGTCATCTAATTCTAGCGTTGAAAAATTACTAGCCCAGTCGACTCTGAGAACACAATCTGTAATGCTCTTATAATCAGCATTGCCAAAGTCATATACAATAGAGTTACTGTAAGATAGGGAAGTGAACGTATCAGATGTAGATAACAGCTCAACTGTGAACGCAGAGTCAAAAAAATTTTCTGCATCAACAGTTGAGTTAGCCACTACATCGTCGTAGCTATTAGTAAATATGAGATCTAACCAATTTCCATTGTGTCGGAGCTATTTGCTGGTGGTTAGGTGTCGGAGCTATTTGCTGCAAATCATTGAAATCGCTGGAGTCAAAAAAATTAAAAGGAATGAGATTATTATCAGTTTCATCAGCCGTAAATTTTAAATTTGGGCTGTTGAAATTACCGCGAATTATAATTTTATCCTCCTCATTAAGAGATGAAATTAAGGTGGAAATCACTACGCATACATCATTATAAACGGCTTCGGCTGAACCGGGTGGGATGTAAAATATTCCGATGTAAATGAAACCTTTGGACCAGGAAATGCGAATAATCTTATGATCGAAGAGATTATATGAGCTGCTTTCGACTAGTTCGCTTGATAGCGAGTTACGAACAGCTATTAAAACACCACCACCTCGAGTTTGGCCAGTTGAAAGATAGTTACGGTCCTTCCTGTACATAGTCCAGTTACCATCTAATATTCCTGCGGTTGTGTGCGAACTGTTTAACCAAGTTTCCGTGAACGTTAGTACATTAAATTGGCAAGATTTTGAGTCTTTTCAGTTTGCCTCTCATGCCACCACAGTTTTGGTAAAAAAGTTTGAGGCTGTTTAACGAAAACTTCTTATTAGGAATGATAGTTTTTAAAATCATTCTTTGATTTTTTAAAGGAGGAAATACACTTAGCTGAGACATGTGAGACAAAGTTGCTTAGCTTTTTTTTCACATGGTCAGCTGTTATGCCAAGTTGCTCATGATACCGAACAAAAACAGTAAGAAGAGCCTGAAAATCTATGGGAAGACCTTCCTGTTGAATCATGACCTTCAGATGAGTCTTCGTTTTACCCTCGAAACAAGCAGAGTCAGTGGCTTTGTGCATGTATGCAAGGTAGAGGCGAACGTTTTCATAGATTTTCTTATCCGTTAGCCGAGGAAGCAGATACCTACTTTCGAGATCAGCACTGGAGTTGATTGTAGCTTTAACTATAGGAGGCACTAGTGGGTCAAGGAACTTAGGCGCAGTTGTCACTGTTTCACACGAGGGATTGGCAGTAACTATTATACCAGGGGTAATAGAGGAGGTTTGAACTTCGCCACGAACAAAATTAGGGTATTGCACGGGTTTAGAGACGGTGTTAACGAGATCAGATGATTTTTTGGCAATAGATAGGAAATAGAAACTTAATCCTCATATTTAATGAAAGTCGAGAGATTCTTCTGAATGGTTCGCAATTGTCTACAGTGGTATCAAAACGGTTTGAAGTTGTCACAACGCATTCCGTTTTCTTTGTCCGCAATATAAGAATGGTGCGTATTTTTGATAAGAAGTTTTGTGTCAGCTCTCAGCTTACGGCAAGCTTCAAGGTCTTCAACCGAACCAGACAGTTTTTATGTTTTAAGAAGCTTGTATTTTCTCCATCCATCAGATTCGAAATCGAAATTTACGCGTGGGACTATTTGAGCAACATATAATCATATGATACGCCAGACAGCACGTATTTACATAAAAGAGACGAGACGATATTTCTGAAACAAAACTGTCCGATGGAACTGTTGTCGGAAATATTTGCTAAAGTCTTCGAATTTAAATAATTCACTTTCTATATGTTTCATTAATGTAGCAGATGATAAATTGATAAACAACAATCAAACGCAAATGACGAAGGTCACATGAGAGTATGGTGTGATATCGTATATAATAGCATTGTTAGGTCATTCACAAATCGAATATTTTTAACTATAATACATGCTTAGTAATAAGTACTAAGATGGTGACTGAATACTGGCCCAATCTAAATTTTACCAGTTTTCTTGACGCATCCACAGAAACGTATACGTTTCTGATATGAATTGTTCAATGGTCAAATGAGACATAGTCTTTTTAATATTTTTCTTAAAATCTCACAAAACTATTTCCATACACATATATCACACTGGTGCTAAATGTTTGAATGAAGTTCACTGCCAAGTTCAACCCCTAGACATGCCGAGAGTTGCTGTGAAACTATTTTACTTCTATATATACTGATTATGAATCTCTGAATGAATTGTATTGAATCAAACCCAATTCTATATTGTCCAGTTTCAATTGCTTTAAGTAATAACAAATCGGGCTGGCTCATTTCCAGGTAATGAAATGATAATATCAGATACGCATCCCATCTTGTGATATTATCGAAATTTGCATTTCCAGTCGAAACATCGCCTCCATAAATATAGCCAGTGAAGTCAATAGAATCTAATTGAACGACATAATGAGTACGCTAACCACAAAATAAACATAAACACTACATTAAAATTTATGGTGATTTTTGTTGTTCTTTCAGCATCTAGTAAATTTGACTATGACACACCGGCAAAGCTTAAGATATTTTTACGATCACTGTAACGACAGTGAATATTGATTTGAAGATGTAGTGCTATTACGTGGGAGCATTACTTCTATTTAATTGGTTTTGCATTTTAGATGAACTGAATCTTGCGCATTATGCAAACAGAAGCAAATTAAGGATGAGTGCTCGAGTATTCGATTACATGTTGCTAATGACTGTATAAGCTAAAGTTTACTGCTGAGGTGAAGAAAATTGGTTTTCACTGCTTCCTATGATAGCTATCAAGCCACCTCATGCACAGGTTTGATAGCATGCATAAAACACATAAAATTTGCAGCATGTTTACTAAAGAAAAAATAAACACTGTACCCACATGATCAATAATTTCTATGAACGTTTATTTTCATATTTTGTCGGTAATTAACTGTTCCGCGCCTGTGCATTGTGTATTTTTCTATTAGATTCCGCGAAAATTAATCAGAGATTTGATTTATGTACATCAGCTAAACTAAGGTGAAAATATATGTATCTTTAATTGATGGCATCACAGCAGTGCCCCAATGTTTCTTTTCCGCACGCTCGCAAGTAAACTGAATTGATAAATGGTCGCAGTTTGATATAATCAAATATCTAATGCATTAGCCAGCCATACAAAAATTGAACTTTACGTTATATTTTTGGAACTTGATGTATGAACTATCAAGAAGAGTGATTGGCAATATATTACTTGAGAAACAAATTTCGTGAATGGATGTGAAAATATGTTTGCCTTCATTTCGACCGCTTTTGAGCAGCTGGAGTGATTTATTTCCGAATAAATCACTATTTGATGTCCGCGGCGTTTCGACACATCACATTTGCAGCAGATTTTCTTGACTTCCTAAGAAATCAAATTTAACCACAATAATATTTTTGCTATGTGAAATTCCTTGTTGAAAACTGAAAGAAAATACTATGCGCGGTAAACAAGATTCGCCGTAACAAAAGTATGGACGGAAATGCAGCCAAAAACTATGCAGAATGATATACTTATAGCGGCTACTAAACAGGAACAGCAAAGAAGGACTATGATCACAGTTCCAGAGAACTATTTCGTAGTAGAATAGCTCGGGACCGAGAATTCTTGGGGTATAGAGTTCCATCATGAAAATGTTATTCAAATATACTGACTTAAACGAATTATGACTTATGATTCGCGAAACGTAACAAAGAAATGTCAGATGCTTGGATGCAGTAGTAGTCAGATGGTTGGAAATTACATTCACGTTACGCTACCCAAAATTTTTCATTTCTTTCGAACAATTCAGTGATTTGAACAAATGATGTTTTGCGTTATTTTGTTACTGTGTTCCAAAGAAAATTAGTAGTTATATGTCTAGATGATGGGACCGGTGGTCGAGGGAGGGTTGCGAAAACGAGTAGAGGTGGTGTGGCTGACTTTGCTTAGTATTATAAAAATGTTTTAATGTGGGATCGCAATAACGGAAGAGCGGAAGGAAGAAAAAGATAGTTTTTATTTATTTTTTCAAATTTATAAATGCAAATCTACCTCCACGCTGAGCTTTTTAGCCAACATAATAGAGTCATCCCACCATGGTTTGGTATGGCAAAACACATGTTTTTTAGAACATTGTAACTGATTTAGAACATTGTAACTGATGAAAGTTCGTATCGAAACGAAATTCATCGAAAGCGTTGATCTGAAAATGAAAAAGGTTTGTTAAATTTTTGGTTGCTTGCAAGAGTTTCCAGGCAAAGGCTCATTACTTTTCATTATTTTTTTACCAAAATATATTGGCCACCATATGTGTTTCGATTTCAAGCATAACAAAAATCAAAGAAGAAAACAGAAAAAAATGGACAGATTCATATTAACCTCAGCTCCCGTATTTTTATCAATGAGAACGTCGTGATTTCTGGTTCCCGATCGTTGATAAATTTTCATATTATCGTGTTTTCAATATCTCTATAGCGAATACAAAGAGGACGCCTCAAAAGCTATAGTGCACCTGCTTTTGGAGAGTTGTCCGTCAGCGAAGAATTATTTCAGGCTATTTCAGGACAATTTTAGGAAATAAATTAAGAATTTCAGGACATAAATGAAGAACTACTGTAGGTCAAATTAAGAACTACCCAAAACAACAACTGTGAGTTTCTTTGCATATTTTATTTCGCCAATGCTATATGTTTGTTTGATGACACGCTGTCAAATGCAAGCATTAATATTTGAAATATGAGGACTACTTTAATACATTTTTGCGAAAGTCCTCATTTTTACTAATGTTCGAAGAACATTAGTATTAAAATCGATTCGGCCAAAAATTCATATTTCTTTATATATATATATATATATGTACAAAAAATTTCAGTGAGATAATCTCGGGAACGCGCCATCCGATTGAGCTGAAATTTTCAGGATATATTGGTGTATATGCAGAATAGGTCCAGGTCTCTTTAAATGTCAGTTATTGTTAACCTTTTGGCGCCGGCGGCCATTTAAGTGATATTTTTAATATACCTATTATTTCGTGCACAAATGATTTTCGCAAAAATAAAGTTAACGAAATAAATTTCTAACGTGTTTTACATATAAATCGGATAATGCTTTGGAATTTTTTAACCCTATGTGTGCGCTGGGTGCCTAAAAAGAGGACGGGAAAATTTGAAAATTTTTACATTTCGATAACTTTTGACAGAGCTACTCAATCATTACGAAATTTTCAGGACATATTGATATTATTTAGTTGTAGATTTGTGTATATTTTAATGAGCGTGCTGGTAATCCTGTAGCTAGGGCAGGCACTGAAAGTGAAAACCTCCAAATCATCGTCTCTCTTGAAAAAATGCCGTTTCTTCAAAAAACAGCCATTCATATGTAAATCTTGTGCTTTGTTTATATAACCAAAAAAAAAAAAAAGTTATGGTATAACGGGCACGCCTGGTAACCCTTGCCCAATTTACCTATATTTTTAGCATCAAAAACTTCTGTTCACGGAAACTCACGATCCGATGAGCAGAATTATTTGAAATTCACAGAATGTATTGGCCTTAAATAGGACCAGGTCTGATAGAAGTGATTTTGAAATGCGGGCGATTCTGTGCCAGTGTTGCCATCTTGAAAAACCACTAAAAAAGATAACTGTTTTTAGCCCTATAAATTCTGATTGAATCGTTCGATTTTGACGAAACTCACACAATTGCTGGACCTTACTTTAAGCCACGTTTGGTAGAAGTTTGGTTGAAAAATTCGGTTGGAGCTGCCAGCTATGATAATTTTGGTGTCTTCATTTTGAAAAAAAAAATTGGAAGTGAAAACATTCAAACCATCGAATATTCAAAAAAATGTCCGTTTCTTACAATAAAACCAATCTGTATATAAATCTTATGTTTTATCTACACGTTCAAAATAAAACTAAATAAATTTCATGTCGGACAAGAACGGTAACCCTCTCCCAGTTAACCTATATTTTTAGCATCAAAAACTTCTGTTCACGGAAACTCACGAACCAATAATCAGATACAGCTAAAATTTACAGAATGCACTGGACTTAAGTAAGACCAGATTTGATAGAAGCGATTTTGAATTGTGGGCAAGTCTGTGCCAGTGGTGCCATCTTGAAAAATTACAAAGAAAAAAAACTGCTTTTTGCCCTATGAAATGTGAATAAGTTACCAGATTTTCATGAAATTGACACAGTAGACACACCTAACTCTAATCTCTGTTTGATGGAAATTTGGTTGAAAAATTTTATTGGTGCTGCCAGCTATGGTAATTTTTGTGTCTTTGGTTTTGAAAATTCGCTCAGGAAAATAAAACTTTTTGCACTATAACTTCCAGTGCAGTCATGAAATCAATACGAATTTCATACAATTAATGAAACCTGTCATAAACATTATTCAGACCAAATTTGGTTGAAAAGCCACTATAGGGTTGCCAGCTATTGTTGGTTTTGTGTTTTATTGTAATATCTTTATTAAGCGGTTTTATCGTAGAATTTTCAAATAATAATGATATTGTAGTGACAATAAACAGCAAATATTAAGCTTTCGATCATTTGAAAAAACTCGCTGCAGGTAACCCTAAATTTCTTTATACTCCTATAACTTCGAATGTAATTAAACAACGTGAAGCAGATTTGATATTTTCTTGACTTTGATACTGGCGAAAGGTTGCCAGCACGAGTCGGTTGTGCTACTTTTGTATCAATAAATGCTTACAGTTAGTATTCATACCGGAAACATTTACAATGAAAATAAATAACCGATGTTTCAATTCCCTAAGTTCTGCAAATTTTTCGGATCGCAGCCCCGAACACCAACTTCAGTTACAGTGCTGCAGACACTGAGCATTTTCTTCATTGATGTTATATGAGATGCTGCTTTCAAAGTTTGGTGAAATAAGCAACTGATAACGAATATAATTAACAAGTGTTTTTCTTTCATAAACTTTGAAACCCATGCCAGTGGTAATATCTGAAACCTTCTACCATATGAGTTATAATGCATTCTAGAGACCAAAGTAAAACGTGGCATTTGAAACAGTTTGGCCGTAATAAGCAGCACATGTGGTGGAATATGCACTCAAAACCTGCACGATTCTTCTACTGTTCTTCGAACATTAGTGTTTCTAGCGGTTCAGGTGCGCTAGAGTTTTTTTATGTTTAAAGAGAGCAATTATTTTCTATATACTTGCGCTAATTTGTGTTTGGGTATTTGCTAATTACAGCAAACATAATAAAAAAAATAAATTTAAGAAAGTTTTAAGTAGTTTAAAACTAATGATAAAAATTAAAACTAAAGTTAAAGTAGAATTCAAGATAACATTTTCAATACATTTTTGAAATTTAATAAAAGATTGCGGAAGAGGACCAAGCTTAAAAGCATTGTGGATTCTGGAAAGACGCAACAAAGGTGAATGAAAGTAGACTTTCGTACGTGCAAACGGAACTGAGAAAACCTCCGATGATCGACTTAATTCACGTTTGGATATCTGCGAACCAAGATCTGAGCCCATTGAAAAGAAAACACTCATCGATGAACAATCTATGCGATTCAATCTACGCGCGGGCATACGAAGAATAGAAAGGGGCAATAGAAAATGCTGAATTGAAAAAACAACTAGCGTGTAAACCTACGATGAGCTGATTCAATGGTGTTAGATATATACTGAAAGCGAGAGGACTAGATTTGGCACGCGTACTCCAGAATACTGAGTACTAAGGAGACAATTGCCTGCAAGGACGACTTTGAAGATAGAAGGAGAAGCAGGAAAGGAGGGGACCAAAATACCAAACCCATTAAGTTTGTTAAGCAGTAGGTTATGTTCAGAGAATCAAATGTCTCCGAAAAGGCCGTATAGATTAACGAAACCATGCTACTGAGGAGCAAGTAAAGGTTGTAGAGAAGTATAAATTCTATTATAGGCAAGACGTTCAAAGAGTTTACTAAAACAGCAGAGGAGGGATAAAGGACGATAATTGGAAATGACAAATGGGTCACCAGATTTGAAGATTGGGAAAATATTAGCGCATTTCCATTAAGAAGGGAATACACCAGATGCAAAGCTAATTTAGAAAAAGATAACTAAGAGAACACAGAGAAACGGTGAGAGCGATTTCACAAGCATATTGCGAAAACCGCCAGGACCGGAACTATCATTAGAATTAAACGGCTGCATAAGAGTTTCAACCTCCAAATGATTGGTACTAAAAACTGAAAAGGTTGAAGAGGCACGGGAAAAATTTATGTTATAGAGGTATTTAGTGGATTTTTCTTAAAAGAGGAGGAAAAGAAGGCAGCAAATAAGTCGCAGATAGCCTGAGGGTTGGAAGCAATAAAAGCATCAAGATACATATAACCACGAACTGACGATCTGGACTTGAGGGAACGTGTATAGGACCAAAACGATGTGGGCTGATTAGAACAAATTGAAGCCTCACTGCTCTATCACTCTTTTAGTATCAGAACAAAAACTACGGAATTCCTGAAGATCAGTGAGTGAACTCGTCTTTTTCAGCCTTTCACGAGCTTATTCCTTAGCTTTTACAGTATCAAAGACTTTCCAAGTGAACCACGGAACATTATTAGGTATAAGAGGACGTTTGATGAGAGTAATACGAAAGATAAGATTGGAACAGAAAAAGTAGAGCATGGCCAAAGCACAAGCAACAACCAATCCTTTTAAAAAAGAATTTCCACTGATAGGAAGAAAGAAGGATAGTAAACTGAGATCATTGGAGTCCTACTTAACAGTAGGCATGTTGTAGTCAGCAAAAAGACAAAGGGAAGATGAGCGTAACCGAGGGAGAATAAAACAAGAAAGCTCAGCGAAAAAACTTTCGTATGGGGCAACAGATGAATTACAACTGAGTTGTAAATCGCAAGTTAGAGAAAGGATAACACCTACAGCAATACACTCAATAGCAGGAGAATGCCACCGACATTGGCTTTGCAATAAGCAACGCGATAACGATCTTTTCGGAAAATGGAATGACACGTTAGGAATATTATCGGTAAGGCATGTTTCCGAAAAACAGATAATATGATGAGTGTTTAAAGTACTCGCAAGTAGAGCTTCATTCAGTTTTATTCTCAAACCACGGACATTCTGATACTAAATGCAGAGCAAAAAACATCTACTGGCTAGGCGTGTAGTATTTGTTTGACGCTGCTCTGAGAATTTTTTTCGGATGCGTAGTTCAAATTCTTGAACAAGGATTCCTGCAGGCTAGAACTACGGCGCAAGTATGACGTCTAAACCAGCAGCCTGCTCTTAAAGTATCATTTCCGCCTTACTGATTCAAGCCATAGTTCTCCTGTAAATTGGACCATGGAATTGGTCATTCCATAGTTATAGATAGTCTCCACGTCATTGTTTTCTCCGGTTTCATTTCATCTCCTTAGCTTCTTCAATTTTCTTGTGAGAATCTTTATTTTTCTGTTTTTCAAATTCAAAAGTCCCAATTGCTCGAACTATTCTAAAAAAATTCTAAACATATGGAAAACTTCGATGAACAGATGGCTAAGTACTGACCAGGGCAAGTGTGCATCACAATTGCTCAGGTTGATTTAAGGCATTTTTTTATCAATAGTAGCAAAATTAGATTCAGAAAAACTGATAAATTAGTGTCGCAAAAATATCAAAATTTGAAGTATGTTTAACATAAAAATTATTAAACAATACTGTGTAGAGAAGACATTTGAAGTTGCTTCAAATAAAATTAAAAGGACAGATTACGCTTGAAATATCGACATCTGGCTTCGAAATGAAACATTGGTTATTGAATTGAAATGTTTTGTGTTAAAATTTAGAAAACAAATTAAATTTTCTAATAAATCATCACATAATAAACAAACAAACACATTTTTCCATCGCCAAGTCTGACCCTGCTCACCACTGTCTTTTCACTTTCCCGTTTGTTCATTTTTATGTACCACCATTCTGGGAATGTTAATTGTTCTTCTAAGCACATTTTATTCGAGACAGTTTTCATATTTTTGTTTCCTGGTTTAAATTTAGCGATTGGACTGTAGATGCTGTAAGTATTTTTTATTTATATTTTTATTTATTTGGGTATTTTCCCGAGTCCTTAAAGCAACATGCTCTTATTCGTGTACTTTCGTTAAAGTAGATTTACAGCTAAAGAAAATCTAGTAGAAACTATATTTTTTGATAATGCAACATTTTGCTGCCAGTAAGGCTTCTATGTGACGATTTTACATTTAATTTTATTTCGGTATTGTCCTGCCATTCCCTGATGTTCTTTGCAATCAACTGGTGCTAAACAGTGTTTGCCTCTTTAGCAATCGCTCGCTTGTTAAATTCACATTGGCAATAAATGGGGTTAATTGCAGGTGAGGTTGCTTATCAGTATATGACGATGATATTCTCTTCCAGAAACAGTCCTGGCTTTGCGGAACGATTCCGAATCGTGCATAAAAATGAACTTTCTATCGCCAGAGAGCTATTCTTCAACCTGTGACAGAAGCCGAGTTTCTAGTAGATTAGTACAAAATAGTTCAGTAGAGTTTCACTAGATACCGTTACCTTTAGTGAAATGACTCACTGATAAATATATTTTAGCTCATTAGTTCAATACGAAACCATTCAAAGGGATATAGTGTTCATTATTCGTGTCTTTCTCAATGTTTTGATTTTCCCTCCCACACCTTTTCTTACTTGGTGCAACTTTTGCCACTTATTTGCATCTTCGAGCACTCGTAATCATTTTTCGCACAAATTTAGTTGAATACCGATTTTACTTCGATCTTGACTACACAGATCGTCAAGATTCATGCATTCTATTCTTATAGTGCTTTATGTCGTTCTTCGCATCATTAGACACGCACACAAATGGAAGCAGAATAAGTAGTCAAAAACTGTCAATGAGGTAAAGTGTGACGTTCGGACATAAAATGATGAGCCGTGAAATGGAGCTATAGTTCACCCGTATCACCAAACGGAAACGTTTCTTATTGTTCTTTCGTTGAGGAATGATCCAAGTCAAGTTTTTTAATAATAATCGAGTTCGTCGTCGACAATCAAACATATATATGTAAATGTATAAATACACATATATATCCGATTTCGTGACACACTTCTTGAGCTCAGCAAACTAGCATTTACTAAACTGAAGAAAATTTCACCATTTCAACATACTCATGCATGGATGCTGAAAGAGGGCTCTGTTGAGAAAAGAATATATAGATATGCATGCACTATTTATCCGCCACCAACTGCAAAGTATTTGCTACTAACTATAGACAAAATGGAATTAGTCTGAAATACCGTTAAGTTAGTAATAAATTGACCACTCCCGAGTTGGGAATGTAGGATCTGTGGAAGGGTCCGAACCACACTCTCATCACAATTTTTTCTTTCTTGAACAGTATGAGGGAATAACTGGCTAATTAGTTATATGGTCGTTAGTTTCTCACTTGAATTCACCAACACCCATAACAAATTATTTTATATTGCATGCAATTGAATAACTTCATTTGTCACAAACTCTCCCCTCAGGCAGTGTCGAACACTGTTATGAGAGAGGACAAGAATTCATATATCAAAATATTCTTTATAAAACTGTTTTAATTCAATTTTCTGCTATTTAAATTTGATTTTTAAGGAGTGAAAAGAAAAGAAATACTAGCATGTTTTGATTAGTATTAATATATAAATAAAATAGGAACTAAAGTTAGATAATAAAAATAAAAGAACTAAAAATAAAAAGATAAATAAAAACTAAAATTAAAGAAAAATATTTACATCCGCTCTTAAAATAGGTTTAGAACATACTACTTCAGCTTCCTTTTCGTAACGAAATACGATAGGTTGTTTTTTAAATCATCAGGCATATCATTATACAACGATATAGCTGAAAGAATCGGGTCATTAAGGGCTCTATTGGTTCTGACTGGAGGCAATCTATAAGAATTCGCAGATCTTGTTTCATAGCTATGCATTTCTCTGGTCATTGTCAAAGAAATAGAAAATTTATTCTTTCTGCGGACGATTTTCCATATTGTTATTAGTTTTTGAAATGCTAATAGTTGAAAAAAAGTCATTTTCCCAGTTATGAAAGATAGCTGATTAGTGGGAGTCCGTGTACTCAGATTGTGAACTGCCTTAATTGCTTTATTTAGAGTTCTGCTCAGGATGACCAGGTTCGTTGAAGAAGATTGGCTCCAGTTAAGCATAGCATAACTAATAGATGGAATTATAAAAGCATGATAAATCATGTTTTTCAAAACAATGTTCAAGTAGCATCGTCTTCTTAAAAAACCTACAATGGGACAAATCTTGGCTCTGATTTTTCTAATTTGATCCGACCATGACAATTTGTCATCAATTATTATTCCTAAATATTTAGTTTTTTCTAGTCTATCAATGGGTTGGTTGTTTATTAAGATATTTAAAGATATGTCTTCCTTATTTTTCTGTTTGAAAATCAAGTAATGCGTTTTATTAACATTTATTTTTAATTTATTAGTAACAAGCCTATTGAAATATCTACCTAAATCATCATTGATTATCCGCTCTAGTTCAATAGGATCTCTATTTGAGTTTAATATAAGAGTGTCATCTGCATAAATAACATATTTAGATACTAAATTAAGATTATTCAGACTCTGGACATAAAGCAAATAAACAGTTGGTCCCAAAATGGATCCTTGGGGAATGCCTATATTTATCACTTTCCTATCGCTAGTTTCACCTTTGAACTGGGTACTTATGGTCCTGTTGGATAAGTAATTTTTTATTAGCTCATTTCCCTTTCCTCGAACACCTAGTTCGTTTAAAATATGGCCTAAAATGGTATGATCAACTGTGTCGAATGCCTTTTGAAGGTCAACAAATATGGTTGAAACATATAAACCCTTGTCTAGTTGGCTGTTAATATAATGTTGCGCATCTATGAGGGCTGCACTTGTATTGCTGCCATTGAGGAAACCATATTGATTTTGATCGAAGCCTATAGTGTTGTTAATAAAGTGAACTAGCCTAGAATTGATAACTCTCTCAAAAATCTTGCTGAAGGCGCTTGCTAATGAAATTGCCATATAGTTATTTGGATCATCGATATCACCACTCTTGAAAATGGGGGTGATAAGTGAGTTTTTCAAAACATTAGGAAAGGTGCCTTGATCCAAGTGCTTGTTAACTATAGAAGTAAGGAGTGGAGCAGGAAGATCATTGATGCATTTTAAATCATCTGCTCTAATCGTATCTATTCCAGGAGCCACATTTTTAAGGTTTAATATAATCTCTTTTATTTCTTCAATCGAAGTTGGTCTTAGGAAGAGGGTCTGCTGGTTAAGTCTATTGCTAATTCTTTCCGCACAATTTGCGCGAAATTCACCATTTATTCTGCTGCCTATTAGCGAAAAGAAGTCATTAAGCTGCGTTGCTGTGACGAGGGACACGTTAGCCTTATTTTGATTTTGATTGGTCCCCGGGTTCAATTCACTCCCAAGGATATCCCATAATTTTTTGATATTTCCGTGTGCTTTATCAACTCTTTTATTTAACGCAATTTCTTTGGCCTTATTTATTACATTGCTACACGGTGAAAAATATTCAGATAAAATTGATCTTCACAATGGTGTACTATTATGTATCCTAATATTCGTATAGATTATATATGTTGACGTTGGATAAAATTGTTCTATCCTATTTTGGAATAACTTTTGTACGAGTTTCGTATAAACGGGTGGTTTATACCAAGATCGGATAATATTTATCATAAATTCATATTAAAAATTCATAAAAAATAAAACGAATTATTTAGAATTACTTTTGCGTCGCAAGTCATAAAGTTCGTATTTAAAGTTTGTAAGTGAACTGCATCGGACGCAAAAATTTACTCGGGAGTGTTTTCGTGAAACGGATTGTTTAGAATTACTTTTGCGTCGCAAGTCGTGCAATTAGCATTTCGAGTTTGTAAGTGAAGTTAATTGGAAGTGTTTATTAATGTGTTTATTAAAGTTATTTGTGAAAATTATTTGGTAGCCATAAGGAACAACTTTAATCACTACAGGAATATTGTAAAACTTTGATTTTGGTGAATAAAGTATATATGAATAAAATCTATCGAGTTTTTTTTCAAATAATAAAACAAATAATCGTTATCCATCTCACAGTACATAATTGAATTTAATGCTCGAAAGTTTTACTTGGTGTACTATCTCAAGTGTTTTCACAACACCTACATCCCGCAAAAATAATTCCAATTTGATTCTGCTTTCGGAGGCTGGTTCTGATTTATAGACAAGAAGGCAACCATGATCAAATTCAATAACCTTTACAAGTAAAATTATATCGATGGATATAAGTCGGAGATGTTAAAATTTGTCACAACTAGCGTAAATACAAATTAAATGATTTCCAACTGCAAGTGGTCACGCCAGTCAAGTATGAACTGTGCGCTGGTGTCTGATGAGAATCAGTGCATACTTTCGTAACCACTTTGTCAAAATAGAATTTTCAATGTAGATTAAAATTTTTAATGTAAATAAAAAGTCCAATTTTAATCATCCCGCAAAAATAATTCCAACCTACTTTTATCTTTGAATGCATAAATATTCAATTGTTTTCATTCTTTTTTCATCATAATGGATAATTGTTCCCAATATATACATATATATATTCATAATAAAAAAGAGGGAAAAAACCAGAATAAGATTTTGGGTTAAATGATTTTGGGTTTTTGAAAACGGGATAAATTTATCGTGTGACCTCGAAATTAGAATAATATATTTTTTATTCTAAATGGTGTACATTTAATAAGAATGTGGTGTATTCATTTATATGCGATTCGGATACCGTTTATAAGAGCGTCTTATTCAATTTATATGAATAATTGGTATTGATTTTATCTTATCAGATAAAATTTATCTTATCAGATTAAATAGTTTGATCTTAAACAAACTTATTGGATTGATACTAACTTTCGTTTGGACCTATATGCATTCCAAAATTTATCAAATTTATCCGAAAATTTCTAACCGTGTAGCCTTGTTTTTCAGCCGCCTGTACTTTAGAATATTTTCATTATTTGGACTCTTGCGATAGTTGTTGTAAGCAATTCTTTTTTGCTTCAATATATTGAGAACATCACTATTTATCCAATCATTACTTCTTGAGCGAATCTTTTTATGAGTCGTTGAAAGACTTTTAGCATTACAAACTATTTCGATGACTTCTTCAAGTTCAATTTCCCGCGATTCTAGCAACAAAATATTAAGCTTGTCACGGACTATATTTTCAAACTTATTTTTATTTAGCACAGGTATTTGGAAAAATTTCATTGGAGATTTGGGAATGAGAACACCCGTAATAGTGATGTTTTGAACCCTGTGGTCCAAATCAGGCATGTCATAAAAAGCAATACCAAACTCATAGAAGGTTAATCGAACTGACAACATGATCAATAAGCGTCGCAGACTCATTTGTAACTCTAGTTGGTTGTTTCTCATTCTACATATAAAAACGCATTGTTAATTTTTAGCGTTTCCAGGTAGTTTCTGGTTATATTATCATTACTGTTCGGATTTAGCCTAAAATTAAAGAAATATTAAAATTTGAAAATAATATACAACAAAACTTACCTTAACCTGTCACTGACAGATGACAAAAAATATCAGCTGCAATCACTTCAATTTGTATTCCAACCAGCTGATCATTGGAATATTAATGCTGTATGCTAAATCAAATCGTTGTTGTAAAGAGAAATAATTGTATTGGAATTATACGTTATACCAATGAAGGCGGTAAATTTACCGAAATTTTCATCGTGTGAAAATTTCTTTGTTTTCGGCATTAGATAATTGTCTTTGAAACGGAGCGGATGAATTGGAATTTGTGTTATCGAAATTAGAACAATTTGTTGAATAAATAGAATTAAACGAAAATTAACCAGTGATTTTGATTTCAATTTCAAATTCGAAACATCAGTTAAGTCGGTCTATTAACAGTCGAAGTAGTTGGTTAGTTAGTTAATTCGGTCGAATAGAAAATCGAAACATTTGGTCCTTCGAACCGGATCATTGAATTCTCGGCTCCGGTTTTTTTAATATTCGAATTTGAAAATAGAAAATAGAAATTAGACTTTTGGACTTAAATCGGGTGTGCGTTAGTGCAGTGAAGTTGGAATTCCTCGAAGACAATCGCTACATAGAAATTGTCAGCTGGGTAAGTCCCAAACACTTATTCCTTTGTTTGAACATCCTTTCTTCCTTTCCTCATATCGTTTATTGCAATATCTTTGATTTATTCAGAATTTAAAATAATTCTTGAGATCTAACGTTCGTGAATTTAAAAATCTATCTTACACATCTATAATGCATCTTATTGATCTATAATTTATCTGACTATAAACTATCTACTTCATTTACATATAATTTCGTTAATTTAAAATCTATCCTACACATCTATAATGCATCTTATTGATCTATAATTTATCTGACTATAAACTATCTATTTCATTTATATATAATTTATCTTAACACATACAAGTTATATATATACTCGAATAAATAAAAACTAACGAGCATTCGAGAAAAATAATTAAAACTTTGAATAGTGGGGGCGTAAATTGAAACGTGATGTATATAGTGAATATCGAAAATTAGGTCGTGAAAGGTGCGTAAATTGATCAAATTCGGTTAGTTCGAGAAATTCGCAGTTTAATACTGTACCGTGACATTCCGTTATAACTGTGCCGATTGAACTCGTTATAAAATTACTTTGAGAAACTTTGTGCCTTGATTGTTTGAACGTCAATATGGCTGATGTACAAAACTTAATGTTGCGGCAAAAAATAGCGTGCGACCAACTCGTAAAAATGCAAGCGAATTATCGCAAAGATTCTAAGTCCAGGAAAACTGCGACTTATTATCGAACCTTAATCGATAAAGTATCTTCTCATTATGATCGATTTCTTGCAACGCATGAGAAAATTCTGGAATGCGTTAATGAAACAGTTATAGATTCTCAGTATTTTTCTGATGATCATGAGAAGTTTGAAATACTGCATTTGAATTTTAAATCAGAGTTGGAAGATTTATTGCAAGGGTTAGAGGGCGTAGAAGATAAACAAATTGCAGCTTCTCAAAGTGATAAAAAATCGAATGAGTCAGAATTGAAACTCCCGCGTATAAATTTACCTAAATTCTCGGGAAACTATGAAGAATGGGTGTCATTTAGAGATCTATTCGTGTCACTCATTCATGAACGATTCGCCTTATCGAATGTAGAGAAATTACATTATTTGAAATGCAGTTTGACAGGGGAGGCTGAAAACTTAATTCGTCACTTTGCATTAACTAGTGCGAATTACGACTCAGCGTGGAAACTTTTGAACGAGCGATACAACAATTTGCGTGTATTACTGAATGCCCTATTTAAAAGGTTATTTGACATGAATAATGCGTCTGAGTCAGCTTCCTCCTTGAAAAATCTATTAGATAGAACAGTTGAGTGTGTCCAATCAATCGAGAATTTGCAAGTGGGTGATTTGTGGCAATCGATTTTAGTATACATGACTACGCAACGGCTTCCTCACGAAACTAGACAGTTGTGGGAACAAACTCAGACAGGGAACACAAAATTTTCGTCATTCGAAGAGCTTAGATTATTTTTGCATCAACGATTTCGAGCCTTAGAGGCTACAGGAACCGATCGTTCCAAGCAAGCTCGTCAACATGCTCATAGTCGCACGCCTAGTAATCGCTACACTCATGCAGTTCAGACCCAATCTTCTTCCATTTGTATTCATTGTCGTGAATCTCATCGCTTGGTGCATTGCCCTCAATTTAAACAGCTGCTACACGCGAATAAATTTGAAATCGTAAAAAGAAATGGCTTATGTTTAAACTGTTTGGAAAAGGGTCATTTGATAGCTAATTGCCCCAGCAAATTTAGATGCATGAAATGTCAGAAGGCTCACCACACATTATTGCATAAAAATGCTTCGAACATTTCGAACCCACTTTCATCGACTTCAGAAATTGAACTCGCGAGCGTGAATTCCGTTAAAACCACAACAAGACGGGAAGTGCTGTTAGCAACAGCTCGCATTATCTTGAATACACCATCTGGACTAGTTACCTTACGAGCGCTTTTGGATCAAGGTTCGCAAACATCCCTGATCACAGAGTCGGCAGTTCAACAAATTGGATTAAAAAGAACATCAACAAGAATAAGTGTTGTTGGAATTGGAAAATCGAACAAAACTGACGTCAACGGAATGGTCGTCCTTAGCATGTGCCTTCGAAAGGGAGCTACACTAAATTTTGAAGCGTTAATTATGGATAAATTACCCACTTTGATACCCGCTCGAACCATCACAACTTCTGAATGGAAACAGCTGGAGGACCTTCAACTCGCAGATCCATTCTTCGATCGTCCCGCTCGAATTGACATATTATTGGGAGCTGATGTAGTCGGGAAACTGTTGTTGGGTGATATTAAATATTTGGAAGCGGGACCAATTGCTCAAGATACAAAGCTGGGTTGGATAATTTCGGGTCAAGTAGACACCCAGTGCGTGGAAAATCTGAAATGTTTGAAAATTGAGGTGAATAATGATGTTGAAATTAATGATCAATTGAAGAGATTTTGGGAGTTAGAGCATATCCAGCCACAGAAAATACCATCACCAGATGATAAATTCTGCGAATCCTTCTTTTTGGAAACGACAAGTCGTGACAATACAGGCCGATATTCGGTGAAATTACCTTTTAAAAGTGTCGAAGATAAAAATACATTAGGATGTTCAAGAAACATAGCACTTGCAAGTTTCATGTCTTTAGAAAGACGCTTCCAAAAGGATGACAATTTAAGGAAAGAATATGTAAACTGTATTCAAGAATATTTGAACTTAGGACATATGGAAATAGCCAAGAACCAAGAGGAGCACGTATTAAGGGGAGACCAACGGTACTGTGTAGCACATTATCTACCTCATCACGCAGTTCGAAAAGAAAGCAGCACAACCAGTTGCAGAGTAGTTTTCGACGCTTCTAGGAAGACTAGCTCTGGCGTATCGCTGAACGACATTTTATTTACCGGCCCCGCAATCCAGAATGATTTGACGACAATATTAATGAGTTGGAGGAAATATCGGTTTGCTTTCGTAGGCGACATCACAAAAATGTACCGCCAGATAAAAGTCCATCCAGAAGATGCCCAATATCAAAGAATTTTGTGGAGATTTCATCCGTCAGAAGAAATCAAGGATTATGTACTTAATACAGTAACATTTGGAACAAGCTGTGCACCATTCTTGGCAATTAGGACGTTACACAAATTGGCGGAAGATGAAAAAGAGAAGTTTCCTAATGCATTCAACTCTATATTAACTGAATTCTACGTGGATGATGTGCTGTCTGGAGGAGACGATCTCTTAGAAGCAACGAATAGGCGAAAGGAAATATTTGAAGTGCTCCGAGCTGGAGGATTTCCTCTTCGGAAGTGGATTAGCAACGACTTTAGAATTTTAAAAGACGTACCTGTGGAAGATATTGAAATGCAAGAACCATTAGACTTGAACTTAGACCAGGGATACAAATCCTTAGGAATTATTTGGCATCCAGTAACAGACCAATTTAGTTATCGTATCAAATTAAATGAAGAGAGCAAGCTATACTCGAAACGTCAAATGTTGTCAGACATCGCGCGTCTTTATGATCCTTTGGGCTGGATTTCTCCAATTATGATTAATGCAAAAATACTTTTACAATCTTTGTGGTTACAAGGGCTTCGTTGGGATGAACCGTTGTCAGCTGATATACACAAAAAATGGATTGAATTCAGAACTAAATTATTGAAAATCGAAAGCTTACGAATACCTAGGTGGATACATTATACTAAAAATTCGAAATTAGAACTTCATGGATTCAGTGATGCGTCATTAAAAGCTTATGCAGCGGCAATTTACTTAGTTGATCGACGTGAAGACGAAACCCACTCACATCTTATTCTAGCAAAAACAAAAGTCGCACCAATACGGACTGTGTCAATACCACGTCTGGAGTTATGCGGAGCAGTATTATTGGCAAAATTAGTAGCAAAAATCAAAGAGTCATTAAATATCGCAGATATTAATACTTTTCTATGGACCGATTCCGAGATCGTGTTGGCCTGGTTGAAAAGTCATCCGACCCGTTGGACAGCATTTATCGCCAATCGAACTACGGAATTCTTAAATCATGTCGGTAACACTCCATGGCGACACGTCCCATCGAATCAAAACCCCGCCGATTTAGCTTCTCGAGGAATAGATGTAGAAGAAATTTTCGAAAATTCGCTGTGGTGGTGTGGACCTATCTGGTTATAAAATGAGCCCTGCAAATGGCCTAACACGAAAAATTCTATTACAACTACGTTGGAAAGTAGAAAGTTAGTTCTCCTCAATATCATACAGGAAAACAATAAGGAGCTAGAATATATGTTACATAAATACTCAACTTTGTCGCGCTTGATCCGGGTAACAGCATACTGTTTTCGATTTTTTGCGCTCCTCTCAAAACAACCCGTCTCTAAAGGATACTTGAAGACAACAGAATTACAAAAGGCATTGAACACAAACGCAACAAATATCGAATGTAGAGAAACTTGAATAGAACATAGAACCTCGACCATAGAACTTCGAACATAGAATATCGACTATAGAACCTCGAACATCGAACCTCGAATTCAGAACCTCGAAAATAGAAACTTGAAACTAATGTTGATTAAATTATAAAAATGGACACTCGACTCAATGGACACTGATGTGCACAGTTCCTTATTTGGAACTATCGATCGCATCGCCAGAACAAAACTTATGAATTTAAATTGAACTATTCAGATCGCTGTTAGTTCGTGCAAAAATTATTACAACATCTTTTGGAATAAATGGAAGATCGAATATTTAAACCGATTACAATCCCGCCCTAAATGGCTCAGCAAAGAAAAATGTGCTCGCGTCGGAGATATTTGCATTTTAAAGGACGAAAAAGTGGCAGCGTATAAATGGCCTTTGGCAAGAATAGTTGAACTGCATGCCGGTAAAGACAATTTAGTGCGGGTCGTGTCAGTGTTTTCGAATGGTAGAACTTACAAACGTCCAATTTCAAAAATCGCTTTATTACCTATACCCAACTATAACTCGGACACAAACTAAAAAAGTGAAAATCTCAAATCGAACTTCATATTCTCAAATCTTATAATCGGCATAAACAAATTTATTTTCAAGTCAAATGACAAAATTAATATAGTAAACATAATCATATCAAAAGTGATGATTAAACGTAAACATGTACAACTTAATATTAATGAATTACCAACCAGATAATTTAATATTGAATTATAATAGTAATCTTAACAGTAATATTAATAGCAACTATTATATTAAAATATAAGTTAACGTAATAAGATAACAGATAGTGAATAATATAAAATTATTGATAATAGACAAATAAACAAATTAATGATAATGGATTAAAACTCAAGTCATGCTCCACAAAATATATAATACGTGAGACTTTTGTGTTCGTTTGAAGTCCTTAGTCCCATCCCTCCCAGCTGACACACTACCACCCTGCACAACACAGTTATTGACGCAACTAAGGGGATCGCCAACATAGTTGGCTGGCCTCCGCCTTATTTGCACTGTCGTTTCGAATTGCATCAAAGGAGAACGAGAAAGCGACCAGTAGATGAGATAACGCACTCTGCAGATGAATTGAACTGAGTATCTTATATACTAAAGAATAAATAATCATATCCTATTTGCAGACTTCAAAAAGTCTTACGAAAGGTGCAGATTTAATGGTATCAACTCCAGTGAAGCGAAATTGGGACTTGAAGAAGGAAGCCAGATGTCAGGACTCCTTGGCCGAAACTACTGAGCTGATGTCATGCCTTATTCTGACTCTATCGATTCAGCGGGGGGAGAATGTTCGGATTTAGCCTAAAATTAAAGAAATATTAAAATTTGAAAATAATATACAACAAAACTTACCTTAACCTGTCACTGACAGATGACAAAAAATATCAGCTGCAATCACTTCAATTTGTATTCCAACCAGCTGATCATTGGAATATTAATGCTGTATGCTAAATCAAATCGTTGTTGTAAAGAGAAATAATTGTATTGGAATTATACGTTATACCAATGAAGGCGGTAAATTTACCGAAATTTTCATCGTGTGAAAATTTCTTTGTTTTCGGCATTAGATAATTGTCTTTGAAACGGAGCGGATGAATTGGAATTTGTGTTATCGAAATTAGAACAATTTGTTGAATAAATAGAATTAAACGAAAATTAACCAGTGATTTTGATTTCAATTTCAAATTCGAAACATCAGTTAAGTCGGTCTATTAACAGTCGAAGTAGTTGGTTAGTTAGTTAATTCGGTCGAATAGAAAATCGAAACAATTACATTTAAGTACATCAATATTATTGTCACCAATCATGATAATATTATTATATTTATGATATATTTCATCAATATACTCAAGGTAATCCATGCTATCTTGAGAATAAGCTCTGTAATGAGTGCCAAGTCTTAGAGGAGTGTTACAAACTATTAGTTCCACAATGATCATGTTATAATGTTTTTCGTTGACTATGGTTTTGAAATTCATACTGTTCCTTATGTAAATCACTGTTCCACCTCCAACTGAATCTCGACAATTGAACATTGCAGAGTTCCCTGAGATGTTCTAAAAAACTGCTTCGTTTTCATAAAGCCAGGTTTCGCCTAAAATAATGATATCACAATCATTCAATACTGTAGCTGTTGCTTCGAATTCGTGAAATTTATTTCTAATACTTTTAACACTTGCATAGAATATTTTTAGAGGTTGTAGTGGCATATGACTCGTGAGAAGTAGTTAGTTTTCCTAATCAAGTTTCTAGTAACAATGTGTGCAGGCTCTGATTCGTGATCTGCTTCACAATGCATTGGTCTCCCATAAACTTGAATGAAATCACAAACCACATCATGGTTGTACATGGTAGTTTGGGCCCAAAATCTTAAATGCTAATTAACAGGGAAAAAATGGGATGGCCGACGACGATCAGACTTTCTTCTTCCAACCGCCTCAGGACTGTATTTTTGGATTCATCGAATATCTTGCTCTTTAAGAAAGATTTTCAAACGGAGACCGTTTCAAACGGTTAACGAGGTAGACGTTTCTGACTTTTCGATCTGCGAGAGAAGCTTTGACCTTTTTTTTATCAATTTTTCCTACTTGGCCCGTAGCCAAACGATTATTTCACACCATTTTTTGCCTTTTATTTTGTTACCGACATATTTTAAAACGCCTGTAAGTTTTGCTAGCTTATCCTGTAAATTCATTGAGTGAGCTAATAAAGTTGTTATTTCTCTGCATTTGGTAAGAGATATGTCTAAAAACTTACCAAACAGAAGCAATTTTGTGGCTAATACGACAAAAGTTGGCAGAATTGAAATCAACTCAGAGAATTTATCAAAACCAAATTAATTGAAAACGAAAAATGATTCGAAAAACTTGTATTTAAGTAAATCAGCATAGTTTAAACAAATAACTGCCTAATGAAAAATATCATTTAAACTAGAAAATACTAAAGTAGAAGTTCTCCCCCTGATAGCTTGACAGCTTACTGTAGGTACATATAATAAACTCTATTACCTATTATAAGTTCACTTCGATCAAAACTTAACCAAGCCAAATATTATCTAGACACTATACCTCTCAAACAGTGATATTACCCTCATAAAACTGCTTCATAAACGCAAGCAATTTCGTTTATCACTCTGAAGCGTTTTCATATTACCAATCAACACCGAATATTTACGAAACACAAAATACGATTACTGCCAGAGCAATTACTCGTTTTATTTTCCTTAAGTCAACAAGTTACTCCGTCACTGTGCAAATAGATTTTCCTGAATGAAAATTTGTATCATACCATACTACAACAAACGGAACACCTGGGTCGAAAAAATCTTTGAAAGCATATTCGCGTCTGCAGTGAAGAACACTAAAAGCAGCCGCCGGAAAAACGAAATTGCTAAATAGTTGCCTCCGGTATGATATCAAAGAGGAATATGCATTCTTAATCAAAGCTTTACAAAAGAATTTCAGCTATTTGAACAGGGACTCGTTTAAACAAACATGTTTGAAGTGTAGTAAGTATATGGTACTTAGCAAGTGATTTCGTTGGATTACACTTAGATATATTGTTTACCCTCAGAAATATTATTTCCCAGGTATTGTTTGTAAAAAAAAATGTAAGCGTTAATGCATTCGGTTCGATGAGATATGGCAGTTGAAACAGTACCACAGATGAAATAAAATATTATATAAAAACTGCAAAAAAAGTATGAAAAGATATACAGTGAGTTCAATTAGAGCAATCTAATTATATCCCCTACAGTGCTACGATTCTGTTCTAAGGGCTACGTTGTTTTCAAATTACGCATATTTTACCACAAAGTTAATTGGCATACGTACCAAATGCAATTACACATTTACAAGTTACAAAACTTTAACCTTCACTTCGCAAATAGGCTGAGTCTACATACATCATCATCATCATGCAAATTGAATTACATTTCGAATTCAAACTCAGCAATCAAACTATTTGCATATTTTTGCGATACATAGCTCCATACCGGGTTAGAATGTGCTCTTCGAACTTTTGCATGGTCTGAAGTGCGACATTCTCCATACGTTATAGCGGTGGAGCAAACAATTTGAGAGTGCACTCTTCCAATTTGCCGTCTATGTAAGCATATTACAGAACTATGCGTGCCGACTGTAATAGCTAATGCAGATTACAACGACATTTGCTTATCTAGCAATTGACGCGGGTAGGAAGTATCGATTGTTGATAGTTTGGCTAACAAGTCCTGTTTCCTATGATACTTAGGTTAATGGGAAGTCTAGACACCAGTCGAAGCTAACTAAGATAACTTGCAAGATGGCTCTTGGATGTACATATATTCTGATTATTCTTGGGAAGCCTGCTTATGCTTTTCATATAGATATAGCTGTAAATATAATAGTAAATAATAATAAATTTCTTTGCACCATCCAAAGAACGTACAGTAAAATAATAAACAATAATGACATTTTAGTTGGTATTACCGCTACGACTAAATAAACTAGCTCACTAAATAGGTGGTACAGCCAATATTCAATCAATCTTAGCTATTTTCATGGATAAGCAGGGCCGGATCTTCCTCTGGAGCCAATGGAGCAGCTGCGCCGGGCGTAGGTGAGAAGGGACGCAAATATTTCGATCATCTTTAGTTCATGATAACAAAAATATCGAAATAAACAAATATTCAAAGTCCATTCTGTTCAATTGGAAGTTCATATTCGTACTGGTTTTATTTTTTTTCAATGCGAACTTTGTTCTCACAGATCGTTACATGCCTTTTAAGTTTCAAAGCAGCCCTATTTACATATAAAATTGACTTGCTGGGCAACAGCAAAATTTACAAACGCGATCGCTGTTTAGGGCCCAAAAACTGCAATACGCACTATACAGCATTAATGTTTATGAATGAGTGCAGATTTCTGCATTCTACTCATTACTTTACTTCTTTGTATGTTGCATTCCCCTCCATTTCTGTTTTTTCTACACCTTCGAAAAAATCAACACAATAATCCACAAGAGCAATTGGCCTGGCGCGAAAATTTATATTGCTCCATTCACCACTTCATTTCGTATGAAGAAAGCAAAACCATCACTACTCGCATTATGCATTTTCGTCTATGATTTTGGTACGGGATGAATTCTTGCACCAGCGGTATCAATCAATGTTTTCCCAGCATTCTACTTCGAAGTATGCTTCATCCCCCTAAGTCCGTATTCTGTCATTCTCAGTTGATTTTACATTTTAATGTATACTGAGCTGCTGCTGAGTGTACAGGTTGATAATGCAAGTTGATATAGGCAATAAGCAGGCTGATATCGACAATATCGGTGCGGAAATAGTTTCTGCGCCAGTGAAAAAAATGCATACAGAAGTATGATTTTCTCATCGGTCTACACTTTTGGTACACTTGTCCGTTAGCATGAAAAAACTAATGCGAGTAGTTAGGCCATTTTCATATGTATATATACCCGTATGTATATGCTAGTGGTAAAATTTAGAATCAGTCTTCCGGTTTATATTTTCGTTTTATTAGGGAAAGAATTGTCGAATAATACATTTTCCATTCGAGGAGCAAAATAAATTGTGGAACTTACAGTTTCAAAACTTAGCTGAATCACGTTTGATATGGATTGCTTGAATAATACCGAATTTAAATTGTATGTCAAAGTTCTTTGACTTGAGTTTGATTGTTTTTAAGCTTAAATTATTTTGTAAAAATAGTTTTTGCGCTCGTTTGTTAACTTTGACTCTATCATTAGTTCAATTTAAAAAAAAAGCTGTCGCAGTATGACTAATAAATTCGTGACAACCACTTTATCAACCACAGAACTCGAGGATTCATTCTAGAATAGTGTTTCAAACGTGTCGAATGCTGTGCTGGATGAACGTTTCCCTTCCCTTACGGAATAGGGAGAAAAAAATTTCTACGAAACGGGATGATTGACTTCCAAATAATTCTAGTCTGTGCACTTCCGTTTCGATGTCAAGAGAGATTGTGTAGTTTTTCAATTGAATCAGAACTTGGTGATCTTTATTCATGGCCCACACTAATGTAAAAAATAATTACAATTATTCTACAGAAAGAGAAAATTAAAACTTTCGATTTTATTCGATTCGATGTCACTAAAAATAGAAAATTTAATCCACAGCACTACCAAAGATTGTTGGAAAAATGGCAAGACAGCTTCTAGGCCATGGCTAGTTTATATGTAATGCAAATGTTTCAACCCAAAAAAGTAGTCATTCATTTTCTAGTACAGGTTATAGGAACTGAGGCCATTTAAGTCTAACTATCAAGGAACATGAAACTAGTGTAGTTCACATGACGAGTTTTAAGTAAAGGAAGGACTAAGAGCTAGAATCGAGGACAGTGAAAACCGTAGACAGTATTTAACACAATCAAAGGAAACAGAGCACTGGATAAATGTTCCCGTGCAATTTCTAGCCTCGCAATCTTTAGCGTTTAGAGGAGTCTCAGACGCATTGTATGGGCCTAATAATAGCCATTTTCTCAAGTTAGTAGAAGCTGTTCCTGGATTCAATTCAGTTTTAGGGAAACAGTTGACACGAATCCAAAGTGAAGAAACCCACAACTAATACTTGGTACAAAATGTTGATGTTGCAAAATGAATCTTGATGAAGCAAAAGATGCGCCTATTTGAGACCCTCAACAAAGGTTTAATTTATAATTTTATTTTGATGCTTTGGATTAAGCAATTATTTCTTTGACGCACAGATATAAGAGAGAATGGATTAGAAATCTCAGCTGAGAAATGATCCAATTTTCGACCTTCTGTATATTGGTGTGAGAATGAGATACGAATGTGTGAGACAAGCCAAACCGGCGATAGGGGAGCATGGCAGCATGGGAAAACATTAAACAATTGTATGAACTTCTTGCACCTTGCTTTCATTTAATGTATGTGCATGTACATGAATGCTTAATGCAAGAGCATTTCTATCACAAATTAATAATTTCCCAATGCTTAAACTCGCTTATGCAATTGTCGTTCTCAGATAACTGCAAACAAGTACATAAAAATTTGGTTAAAATTGGAATAATCAAACTGCTGTGAGGTTTATATGTACATAGATACTTGATACAACATATAAACGCAATATTAACATGCATTTAATGGTTTTTGTGTGTGCATACAAAATATATAAAACAAACGCCTTGTATCCGATCTTACCCTACAATCAGAAAAAACACGTGTGAATTTTGACAAGACTTTGTTCACCGCGTGGAAATTGGCTTTTCTTTTTAACATGCGGCGCTTACGTTCGTACTCTGGTAGCATTTCTCGTAAAAAAGGGGGATAATTAGGGCTTTTCGGTGCTGAGTGCGGTAGAAAGGGGCGCACTGTGCGGAATTTTTGTGAGAGAGCAATGTTGTGCGTGTATTAAAAAAGGCACATTCACGTATGGGTACACGGATAGCCATTTCGTATCCATATTCTTTCATATCTATGCTTTGACGCAATGCTTTGAACAACTAAAAAACTTTAATGAAATATTAAGTTGTGTGTATCATATGGGGATGCTTAAAACTAACCCAAGTGAAATCACACTTCAGCTTTGCTCAAAGCTTGAAGAAGCGTTGACACATAAGGGATATTCAGATTTTAACGGGGGAAATTTTGTGAAGAAATTTCTATGCTTAGAACTTTAATTAAAGAACACGAGTCTCCCAATGATATATTTGAAAACATTTTCAGTAGAAATATTGAAGATCTTTGAAAATATGTAATGTTCACTTTACTTTTAACAGTTACAGCGGGAGAGCGATCTGTTTCAAAATTAAAATTTTTAAAGAACTATTTGAGATCTACGATGACGCAAGAGGGATTAGTAAATTTGGCAATTCTATCCATAGAACATGGACTTGTCTATTGTTATTTATCATATTTGTATTTGAAATTAAAAGACTGTTTATCTGAATCTTTGGGGCAAAACGCCTATATTTTTCTTCACGAAATTCCAAGTTGGCACTGCTGCCACATTTCACTCATAGCTTCAGATCACATCTATTAGACCTGGTCCTACTAAAGATCAATACATCAATCAATACAATACGAAAACCGATCGAATTTCGATTTGATCGGTTCTCGTCAGTTCTTACAAATTTCAGATGCTAAAAACAGAAGTTATTTGATGAAGGGCTATCGTTCTAATCCAAGGAAAAATGTGATGGCAAAACATGAAATTTATAAAAAAAAATACTTATTTGTCTAAAAAGCAACACTTTTTCTGGAGGGCCGTTGTTTCGAAGGTTTTGTATTTAAGTAGCGGCTGCGGTTACAGGGATGTATTAAATAACAAAAAATAACAAAAACGTATTTCATGTCCGAATAAATGTGTCCTGTGAATTTCGTGATGATCTGACTACTCTGTGAGAACCTGTCACAATTTGAAATTTTACAAATTTTCTGAGCCTAATTTTAGGCACTTAGGATTTAAAATTTCACATAAGGTTTCAAATTTCCAAAATAATATCATATTTAAGCTAGAAACATGATTAAATATCACTTTTTTTCAAATTATATCAAATTTAGGAGCCTCTAGCAATTCACTATTAGACCCGCTGCCGCCAAAGTGTAAATGTTATTTTACAGGAGATCAATAACGTATTACAATTTGTGTAAAGTGGCAGCTTCTGAAAATTACAGCTTGATGTGCTGAGTGATCCGGAGAAAAACGTAAATAAAATTTATTTGATATTTTGAATTTTCTGTAATAAACCTAAATGAGTAAACCGTGTGTCTGCCTATTTGCCGTTGCCAAGAGCTACAGCACTCATTTTGGTTCCTAAGAGCTAATTAATCATGGCAACAACTTTACAATAGACATTAGTAAGCTTTGGATAAATACTATATTAACTTTGTGAATATTTTTGAGAACATTCAAACTATCAACGGAGAGCAGATTTTCTAAGTCAAGGATTTCCAGGACCTAGTAATAGAATGAAAATAGTGAAATTACGGTTGACATAAATATACCTCCTATTTGCAATTAAGTCCATTTGATTGCCAAGTCTTCATCACAACTTTTCTTATTATCCTGACTTCTTGTTTTTTCACATCTTCTTTTTCTTTCTCAGTGCTGGTTTAAGGCGAGAAAAAAACTTGCATTTGCTTCCATTATCAAACGGTTGCCACAGAGATGCAACACATTTTCATTCTACTGTTGGAAAGATTGAAATAATAATTTTCAAGCACAAATGCTGTTTTTTAAATGCTAATAATACATTTTCATTAATTTTAAATTGTACGTAGATAACTTAAAATAAGGAATATTTAATATTAAATATCTTATATCTAACGGAAACACTATTTTGGCTTGCTTGCTCTTATCGGATTGTAGCTATTGATTTTTATAGAATATATCCAGGTAGTACAACACACTTGTAGAATATTACCTAGGTAGTACAATACCTGGGATTGACTTAGCTATATAATACTTAAATACTAACTTTATTTACTAAACTAGATCTAGTTTATGTCTAACTACAATTTGCTTAGCTTAATTAAACAGAAACGTAACCTAGGCCTAAACTTACCTCGTCCAATCCGTCGGGAAGCCAACATAGTTGAACAGCATGCCCATGAGCTGTCATTGTCCTGCTATCTCCGCCAGACGCATAAATGGTTTATTATCCGATATCCCGGATCTGTCTATTTTCAGACCCGTCTGTGTATAAGTAAAATCTTATCGACAGTTCCAAGTTCTCAAGTCATATTTCTTGATATTACAAAGAGTTCCTTGGCCACTTTTTAGTTACTGCGTTGTAAAACCTGCCAGTACAGAAGCGCACAATCCATTCCATACTTGCAACAAAATTTAGACGAATACCGGTTTCCATGAAAAACATTTTCTGCGTTTCAAACAAATTCGCTGCCTGTTTCAAACACAAAACAATTAATCACAAACGCATTCAATAAAATACGTCGATTTATTTACTATTTAACACACTTCTCCCATAAATCACCTGCGTATTCTTATCTCAAGACTGGGGCAAGCAATGAATGATAGCCAAATCGCTACTTCCCCACAACGTTAATGAATGAATAACTTTTTTTAAAAATACCGTTGGCGAGATAATTTCCATTGGAAAATTTTCGTAGCGGCCGCTTATCGCGTTCCAAAGCTATCATGAGAATCGGGGAAAAGCTTACATTCCAGTCACTCCAATTCAATGAAAATGTGTTCGTGGAAAAGCTTTCGCGCTAACAACACAAGTTGGGGACTTCTCCTCATGCAACTCAACGTGCTAGCAAAAGAAGAGCCGTTGGACTCAATACGGTGAATTTTCGCCAAGAAAACTCGTCAGATGTTCGGAAGTATATCAAATCGGAAAACGTTGAAAGGCGGCTGGCTCAACGTAGCGACTAGACGAGGACCACGAAAACGGTTTCCTCGTTTCTCCTCAGTCATACTGTAAGCATTGCCTGGTGGAGGTCGATTCGCGATGTTGCAGCCGTTATCCGTTTCAGTTAGTTACTGAAAAGTTTGTCTGAACTTACTAAGTCAGAATATCCTTCCGATACCGTAGCGAGAATCGCAGTGACAACGGTCCTGATCAAATTTCTGGCGAGCTGGTTCGCGTCCGAGCTATTTGAATTGCAGTTCGTTTGTGACCCGGTCAGCAACTGCCTACAGTGCTTTATATTAAATGGACTGCGAACGGGTAGTTGAAGCGTGTTTCGTGTTTCCGTTTTCAGTGAAAATACCCTCGCTCAGGTGCGACGTTTTGCCCTTAATTTTTTCAACTGCTCTTCTTGGTGTGTTGTAGTCTGGCAGCAGTTGACGGGTGAGCTGAATGTGAACCTGTGAAAGGAACAAGGATAATGTAGGTACATTGTAGCTTGGGTGCCGAGCAAACAAAAAAGCTTTCACCGATAATTAAAATCACAAAAAGAATGACAGGGAAACATAAAAGGTCCGCGGAGTAGTTAAGTGGGTGCTAAATAAACAACTTCGAAGTGGTAGTGAGACGGTGAATTTTATTTTCATGTCTCATTGCAAGTTTTTGCCATACTAATTGAATGTGAAAATAATCCTTGCATAAGATTTTAGTTTCACAAGTATTTATCAGCTCTTACAATCAACTCTTCCTGCTAAAACAAAGTCAGAAAAGTGGGTTTTAGCGATTAGTTTCTGGTTTTTCTTCAAAAAAATTTTATTAGCCAAGTCCTAAAAATTTTTGAATGAGAAATTCGTCTCGACAAATCACATTCAATTGAAAAATATTTTTCCTTCCAGCGAATGCTATGCGAATGATATTGCTCGAGTGAAACTTGTGCACGAAAGATACACATATCGAAAAGTGATGAAAAATGTTTCTCCGCGTCGGTAGTGAGTGAAAAGTGAAATTGAGTCAACAGTGTCGCATAATTTTTTTTTTTTTTAAATCCATGCTATCACGAGCTTCGCGTATCAATCTGGAATTCATTTCAAAAGTTCAGTAGCCCACTTCTATCTTCAAAATAATTTTCGATGCTTCTAACAGTTACGTTTGCTCCATGTTAAATGGTAATAACCACCACTGCGAAAGAGATTAACAACGACAACGAGATATCAAGGAACACGTCAAAGGACATACTGTATCCCATTTTGCGACAGCAAAGTGACGAGGCGTATTGTGGCTTTTGTGGTGTTTATTATATATCTCCTGCCCGAGATATTTTTCAGGATTAGCTTGAATGTAAGTATATATACTACTTATTATGTGTATATTACTTTCATTCCGCACATCCATACATATATGAATGCTTTATTTTATTTACGTACATACCGACATAGCTATCTGGTTTTATGTAGTGATTGTTATGAACAAAAGTTGGAAAGGTTTCCTTTGAAAGATACTTAATTGCTAGGCTCGGTGCCTCGTCTGTTATTAAATGCTGCCAGGCGATATTGTGAGAGCGTTGTTCAGTCGGATAATGACTCGAATATTAGGTAGCTTCAGTATTCTATGCTTGTTGTGGCTTCGTGTTACTCATTTAATAATAGCACTTTCAGTTTCAGGAAACTTTTTGCCTTGGAGGGAAATTCATAAATATTAGCTGATTGTAAACTTTGTTTTCGGTTTCTGGTCAGGATATTTCCTTGAAATTCTAAATTTATACTTATTATAATTTGTCTCTAAATGACTTTTTTTTCTATTCGGTGAAATAATAAGTGAGAAATTTAGATGAATGTGTTATAGATGTTTAAGGCTGAAAACGCATGATTTGGCCGATTTTTTTCCAACAAAAATTATATGTTAGTAAACTATAGAGAAGTTTTCGCAGTCCACTTGCATTAATTTTCCATAGACGTTGCACAAAATAAAGCTAAAATGTTTTAGGTAACCAAATAATATTAAAATGTGAGCTAGAGATCAGAGTTCGTGACGATTAGTGGGCAGAACACGGGGTTTTAGTGTGTGGGGCCCCTGGTTTGAATCTGTCTACAGACGAGGGACCATGCACGGAGCTATCAGTTGATCCTAGCAAGTTATTATATTTTTTTTTTTTTTAATTATTATATCAGAGCTGCTGTACAGGCTGGGTAATACTATTAGTGTATTAGAAACAAAATTTGTACCAAAAAATTAACTGTAAAAAACAAACTAATGGGAGCCAGCGGGCCAAAATAGTATAGCCATTAGATTTTAACTTTCTTTGTTAATTAAACTTAAGTTAGGCCAAGAATGTACAACTAATTTATAACAAAAAAAATATTTTCAATTCAATATAAAGATATTAGTTTATTTAGCTCTAATACGTCTTATTTAAATCATATCACACTTTTAAAAATGTGGATTACAAAAATGGAGCTCTATCAACTCCAAACCCTAGGATCCGAAATGGGTTGTAATAGGATACTTTGTTGTTAAATTAGCGAAAGTCAAGATAATGCAAGTTTGTAAGAAGGAAATGGGTTAAAATCGTATAACTGATGCTTCATTTGACTTAAACAAGAGTACGTGACTCGAAACTCTATTACCACTAGCTAGAGAATTTCGGTAATACCATTGCTCATTATTAGCATATGAATTTGAATTTTGTGCCAAATCTCATGTAGTTTATTTTCTGGCAATATGAGCTTGTAGTTTTTGACTAAGCTCTTCGGCAAAACTACCTTTGAAAATTGTATTACATGCATAACCTCACTTATTGCTAATGTTGCAAGAACATTAGTATTAAAATCACTTTGGCCAAAGATTCATATTTATATATATATATATATATATATATATATATATATATATATATATATATATATATATATATATATATATATATATATTTATATATATATATATATATATATATATATATTTATATATATATATATATATATTATATATATTTATATATATATATATATATATATATATATATATATATATATATCATCCAAAAATTTCAGTGCAAGAAAATCTCAGGAACGCGCATTCCGATTGAACTGAAATTTTCAGGATACATTGGTGTATATGCAGAATAGTGCCAGGTTTCACAAAAAATAATCACCTTTACCCCATTGGCGCAAGCGGCCATTATAGTGATATATTACATATACCCATTTTTCTGTCAATAAATCAGTTCCGCAAAAATAAAGTTTAAGAAGTGAATTTTTTAACTTGTTTTTAATGTGAATGTGATAATATTTTTGAAATTTTTAACCCGATGTGTGCGCTAGGCGCCTAAAATGAGATTGTGAAAATTTGAAAATTTTTGTATTGCAATAACTCTTGACCAGATTATCAGGTCATTATGAAACTTAAGGGACATATTGATGTTACTAAGGTGTACACTCGTTTAGTTTTCTATGAACGTGCTGGCAACCCTGCAGCAACGCAGACATTGAATGTGAACACCTTCAAAACATCGACTCTAATGAAAAAATTCCGTCTTTTACAGTGGAAACAAACTCATAGAAAAATCTTATGCTTCGTCTATACCAGGGGTGGGCAAACGGTCGATCGCAATCGGCCGGTCGATCACAAACAGTTCGACAGTCGATCACAGACATTTTTCATAATTTACTAGGTTAATTTAAAATGTGAACTAAAAATTTAGTAGACGATTTATTCAGTACATTTATTCAGTACAATCGGACAGTCCACGAAGTTTCAGTTCACACAAAAGCTCGCAGAGCCTTGGTGGCGGAGGAGCCAAAGGGAAAATCTGAGATAGCTATGCTCTCGATTTGTGCAATTTATAGATTAATAGTATTTTAGTAAAACTGCTTCACTAAATCTCGTATACGTATACGGTTGTTTCATTTCCTTAAGTCTCTCTGTTCTAAAGTACACACTTTATATTTTTGCTTCCCGCTATACACCTTGCCTGCATTTGCATTCGTCTCCCTGCTACTGAGGTAGTTAATTGTCGCACACAGCGCAACAAAGGTTAATCTCAATTTTAGATAAAATATAATTTTAAATTAAAATCTTTTCACGCCAATTTAGTTTGTGCAGTTCATTCTTTTGAGCTAAAATGTGACATTTGGTGTTTGAATTTGAAAACTGAATTGTGTAAATGTCTTTTCAATAACAAAATCGTTCGAAAATTGAAATTCTTCACATCTTATCCGTCAGAAATGATGAGTGGCTCCGCTTTACTCCATTTTCAAAATTTTCGCTCGAAAGGATGACCAGATAATGGAGACATGTCAAAATTTAGCTTCACGATTAACTCAGTACTAGCCTAAAGAATGAACTGCACTTACTAAATTGGCGTGAAATGATTGGAGACATGTGCCAAAGCTATCTGCATTTTCAAAGCGAGAGCATGTTCCAAGCAATTTTTCTTGCTTAAAAGTGAGTACAACTCTTGCTTATTTTCAAGCTAATTTTTTTCCGAAATAAATATCACGTGAAAATTTGCATGCAAATTTAACGTGAAATCGAAAACAGTTCTAAGCTTTAGATGGCTTAGCTGAGGAAGCTTTTTGCAAAGATTTCTAAATCTTTTGCCTGAAATGTTTGCATTTTTAGACACATTGGGAGAAAAACATGAACAATTGGAAGATCCAGTATGGGTAAAGAATTAGCATTTCTTACGCTTAGTTTACAATTACAAAGAAAAGGAAAATATTGTTGACTTGTTTAGTTCGGTAAATATTTTTTAAGTAAAATTAAAACCTTTTGCTTCACAATTAAATAGGCAAAATTTTTAAATATTTTCCATATTTAGAAAAACATATTAAACTTACTGGTGAATGTAAAATGCAAAAGCTGAAAGACATCCTTCAGTTCGCGAAAAAGTTCGAAGCCTTCGATGGTCACTTGGACTGATTTTTTTTCTCCTGGCCCATTTATCTATTATGTGTGGCCTTGTGCCAACTGGTGCAACCTAACGTAACCTACTGGTGAATGTAATATTGAAATGTTTTGTCCTGAACTGGAAAATTTTAAACAAGAATTCGAGAGACGATTTGCAAATCTCAATAACCTTCAACCGATTTTTGAATTTATTTCATTTCCTTTTAGAGAATTCGATAACGAGGATATTTCATTAAATCTAGCTCATACCATACAATTGAATTAATCGGATCTGGAGTTCGAAATTTTAACAATAGCTCGCGTAAATGAAAATTATTTTTGGATTTTACTACCATAAAAAATATCCATTATTGAGATTGGTGGCAATGAGGATATTTGCATTTTTTTTGCTTCCATTTATCTATGTGAAGTAACGTTTACTCAAATGAGAAACATCGAATCGCAACTTAGGAGCTCTCTGACTGATGACCACTTAATGGCATCTATTCGATTGTGCATCAGTGCTTACAAGCCTAACTCTACAATACTTTTTAACGAAATGAAGAGTCGCGCAGAACATCAAAAATTAATCCAAAATATTTATTAATAAAGTACATTGCACAAAGTAGTAATACAATGTATTTAATATAGTAAATAATATTAATAAAGACCTTAATTAAATTTTTATTTGTTTTTAATTTAACCCATTTTTCGAAGTCGATCGCGCATAAATTAAAAAAAAAAAATTCCGATCATACTAGTATTAGGTTTGCCCACCCCTGGTTTATACAACCAAAGCGAAACTTTTGAAATTTCACATCGGGCGAGACCGGTAACACTCCTCCAATTTACCTTTATTTTAAGCATCAAAAACACGACCCAATTATCAAATACAGTTGAAATTGACAGAATGTATCGGTATTTAGCAGGACCAAGTCTGGAAGAAGCGATTTGGGAATGCAGGCAACTCTGCACCAGTGGTGCCATCTTGAAAAATTATAATGAAAAAACTGCTTTTTGCTCTATGAATTCTGATTCAGTTACCAGATTTTCATGAAATTAACACAGTAGCTGAACCTTACTCTAAGCCTTGTTTGGAATAAATTTGGCTAAAAAAACTCGGTTGGTGCTGCCAGCTATAGTAGTTTCGGTGTCTTGGGTTTTGAAAATTCGCTCAGGAAAAGAAAGCTTTTTGCCTTATAACTTCCAGTGCAGTGATGAAATCAAAACGAATTTCATATGATAAATGGTACTTATTATAGGCATTATGGCTAAAAAAAAAAACAATCTGGTTAAGAAGGGAAATACATGTACCTGGTAACTGGATATCATTAAAATGTTCCAAATGCTCTAAAAATAAGCCAAAAAAAGTTTTGATGCGATATTCGTATTAGTTCTCGAGTTATAGTCAGTTATAGGCAGCGCGGCGTTCTCCAGCCGTTCAAGCATACCTGCCGCGCGTCCCTGCCTACTTTCTCTTCGGCGCTATGGGCAGTTCTCTAATTAATTACTCTAAATTAATCTCTAATTAATTATAAATCTGAAATTCTAAGGAAATAAAGATACAGATGAACATTTACACTTGAATATTTTTATAATATACAAAGGAGCCTATATTTATGAACCTTGTAGTAAAAACCGTTAGATTTCGAAGCAGTGACCAGTCTTGTTTTGAACGTGAAACTATAAACATCAGTGCTTCAAATATGTTTAAGTATCGAAATGAGCCCCAGCTTATTTAGTTATGCCAAGAGAGGATAGAACGATAGAACCTTCGAAGTCTCTTCAGCTTCTTATGCACCAGAAAGATATGCGCTAGGAGGCTGAAGGGCTGCGGTATGGACCTGGAATCGCTGATTAACGAGAAAGATATAATAAATACTAATAATCATTTTCTCACAGTAGTACTTTTTCAACTTCTGTACAAAATTTCTCAAAAAATACTCAAAATTATAGGACATCTGCCAAAAAGTATTACTTACTACATGTTTTTGTAATTTCAAAAAAATAATTTGTTTATTAATGTTAAAAACGCGAATTTTGAAAAACAATCGATTTTTTTTTGGTTAATATTAAAATTTAATTTTTTCTATAAATTTTATTGGTTAACTTAAGAACTAAACATCTCATTAGCATATTTTTTTTCTCTGAATGTTGCTTGTTCCCCGGAACAGGCGTTAAGTTGTACGAGGCATTTTTTGATGTGTTTTTTTTCATTTGCTCGCATCGCCGCCATTTTTAGCTGGAAAATTATTAAAAAAATATTTTCATTTACTTTGAGACGTGTACTTTAGGGATTTGATATTAAAAATTTTCTGATTAATCAATATGTATTATTTAAATCAATCCGAAATTAGCATTTTTTTTATTTTACATGTATTTCCCCCCTTAAAAAACCATGATAGGGCTGCCAACTATTGATGGTTTTGTATTAATTTGCAATATCCTTAGTAAGCGATTTCATCGTAAAAGTTTTAAATGATAATGATCTTGTAGTGACAATAAACAACAAATATTAAATTTTTGGAAAATTTGAAAACTTTTGCGGCTGCTAACCCTAAAACTTTTGCGACTTAGTGCCTCCGCACACGGGTCGACATTCAATCGACTCGACTGCGACTCGAACTCGAAGCGTCATAGGCGTCACACTCGAAGTAGACAATTGCATCCGCACACGGGTCGACATGAAATCGACTCGACTGCGACTCGAACTCGAAACGGGTCGTTTTCTACGCGAAGTTTTGACAAACAAACAATAGTATATATTATTTATTTAGATATTTATTTTACGAAACAAGGCAACATACACAACAAGAAACCATAATATAAATCTAAAATACAATTAATCATTATACATATAAAATAAAAATTGTCCGTAAAAAATATTTCAATACATCACAAATTTTGTAGCATTTACTCTACATTGTTTTAATTAAATTTAGGCTAATAACGATGGAAGTTAAGCGGGTTCGGATGTGGAATGGGCTTTGGACCAGTTATTTTTGAAGTTTGATTTGGTAATCCCCGAAGAGTAGTGGCTGCTTATAGAATTGAATATTCCACCGCACCTATTAATGGGCTCATTATATGATAAGTAGTGTGATGAATGAATTCATTGAGCAGATTTGCAAATCTGGTGCGTTTTGGTCGGTTATTGAAAGTAATTTTACAAGAGAGATCTTCAATAATATGATATACTTGTATGTTATTAGTATTTGTCGCTTTGTCACGTGTAACTTATATTCACCCACTATGGATTACTACAAGTAATAATGATCCGACCTTTATTGAATCCGATATGAAGCACTTCCATTAATATTCTGACAAGCATGTCCCAGGGTCCAACTAAATTCAATAGCTGTACGCCTCTCTTCCACACTCTATGTGCAAAATTCCTATCCTCGCAGATGGCACTGCTATATCATCTAAGAATGTCAATACCAATCGAATCATTAGCCATTGGCAGCAACAACTAATGTTCACTAAAAGCTTCTCCAGTAAGTGGAAATTCATTCTGAAAAATTGCAAGCCTGTTTCGCTGTTGCTTGAATAAATATAAAGGTGCTAAAGTGGAATTGTTTTTATGGGATGATTAAAATTGAAAATTTTATTGAACTTTTTTTTTGACAAAGTGGTTTCGAAAGTATACACTGATTCTCATCAGATACCAGCTCACACAAACTCGATTGTTATGCGTTTTGCGGAGATGTTAAAATTTGTCACAACTAACGTAAATAAAAATTACTGATTTCCAACTGCAAGTGGTCACATCAGTCAAGTAAGCACTGTAAGCTGGAGTCTGATGGGAATCAGTGCATATGATCGAATCCATTTTGTAAAAAAAAACATTTTCTATAAAATTTTCAATTTTAATCATCCCGCAAAAACAATTCCACTTTGATTCCGCTTTTGGCAGCTTATTCCGCAAAACGATCGAGTTTCCTGTATCAATTATGCTCTGCTTTATCTATGCTGATTTATAGACAAGAAGAGAACCATGATCACAAATCAATAACCTTTATGAGCATATAGGTGCAAATATTTTGTGGCCAACATAATTAAAATATATATAGAAAAATTTCATGTATGTAACATTACAATATGTAACATTACATTATGCAAACATATTAAAAAATACATACGTGATACGTTATCAGAAACACTAATAATTTTCAAAGAACGAATCATAATAATACATAAAATAAAATAATTAATAATGCATACATTATAAAAAAAAACACTTTCATATATTTCGAAAAAAAAATATCACGCGTCTTGCTCGACTTTTCCCGTTCCAAACACTTCGAGCGAGACGAGTCGCAGTCGAGTCGCAGTCGTACCGAGTCCGAGTCGAGCACAAGTCGACCCGTGTGCGGGTCTCCATTCATTTACATTGGAAATCGCAAGGAGTTCGAGTTCGAGTCGCAGTCGAGTCGATTGAATGTCGACCCGTGTGCGGACGCTCTTAATCCTAATAAAATATGCACTCAAAATCTGCACGATTCTTTTATTGTTCATCGAACGTTAGTATTTGTAGCGGTTCAGGTGCGCTAGAGTTTTTTTGTTCTTCATTTTGGTTTAATCAGTCCAAGGAGCCAGACAAGTGTAAACATTTGTACTTTTCACCATATTTGATTTTTGTTAAGTTTGATTTCAACGGAATAAAACGAAGCCAATCTGACCCATGCGATTTTTATTCGCAAATTGAACCTGCTTGAAAATATCATAGGCTCTAAAATAATTTTCTGCTTAAGTTTCTGGTGCACTAAGTCAACCATTAAATAGATTAATATTCATTTATCAATATTCATAGTGGATAGTATAATAGAGTAGTTTATATTTTCAAAAAAGAATGAAGTTTGTTAGCAACCAAAAGTAAAAATGTGTTCCTAGTTCTTCCGAGTATGGCAAAATGCATTTTGTAGAATAGATTGCACAAGGCAAAGGAACATGCCAATTTACTCCGTACGAATGAAATAAAGCATATAATATAAAACTTAGTATTTTTTTAAAATATATCCTCATGCTGCTCAGAGTTTAATGAAATGTCAAATAAAACATTAAGATCTTTCATTGCTGATATCATTGAAAAAGATGAGTTATCAATGAAGTTATTCTGATGTTTGCTCTGCTAAATGTTACGTACTTACATTTGCTAATTTTAAGCTCAAAACTGTTCAGCATACAATGTTAAACCCGTCTAAGTTTGGTGGCAAAGTCAAACTATCGCTACGCAAAAAGATTTCCTTAAGTAAGTACTTTGCAATCGTCTAAAAAAAAGCAGAAACTGTACGACGCTGCAAGTCAAGTGTGAAATATTCATTCCTAACTAACCAGAACTTTTTTAAAATAAGAATAACAAGTTTTTTATAATGCAAAATCTAGCTATTTCATATGAAACAGTCCCATTGTGATTGAATATTGCAATTATTCTAAAAGCATGTCAAATGAGAGTTTCAGATCGTTGGCCAAGATATGCTTCAGAATATCCTCCACCAAACTTTTACCTCTCATCGACAGATGCATCTTTTCGCAAAGCCAAAATTCGCAAGATGCCAAATCTGCTGAATATGGGGAGTATTTTTTTTTTTATTTTTTTTTACCTCTTTCACTCCACTCAATATGCACGGTCCTAGTGCATCACAAAATCATCACTAAGTTATTATTCCTAGTACTTCCCAGACAATTGGTGTATTGGTACAAGGGATAGTACCATCCTTTTTTTATAGTTAGTACTTTAGGTCATGTTGTGTACATTTCATTTGTCATCAAGACGTGCGTCCAGAGAAAATTTTACAAAAACCTCTGGATTTCATTAGCAGTGTGCTCTTCCGATGTAGAGCTTTAGATTTTCTTTAAGCTTTACTAAGTTTTCCAAATTTTGAACCAAATTAGGTAGTGTTTTAAAAAACTTTATTGCTTCCTGTACAGGGTCGGTCTTCGCTCTTCCCATCTTTGGAGTTTGCACTGATAAATTACCCGCATTCATTGTTGAAATATTGGTGGACTCACCAACAGTTCGAAGAATGTTTGGCCATTTGAGCTGTTTCGTTAAAATCTTATAAATCAATTTATCTCGTTCAAACAGTTCAAGTTTGTTGATATTTAGAAGCCCAGTTCTAGTATATACCGCTGAAGTTGGGGTAAGTGTGGGCATTTTATGAATTATTTTGATAGCTTTGGTCATAAGTCTTCCAATAAGCTCAATGTTGTGTTTAGAAGCCTGACTCCACAACAATGCTCCATATGTGATTAAAAAAACAATATACGCATGGTAAATGGTGAGCTTGGTTTGCAAAGGTATAAATTCAAACCTTTTTATTACTTCTATCATAGGTGCCACTTTGAATCTGATGTTGTTGATGTGGTTTGTCCATGTCATTTTATCATCTAGCACCAATCCTAGATATTTAATTAAATTTACATTTTCAAGCTGTATTCCGTTTATTTGGATGCGGAGGTTCACTGGACGTTTGTTCCTTTGCTGAAACACAATGTATTTGGTCTTATGGATGTTAAGAACTAGTTTACTTTGCTGAAGCCAGTTGAAATATCGTCCTAAATCTGCATTGATAGTGTTCTGTAGTGTCAATTCTTCATTCCCGGAATAGAGAAGAAGGATATCGTCTGCAAAGAGCACAATTTTACAAGATAGCTCAAAATCCTGTATGCTGTTCACGTAAAAGAAAAAGAAGCGGGCCGAGGACAGATCCTTGTGGTACACCGATATTTATTTGACATTCTTGGCTGACGTAATTAGAATTTTTGGTTACTATCTGCCTATTTATTAGGTAACTTCTCACTAGTAGCTTTATTTGATCCCCAAATCCGTATTTGCCTAATCTTTCTAGTAAAGTTCCATGGTTGAAATGTGATTTTTAAACGAAAAATCAGCCACAAGTTGGAATCGATGAGATGACGCATCATCTTGCAACAAACCGCCAAACAAAACAAATACGATGCACCAAACTTTTCAAAACGCTAAGACAGAAAAGTGGATTAGCAATTTTGCTCGGTAATACAAACTTGTTGAGGCAAATTGTCGTAGAATCATAGAATCAAATGAAAATTGTCTTCATTGCTAACTTCTCCAAACGAGATTTTTTGGCGTTCACATGGTCTGGTGCATTCCAAACATGGTCTAGTGCATGGTCTGGTGCATTTAGGATCGTGTTGGAAACACAAAGATTTATCTCCGGGAATAATGGGCGCTGTATAAAATGAAGCTCAAATCATTCAACTAAGCTATGCATATGGCAAAGAGGTTCTCATAGAGATCTGTCTGGTGAAACGTGTAGAGTCTCAGCAAGGCAATGCGCTTTCGTTTGATTTTAAGCATAACACCAAAGGCTACGGGGTACATCATGAACCTTGATGGCATTTGAACTAGTTCGAGCGCAGAAAGTCTAAACGTTATCATGTACGTACATTTTCCGGGAAATTATTGTCTTCTTCTAGAAGTGACGCACTAAACGAAGCAGACCACCTGCTTGATGCCGTTTCTTATGATATCCGATTCTCAACTGAATTGAGCTATTAACTAATTTTTCGATTCAACTCACCGAAATTAAACGGAGTCTCTATTCATTTGAAACACAGTCTTAAATATTTAGGGTGGTGTTACTGTGGAGCAACAAAACATCATAAGGAGCGTGGAAGACTTTCAGTGAACTGTATTGCTGCAAAAGACCCATACCAGCGAATTGAATCTTAATTTTCGATTTTCAGCTATTTGTTGAAATATAAATTAGAAGCTGAAGCATAGTTTTTAGAAGTTAAGGTGGGTGAAGTATTTTCCACCGGTATGGTCAAATGATCGCTAGTATGAGTGTCTTTTCTTTGAAGCTTTCCAAATGATGAATATAAATAATAAATAAAATTTCTCATATCAACACAAGCATCTTTCTAGTAACAAAGGTAAGAGAGCTATCACTTTTTAAGCTATTTTTCCACTTCAAATCATTTATCCGACTTTCATCAAATCAGAATATACGTAACTGTATGTATGCATGTAAATATTAACCGAATTATCTACGTCACCTTGTTTACGGCACTGTCTTTTAGCACCTGGATTTATAAGCCGAAATTATCTAGTATCTAAGTGTAGGAGCTTTCAAACTCTTATCAGACTACAACACGTTCAGTACGTTAACAAGCGTTGACGCGTCAGTGCAACTGTAAAAAGGTCATGGAGTCAAATCCGATAAGTACATCTATTAAATATAAAGGCTTTTCTATTTTCCTTTGAAAGTCTTACGCTAACAGCTAGATATTTTTTAATCTCTGATTCGTAGTGTTTGATTAACGTGACTTTTTATCTTCTTGAGCATAATTTTACCGACATTTCGAAGCTTTCGAATTATACATGTTTCAAAATTTTAAGGGGTTTTTGATGATAACCGAATGATAAAAAGTGTTAGGTATGATTCAGTGGTCACAACATTTATCGATCATAATTCCGTCAAAAATATGGCATGTACTTCAAATTGAGTGCAATATCCAATCACAAAGGACTTAAAGTGCTTATAGCCCATAAATATTTCACAAACCAAAAGATTTGATTAACAAATGATATATTTGTTCGAAGACTGCTCGCCAAATTTTGGTCAGTTTATATCGCGCCCAGAGTGAGATTTTTCATATGAGTTTGTAATGAAATAATATGCGGTGTGAATTCCCATAGTCCCAAGTCGTTAGCTCACATTATTTTCCGAAGATTTAAAATATTAGATTTATGTACCATGAACTTATGTGTGCTAGTTGCATTAGTTTTTGCCTTGAAATGAATCACATATCTTTTTATAATCTTATTACTACGTATAAATGTTTATTTGCATGCGCCTGCATCTGTTGATTTATTCTCACGTGTGTGTGTCAGGAAGCCTGTACACAAAAGACATCATTTGGTAGCTCAAATGAAAATTTCCTTATATTTACTTGCAGCAAAGTTGGAGTCTTATCTGTTTTTACGAAGCTTATAAACAACAACAGTAGAAAAAAATGTAAATTTTCGAAAACATTTCACACATTCTCAGGTAAAATATCTCTGTTGACGACGTACATATTCCAGTCAAAGTAATCAAATAACAGATATCGAGTATTTTAGGAGAAGTAGAGAAATTACTTCCAAAAAGCGATTATTGTTAACTATTTCAGGAATAATGAGAGTCTGATTATGTTATAATTATTTCCTCGGGCTAATTGAAAATATCATTCATATTAAATAAATTCAAGTGGCTAATTAACATTAACATCGGACGGTTGTTATTACTCTTGAATAACATTTACGTTGTGGAAATGCTATAAAATCAAATAGCACTCTCTACCATATGCGACTCACAGACGCATACAGGAAAGAGATTTCGAATGCAAATTACATTCGCAATAAGCTATAATATTTATTTGAACAGCCTCATTACCGTCACCACCCCCATCAAATTAACAAAGTAATATTCGAAAATTTTTTGCCGACACGGTTTTATGTCCATCCATTCCAATAAAATCACTCAAAATCATTCGAATGCAATTAAAATTTTGCAATGTTCATTAATTTCGACAGAAATCGCAAACAGAAGTGCATTCAGTCTATGTTTGATGTAACGCATTAGTAATTTTGGCAAAAGTCATTTTATTCTTACCGCACGGAAACTCTCGAAAATCGATTGACTTGAAGGAAATAGACGGTTAAGAACTATGAGCCTCATAAGAATTTGGCAGAGAAATGAATCGCTTGAAATGCGCTAGCAGCGAAGATTCTTGTCATCTGCAAGCTAAATACAGTGCCATGAAATCTAAATTAGTTCAACTTCATGATCAGCATTTTGCATGCGAAGGAGCGAGTTCGAGCTGATCTGAAAAATACACTTTAAATTGAATCCATTACATGCACTAACCTCAATGTCGTTCAAATTATGATCTTACTACGAAATTCCAATTCTATCTAAAATTAGATCTCTGCACGCATAATTTTGTGTCTCTGAGTTTGTTCAGTTTGTACATCAAGATCTGGCATTTCGGCAGACAAGCGAAAGTTCTAATCTGACTCACAAAAACGATAAATCCCAAAACAGACCAAAACGAATCTAAACAATGAGATATTCGTCCAAATTCAAGGTTTATCAATTGAGAAAACAATTGTTTTGACACGACACTACATATGTACATGTTCCTAGCCAAAATGGATAGTACTATTATCGTGCCGAATTATTCAGCTACTGTTTTGTCGGGGCTTTATGTATTTTTCGCCATTTGCGGCACGGCTGCCGCACTAGTATCTCATATGCATGCGGAGCTTTGTTGCTCAAATAGCAATTGACTGTTGGTTTGTGGCTAGGTGAACACATTCGAGCCGCTCATCTGAATACAGCTGTTAATAAATAATATTTGTTGTTTGCAATATTAGATTGACGACTGAGCGTCAATTATGAATAAAAAAAAAATTCAAATAATCTTGCTGATGTTTGCTTCTGTTGAAAATCAACGGCCGAAATATACTAATTAGCTTTTAATGGCCCTCGAAAATGCTTCTGAATGAGATCTGCTAATGATTTTATAGAAATTTATGGAGTATGTGATGTGACATTGAATATTGTGTGCATATTTGTTCTGTAGCAAAACGTTTCTAGCAGGTGGTGAACAATAATTTTTGCATTATCAAGGTGATCTGATCAATAAATATGAGTCTACAACCGAATAAATGCACGGTTGTTTAATATTTTTTCTGTGTTTATAGTTCGGAAGCCGGTGGCATCAAAAGTAGCGTAATCGCAGATGAATTAGGCAAAAATATACCAAATCTGTTTCACGTTGAAGCGCGAACTTCATTTCGATCCGAAGACTGCGTTGGAAGCTATAGGGGTACAAATAAATTTATCGTTACCACTCTCAAAAATTTTGAAATTTTCGAAATCTCAACATTTGTTGTTTGTTGTCATTACAAGATCATTACCATTTGAAAATTTTACGACAAAACTGCCTACTAAAGATATGGCAAAAAATACAAAAACAACCATAGCTAGCAACTCTATAATGATTTTTCAGTCAGATTCCTACTTAAGGCAGGTTTCTACCTTGTGCAGTCAAAAAAATGAGTTTTTTGTTTTTGCATTTTCGGATAGATACATATGGATAGATAGACACATGTTGATAGATATGGTAGATACATGCATTGTGAAAGTTATCCCTTAAAGGGGTGTTCTGGTCTAGAAATTTCATCAAATCGATTTTTTTTTTGTTTGCATATTTTCAAAGTTTAGACCTTTAAGAATAAGCTTTAAAAAGGATTTTCGGAAATTTGAATTCTTTTTAGAGTTACAGCTATTTTTGTGATACGCACAATTAACTGCCCAAAACGAGACTCCAAGTTTTAAACGCGTTTTTCTCGGAACTACTTTTCTCGATACGGTTGACATGATATCTCTAGTCGTAACGAACCGATTTACGTGAAATTTTGCACAAACCCTTTTAACACTATTAGTTATCGTCTGAAGTAGGGATTTTTCAATTTTTTTTTCTACTATTTATTAAAAATCCCCAAAGTTGAAAAAATTAGGCAAAAAAAGCCATTTTTTTACATGGATGCCATTTTGTGAAAAAAAAAAGTTTTTTCAAATCACCTTCATCAGACAAATTTCCCATTCTTCTTTTTACAGACTTCACCAAAAATTTATGTTTCAGACCACCAGGAAGGTTGGAATCATGTCAACCATGAGACAAGTTTTGTTTTTGAGCCTTCACTTTGCCGGCCTGTATCCACATCAATTTTTTTATTTATTTCATTTGTTGAATACATTTTTGTACCTTCACAATGTAAGTAAAAGACTGGTAAAAAAACATACCAAAAATTGTTATGGCTTTTTTTTATTGCGTCTGTAAAATCACCTCAAAATCGCGCCTCTAGACCAGAATACTGCCTTAAAATAGAGAGCGGCGTCAAGCGCGCTGAGCCGCCACCGCTCGGCGCGTTGCACCGCATTTTTTGACATGGTGGAAGTGATTGAAGGCAGACGGGTTAAGGAATGATCACAAAATTTATTACAGTTGGGTATCAAAGGCTTGTTCATGGCTGGTAGTAGAATCATTAAAAAATATTAGCAATTTTTCATTTTACATAACAATTTGTAGTCAAAAAAAGGAAAAAATCTCTTTTCCTTTTCAAAATTGCATTACTTTTTAATTTTTTTTTCACAATTCTGGTGAGGGCCATAGACAAAAGTATATTAAATAAGATTATGTTTCATTTTTATGTTTCAGATCATCTGAATCGACGGCAGGACTTCCACCAGCAGTTAAAATCCTTTTGGCGCGCCCCCATTGCTCGCAGTACCCCTTCTGCATATTTCGACAAAAAATTTTTTTACTTTTAAAATAAACTTACACCTACAATTGAAAAAAATGTTAAGTGTCTATCTTAAATACATTCCCCAAAAAAATTTTCTGAAGAAAGCACATTTTTCGGCCGCACAAGGTAGAAACCTGCCTTAATATTGCCTATAATAGAATACATTTAACATATGAATTTTGCTTTGATTTCATGACAGCAGTGAAAGTTATAGGGCAAACAGCTCTATTTTGCTGAGCAAATTTTCAAAATTCTTGACACCAGAATTACCGTAGATGGTAGCCCCAACCTAATTGTTCGACAATTTTTTTACCAAATTTGTCTTAGAGTTAAAATCAGCTACTGTGTGAATTTCGTCAAAATTTGGTGACTGAATCAGAATTCATAGGGCAAAAAGTGATAAGTGAGGTTCTTTTTTCAAAGTGGATTTTCAGGATGGCACCAGTTGCCCACATTTCAAAATCGCTTCTATCAGACCTGGTCCTATTGAAAAACAGAACATTCTGTAAACTTCAGCTGTAATTGATTATCAGGTCTTGATTTTTTGTAAACAGAAGTTTCTGATGCTAAAAACATACAGTATGTTCCACCAAAATGTGTCTTAAAAAGCATTAAAAACCAAATAGTTAAGTGTATATTTTTGAGCATCATCCACAATAAGAACAGGTCACTTTCATTCGGTGTTTTCTCATCCTGTTGGAAACTTTCATATGTGACACCAATTTTCAAAAACGGCGATAGACGTTGTGTCGAAAATAACAGGGGCATTGTCATTTTATCTTCCATTCCAGAAATTTTTGAAAATGTTGTAAACAATAAACTTTCCCAACTAATTGACTCCCGTCTGAATGAGCAACAGCATGGCTTTAGAAAAGGTCGCTCAACTATCACAAACTTGACATTCCTAGTTTAGGACGTTTTGTGTAAAATGAGAAAGGCTATCAAATTGACACAGTCTACACTGACTGTAGCGAAACTTTTGACAGAGTTGACCATTCTATATTGATCCTAAGGCTGCACAAATTCGGACTTGCTGGATCTTTACTAAGCTGGCTCAGTTCCTACCTCCACAATCGAATCCAACTCGTTAAATTTCAAGCAGTTTTATCAAAAAATATATTTGCTACCTCTGGTGTTCCACATGGTAGTCATCTTGGCCCACTTCTCTTTAACATATTCAGGTCAGATCTGTCTGACGTCTTGTCAAACATACCTCACTTACTTTATGCAGACGACCTCAAACTGGACCTCATCATTGAATCTAAATCTGATGCACTTTTCTTTCAATCCAAGCTTGATTCTCTTGTTCAGTGGTGCAATATAAACAAGCTCTCGCTGAATATTGATAAGTGCCAAATCATAAGTTTTAGCCGTAAATGCACGGTTACGCACAACACCTACTTTCTTGGCAAACAACTTATTAACTCGCGTTGATAGCGTTGTCGAGCTCGGTGTTGTCATGGATGTGAAACTTCGTCTCACCTTGCACTACGACAAAATTCTTTCCCGTGCGAATAAGCGAACTATTAAACGACGTGCCAAGGAGCTTAAAAACTTGTGGGCCACTAGATCATTATACACTGCACACTTGTACGCCCTGTTCTTGAATACGCCTGTATTATTTGAAACCCACCCTTCGAAGTCCACAATGACAGACTCGAGTCCATTCAAAAACAATTTTTACTCTTCGCCCTAGGAGATCTGTACAACCCTTACGACTTCGAAAATTTACCCCCATTGTGTTTCGACTAAGTCATTTTAACTTAACTTCTCTTGCATCCAGAAGAATGATGATATCGGCCTGCTTCACATTTGGCATAATTAGAGGCGTTGTTAGAGTTGAATTCCTTAATAGTAAATTTGTGATAAATATCACCTTAAGGAACACCAGGTCCAATCGTTTACTAAAGGAATATCCACATTCCAACATATATGCAGATGCTGCAGGGTCTTCAATGGCTTCAGCAACCTTTATTCCCCAACGATTTCCAAACTATCCTTCAAATCCTCCCTTATCCAAGCCATTTGCACCCAATAATTTTTAAGCTCTTTTTAATTCTCGTTTTTAATTGTTTTTCTTTTATTTAATTGCTATTTTACTTATTGTCCTTTTCAAACTTATTTGTTTACTCAATTAGCTATTTGTTTATGTGTTATTTATTTGTACCTTACACTTGTTTTTTATTATTAGTGTTGTATTCATTAATAATTGTTTTTAAATAGTTTGATATTTCATATTTATATGTATTTCATATTCATATTTACATGTATTGAATTTATGCCTTGTTTGGCTAATAAATAAATAAAAATAAATAAATAAATATATTTCAAGGTGCGTATAAGTTGCCATGTACTGAATATATTTTTTCCTCTTGGTTTAAGCTTCAGCAGCGACTATACATTTTTGATGGGACTCGCATATGGACTCTGTGACGGCCAATCCAAACTTTGTACCCCATTTTCCTTCTTGCAAGATATGCATCATTATTTTCTTGTAGAATCCAGTAATCACTTTCGGTTCCATATAATTTCTCTGCGGACTTGAGTAGTCCTTTTTGTTACAAAGTGCACATGAATTGAGTATTTAAGTTTCAAGTGAAGTAATCACGCCCACCGAACACTTTTTCTGAGAAGCAAGCATGGATGTTTAACTGTACGCTGCAAAAATTGTTCTTCTTTTTTTATCCAAGTTTTCCGCCAGTAGCTGTGGAACACAAAATACGAATTGTTGGTAAATATTACTTTGCTCCTGTCACGATCCATATTCTCTTTTGCCCAGCTCAATTTTTTTTTTACTCGTGTTGCTGTCAGTAGGGGTTTAGGGTTCGTACTTCGATTTTCTATGCCAGATTCTTGGAGTCTCCGTCTAATTATATTAATTGAGGCTTGAACAACTTTCATAAGAAGTTTTGCTTTGGGCTGCCACAGAATTAGCGTTGGGTTTTTCCGAAACATCTCACAAATAACTTTATCAACCCTAGTCGAAGTACCTCTTGTAAGGCCTCTACCTGGCTCATTATCCACTTTTTCACATTCTACATACTTCTTCACAAACGTAACACTTATTTTCGTATATTTTGCTGTCTCTTTTATACTCATTTTAGAACCTTTGGGATACTTCTCATCCCCTATATTTTTCAATTACAAGCTTCAGGGAAGACATTTGTTCAACCGATTTAGTAATACTCGTAGACATCCATCACCCGGCAGTGGATTTTACATACTATATTTTCATTAAAATCATAGTCCCCAATGAGACATATTTCCACTTATTTTTCTACCAGTGGTGGCGATTTTTTGTTGGCTTCGATATGAAAGTGTATTCAAATGTATATGAGGAAGTGCCCGTCAACGTATCATTCATACCGCCAAAAGTATTAAATTACATGCGTCAGGACGGTTTTACGAAATTCATTTATTTTTCATACGAAACTTCTGGCATATGGATAATTCTCTCAGGATGTGGGCCGTTCCAACAGTAATCACTTGCAGTAGAATGTTCTGCCTCGCATTTTTGCCAAACAATTTACTTTTGCCCTTCATCATTCAGTGCTCAAATTAATTGTCAACGGGGAGAAATTTAGGTTGCATATAATTAAATAATGAATTGTGATTACGACATATACTGGTGTAAAACAAATGATATGGCGAGAATTTATACTTGTGTAACACAAATGAATTTTTGGAGACCAAAAAGATATGTAGAGAGAAAATTCAAGTTCCAAATTTTCAATTACTAAGCAACAGTGAATTGAATTTGTGCCTTACCCTGTTTTTATTGCGATAGTTTGGGAGCCAGTATAATCGAAGATATTGCAGGCTGTAAGGTGGAGGATGAATCTAAAAAATGATGTTAATTTCGTTGCTAACTTTTAACTCTGGAACAAAAAGTTAAAGACGATTGGCTTCTTATAGACAGTGTGAAACTGCCAACAAAAATGCACTTTAAACCTAGAGATGTCATTCAGAAGCTGCGCGTAAACAAATCAGCTGGAGATGACGGTCTGAATCCCCTTATCTACAAAAACTTGCCCAGAAAATGCATTGTATTTCTCACATACATTTATAATACTTGTATGAATCTATCGTACTTTCCAAGAGCTTGAAATGCTGCTCATGAAATCAATAGTTATAGACCAATTAGTCTGCTTAATGTAGTGTCCAAAATTTTCGGTTCTATCTTCCTGGATATTCAAAAAGCCTTGGATATGGTTTGGCACAATGGTCTCTTACATAAGCTACTTAAGTTCAAATAAAAATTTAATAAAAATAATTCAAAGTTTCTCACCTAAAGAACCTTCTATATAAAAATAAACGACGTGAAGTCATCGAATTTTGAAATCCCTGCAGGTGTACCCCAGGGGTCAGTGCTTAGTCCGACCTTATATGGAATATATACATCTTATATTTCTCAAATACCACACTGTGATCTGGCCTTATTTGCGGATGACACAGCAATTTATACTTCCCATGAAGATCCTATAATTATTACAAGCAGACTGGAAAGAGGTTTGTTCTAGCTTAATTACTATTTTTCACAATGGAAAATAAAAATGAACGAACAAAAAACGCAGGCAACGGTTGCCTAGATTCAAAACTCAAGCTCTTGTTCATTTAAACTCTCTAGGTATCGAGTGGGGCGAAAAAGTTAAATACCTAAGTATAATATTGGATACAAAATTAACGTTGAACTCTGACATCGCCAGTCGTAACAAAGCAACAAGCCAGCTAATTAAAGCACTGTATCCGCTAATTAATCGGAAATCCAAACTTAAGCTCGAAAACAAATTACTCCTATTCAAAACTATTTTTCAACCCACTCTGACATATGCTGCTCTATTATTAAATGATACGTCAAAAACGAACCAAAATAAAGTCCTGCAAAATAAAGTCCAAAAAATTATGCTTTATCTTCCCCCGTGGTTCCCTACTAGGACGTTACATGAAGCCACGAGAATCGATCTTATCAAAGAACGACTACGAAAAATCACCATAAAATTCAGACCTAGCCCCCTCAACAATGAGCTATATTTATAAGTTTTATAGTTCCCTCAATAAAATCCATTATTAATAAGTGAAATTCTCAGCACCAAAATAATTATAGCATTAGCTGAAAAGACATATATTGTCTGAACTCTAAACCATAGTACATCAGTATCTCAACTAACAATGTGAATGATAACCAATGAGAAACAATAAATTGAAATTGGATTCATCTAGTGTTCGAAGTACATAATTTTTTCGGAGATGGCGAAAACAGGTCCTGCACTGGAAGATATATCCTTAGGAAACAAAGCAAATACCAAAAATGTGAATAACATGTCGGAATAAGGACTGATAACTCGTCTAGCATCAACTGTCACGTTTGACTTCGGAAAAAAGCAGCTCGCCAGAAGAGACTAAGAGACTCCTGCCTTGGTAGGCGATATAATAAACTATATTAGAAGAAAGATCAGTGCATTGCTCAACTTATCGCGTGAAAAGTTAGTTCGGATTCAAAGTATATATTTGTTGTTTGACGAGGAAATAAAGCTGAAGGAGCAAATTCTAAATTGGTTCCACAGTCTGTTCGAGCATCTGTCAATTTATTTCCCAAATATTTTAGATCAATGTTATGCCATTTTTTACTAAGGTCCGAAGCAATTATCTATTACGAATAAACTGATGAATTTTAAAATATTTGCGTTTGTTTTTCCAAATGATCCCAGAATGCTAGTTGCTTGGGTAAAAGTTTCATAAATATGAGCCTCGGAATTTAATTTCATATTACAATTTAATGTCATATTACATGCAACAAGATAAAGTGCGACTATTTTGGTGGTTTCAAAAAGTCTCTAAGCTAGTTTAATTTTCATACACTTCAATTTTTTCATTGCATATATATCTCAAATTCGGAATATACTGATATTGAATGCGAATAGACAAATGCAGAAAAATCAAAATTGAATCGCACACAAACTGTATGTTTCAAAATCTTTTCTGTATCTAATATTTCGTTTGCTATCAAAAATATTTCGTTTGTTCTGTAATCGAAACAGTAATTTTTGCAGAGATTTTTATTGCTTTTATATTCAAGTAGCAATTTATCCACTTAATTTGTATATGTGCGATAGATACAAAAACAAAAGTTCTTTGATGTAATTGGAAATATTCTACATTTGCCCGAAATTACGATGATATGATTCAAGTATGAAATACCATCAAAACATCTGTTTTATGCGTTTGAAACTGAAAGTAATCAGCTTGGACTTTGCTATCTAGTAAAATAGTAAATATAAAATATATGTAGAAGCATAAATATACGATCACCACAAACGACAAATGGAGTTAATTTCAATAAAGATAGAAAATAAAAATATTTTGCAAATCTTTACTTAGTTCCCTTGCATTTCTTCGAAAAAATACGTCTGTGATTTTGGAATATTTTGCGTTTTCATATATCTATTTTATGTTGTTCGAACGTGTTCATTTTTTCGAATTTTACTTGCAAAAATTAAAGTGATTTACAAAAACCATGTGTGATCACTAATGAAAATTGAAAGCCAATTGATCAAATTATGATATGTTTCAATCAGATTTAATATGATGCTGAAAGAGACATGACAGAAAGTTTATTCACTCGAAATTTTTAGGAAACAGCTTATTTGTCTTGGACACTGTAAAAAAAGAAGCTATTTAGAAAACATCAAAAGAGTGGAAAACTTTTCCCTAGAAGATTTTATTACGTTATCGCAAAGTTAACGTGTATTGTAGTTAAAGTATATCAAAACACTCGTTTAAAAAAAAAATCTTTGCATTTTGTACATCATTTCCTGACGAATATTTTATTTTGGCTGTTCAGAACCAATATTTCTGAACAGCCAAAATAAAATATTCGTCAGGAAATGATGTACAAAATGCAAAGATTTTTTTTTTTAACGAGTGTTTTGATATACTTTAACTACAATACACGTTAACTTTGCGATAACGTTTGTCAAATATTGGAGAAGTATTTCGAAGATGAGTTTTATTCATAAAATAATGATATACATTAAACTGGAGCATTTTCTCAACGAAATACAATTTTAGACTAAAATCAGTATTTTATACTGCCAAATGTTTAAGTTGGAACAGTAATCTAGCATAAAAATACTTTTTTTTTCAATCATCACTTCTAATATTCCAGCTCTTATAGACCCATTTTTAACGTTTTGCAATCATGTTTGGTGTGAGTCTCGATTTGCGAGCTGGTCTTCTGTCGATCAAGTCTTCTTAAGCTTAGTTTCGTTTTATTGTTCTTTGAGATACCTCCAGTCTTGCCAAAAATTTCGAAGGCATTATGTAATTTTTAACGTATATATGTCCAAGTTTTTTGTCAGTCCTCTTTGACGAGGTACGAATCATTGCCAAGGTCAACATTTCTTTTAATATTCTTCTCTGAAGCTTAGATGGCTCCATCTGATTCTTCGTCATCTTCCTAGTTTTCGACTTGCCTGTAATTTGGATAACTTTATTAGACGAAAAACTCCTGGCTTAGTCATTACGAAAATTACATTTTTTGACATCATTTTTTTTAAATTTACATGAAAAAATTAGACTGTAGAAACTTTCTTTGGCATAATTTCAAAGCAATATTACTTGCTTAACTACGGCAAACTATAAACGAAATAGTGCAAAAAGTGATTTCTCAGCCCAATTTTCAAAATTTAACAGTTACGTGTAGCTGTACAATTAAAATTACAGGCTGTGAATATAACTGATTATTATACACGCTGTGAAAACGATTAGGTGATACACTTTCAAGCATTTAACGTCTTCAAACATTTAGCGAAACGAAGACGCCTTAGTACATAAGCATGGGTGGGACTGAAGATGACTCCAGTAAGTGAAACTAATGGATCTCTCGACATTGGAAGTCATACCTCCATTTTCTCAAAAGATACAGAGTATAGAAAGTGAAAAGTGATGGGTGCTTCCACGTTCTATATTCAGGAAATTTTCGCAGTCTTTCCAAGTTTGGCACTCAAACTATCAAGGGCATAAACTGAAACCAAATGCCACGAAAATTCATGCATTTTTAGCTCATACCCATCCAGTTTTGAAGGAATTCCATTTTCATGTAAATGTTTCAAAGCCGCAATCAATATCTATGAGCTTCATACTTCTATATTGATTTAATACGAAAAATGTGTAATGGTGATGATTGAAAATTTTATCTCCCTTTGATGACTAAAAATCTCATATTCTGTTTCTGGGCCTATACTCTTATGGCAAGTACGTTTCTGGCAAGCGATTTTTTTTTGTAAGCAATTGAAGGTATTTCAATTTCTCCACAGTCATCGATATTTGGAAAGTGATATACCCTCTTGTTCAGTGTCTAACTAAATAGCGAAATATCAACATTTCTCAAGATAGTGAAATATATTTAGCTATTAAAGAGAAAAAATGGTGTAATATTTAATATAAATACTTTCATTCGATTCATGTGTGATTCATGCATGAATTCATCACTGAGCAACACTGTGCAGTTCATGCGTAGTTTATCACAGTCATTCTGGCTATAAACATGTGGCAGTAGTTCACACGATCAACCGATCAATCTGAAATTTTTGGAGGAGTAGGTACACGTAAAATTCAAATTGGACGAGCTAGAAAAACTGGCTGGTTTGAATTGGTTGACAAATTGGACGAGCTAGAAAAACTGGCTAGTCTGAATTGGTTGATTTTTTAACAAAGGTTATTTGTGGCCTGGATACTAAATACAAAAATGCTCAGTAGGAGCATGTCATGAGTAGCCTTGATCCAGATGGTCGCACACACTGGAAAATTTCTAAATATTTAAGAACTAAGAACAAACCGAGGCCAACTCCAAGAGAACACTTCTTCGGACGATGGTCTTGAAGCAAAAGAGCACACCTACATAGCACAGCTCAAAGGTGAGTATTTAAAATTATAACCAATTGTTTGTTTTCAAAACTAGATACATATATTGGAAAGACAAAAATCGGTTTTAATTTAAATTATTTTTACAAGCTGGAAAAAACTTGGTTTACATTAAAACAATCAAAGAAGAACTTTAACTCTACCAACATTTTTTGAGGAAGTAAAAATCTTGGTTCATAGTATCAACAAAAAATGTCTAGGGCCAGATAATGTAACGAACCTGTGTTTTCACAGCCTACTTTATAACATCTTTCAGTTGGTTTCAGTGCCAGTTTGTTGTTGGAAACTAGCCAAAATCATCGTTATCTTCAAGCCCGGAAAGACTTAACCTTCTCTCACAAATAGTCTCACATCAGTGCCCTTTTCTCTATCGCTGCACTCGCGAAACACTTATTCTTCTCTTGCCTAAAACAGGAAGTACTAGTAAATAATGTTCTGCCAGTAGAGCACCTCAGTTTTAAGCAAAAAGACATTCCACAGAGCTCCAGCTAGCACGCGTAGTCAATTATATTAGAAAAGGTCTTGATAAAAGATAATCAACAGGATTCGTCATGTTCGATGTCGCAAAGGCATTCGATAAAGATAGGAATACTGGGCTTATTGTTAAACTAGGCTATTTATATAACTTTATTCATTCAGCTCATTAGATCCTTCCTTCAAAATAGACCTTTCCATGTCACAAAGTATAAATAGAGCCTTCCAAATCAGAGCCTCCATTTATCCAAAAAAAACCTATAGCAGCAAAAACTCCTCAAGAGCCTCCTTTGTCGCTGATTTTATGCAATCAAACTGCAGATACTCCTAAAACCAGCAATGCTTTTTGCGGACGTTACGTGTATTTTTGACATGTCCAGACAAACTTCAATCATTATATCAAATCTTCGTCGTTCCGTTAATTCCCTTATTTCACAAATTTCAAATCAAACTTAATGCAGAAAAAACACAATCATTTTTCATAACTTGCAAAAGACGTCAAACATCACACTCACTATCAATGGACAATCAGTCCATAGGTTGAACTTACGTTTGCCAATCGGTTACTGTGGATTCCACACATAGCTAACAAAAGAATTTCCCTGAGCAACACAATGAACGCCCTCTATGCTCTTGTCAAAACATCTCAGCGAATAGGGCGTATCTCTACAGATAAGTGGGAATACCCCAATTACTTACATATATAGTTTTGGGACAAAATACCAAAAACAAAAGCAAACTCGCTGCATTTATATAAACAAACACACACAGTATAATAAAAAAAAAAATTGAGACTTCTTTTAATGTTTGGCGACCGCAGGCATTTAAGGGGTCAGGTACACTTGGGACGTCCAGAAAAAGCTCTTTTTCAGGATTTTTTTAGACACACATTAAAGTTATTAATAACAAATGTTTTTTTACTTGAAAGAAATATATTTGTAGAAGCTATTGTAATTTTTTTAACGCACAAGGCCGAAAATGAGTCGAAATAGAGTAAATTTTCGAGGGGTCCAAAAAACAAATATTGTTTTGCCGTGATCACTGTAGCTTGTCACTGGATCATCCGAAATAAAAAAGGGGATTATTAGTTAATGACATAGTGCTCCGGATGGACGAAGGACTTTGGCAGATTTTGATTTGTCGAAAAATGGCGGTTGTTGAAAATCAAAATTGTATTTTCGACCAACATTTCATTCACATTTTAGGCTATTGGAGAAAAGTATATCGTCCAATCAAAAAATCCTTCGTTCATCCAGAGGATAATTATATATCAAATAAGTGAGGAAAATTTCATGCTGATCGATAAAGTCGTTTTCAAGTTACAGTGATCACCGACTTCGAAAACATAGTTTCGAGAAAAATGCTTTTAAAGTATGCGAAAAACGCTTTCAAAGTTATTTAACTCCATAAAGAATTGTCCGATTCGTCTGAAATTTGCAGAGAATGCTCTTGAAATATGCTACTTTTAGAAAATGCAAAGAAAATAAAATCAATTTTCTCAAAATTCTAAGTGTACCTGCCCCCTTAAATGAATATCCCGGTATCGCCATATTACTATGGAGACAAGAATTTGGAAAGATTCAAGTCTAGAAAATGAAAGCTGACAACGTTTTATGCTTGGCTATGATAACGCTTTGGCAATGTTTAACCTTATATGGACGCAGAGTGGTCAACCGTAAATAAAAAATTAATAATTTCCCACTACAAGTGGTCATATCAGTCAGGTATGAGCTGCTGATGTCCGATGAGAAACAGTACATACCTTTGAAACCACTGAGCTAAAATTTAATTTTTTTAGTATTGGAATCAAAATACTTCATTATGATAGAAGCTTTCAGAGCCTAAAATCCACAAAATGGTCCATATTCCCGTATCAAGTAATCACCGCTTATGATTCAAGCTTTAGAGCAAATACACGCTGTCTATGCTATTTTAGACTAGAAGGGAAAATACTGATCGCAATAAATACTTCTAGTAGACAAGGATTTTTCCTATTTTTCTTAAAGCTCGATTTGTAGTAGCTTCTGACAAATTAACAACACATATGTATGTATTTATTTTTATCAAAAATAGTGCGGGTAGGCTTGTAGCTATAGCAGCAATGTCAAGCCAAATCCTTCAAATCATCATATTTACTTGTATTCTACGACGTATGATTAGCTCTTGATTGTTGATGATAATGAATGAACCTCCTATAGACTAATCACTCAGAAAAATTTCACCACTTAAAATTTAATAGAATCAAACTTAAATCAAAAGTTGAAACACTTTTAAATAAAAAACGAATCTTATTTGAATTAAATAAACCCTCACATTAAATAAAAATGATTCCACTTTATTATACAAATGTTATTTTCATATCATAATTTTCATCATTGAATGTAAAACAAAAAAATTTGATACAGCGTTATTGAAATGAACAAAAAAAACTTTGGTACAGCGTTATTGAAATGAAGGCAAATTATTTAAATTAAAAAGAAACATACATGACGCCGAATCATATTTGAAAATATTTGATTCGTATCTATTTTTATTTATACAACGATTTTTTTCTGAGCTATGTTTTCAATAAGTCACAACGTTTTATTGCAGGATATATTCCTTCTTCTTGCGGTATTTGCTGTTGATAGAACATTATTGCGAGATTGTTATAAATGTAGGTAGGTTTATATATGTTTTCCTTGTTCTGAAAATGTTTCTCTCGGCGATCAAAGCTGCTGGTGAAGATGACTTCTACTGAGAAATATACAGCATGATAGTGATGTCACTCATAAAATCGGATTCAATAGGCTGTGATGTGTGCATACACACGCAAGAACGAGAAAAATCCGGCTTGGAAAAAATATTTATAGTTCCCTACGAATTGGTTACACATTTAACCATTCCATATCTACCGGTTTTCGTATTACGTTTTTGCTGAAATTCCATAAGGTGTACAAGTACGAATTTTGTGTGCTGTATGTTCAATACGTCGCTTAGTAATTGCTATGACGACAACTCGTTACCAGTATTTACAAGATACAAGCCGATAAAACGAAGAAATACCCACCACATTCAACCAAATTCCGTCTTGTGTCAAACTTACTTTCTTCTTGTGTAGGTACTTACTCATCATGGAATTCTACACAAAGACTCCTGCTGATTAGATTTTCTACCTATCGTGGTAAATTTTAACCTTTGCACTTCAGCAAACGCTTTTATCGTGAACGTGTAATAATAGTGTTTTTCAGACGTTCTAAAAATAACAAAATCAATTTTAATTTTCACCTTCGAATCTTATCAGCTAATTCACAGCAATCTGCTTCGCAATTTGCAGTTTAATTTACAACGTCGGTGTACGTCTAATTAACGCCGTTTTCGTCGTCTCAGTTCTTTTCTTGATTCGACATTCTTTGCAATCGATCATTCAAAGCAAATCCCCCGAGAACCGATCATTTGATAAACGGAAGCAAAGTATCACGGAAAAGTGCTAGTCTGTTCTATGAATCCACACAGATGCATATCGGTGCAAAGAATTTCCTGGAGAAACGGCATCTCAAAGAGCTAAATTTGTTTGCATGTATTAACAACTGGCTTGCAATAACAGGTGACTCAATTCTTTTGAAAAAACCGCGTTTTGGAAATCGAAGTCAGCCAGCAGCTGAAACAATATGACCGAAAATCGGTTCGTTTATAGACTAACAATGAAAGCCGTGATATGATTGACTATTTTTTTATCTACGAGATACTAATCATATCTACATAAACAAATTATCGACAAAAAATTCACAATCTCAAACCAGTTAAGATATAACAAAACATTATCGGAGATATTGGGACCGTGTATTTTGTGTACCTAACTCGTGTTTTTGCCAATGAATGGGACATTTATTTCATTAAGCACGGGCAATATTCTTTTATTGAAAATCAGCTGCAATAATGATATTACTGTTGACATGAATTTTCGCAACTGCTTGGCCGTGCCATGACCAACGATTTCAATATTATTTGTCTTCTCTATTGTTGTAGACATATTTCCGTTGAATTGGGATTCTTCAGCGACGAGTCCTGATAATTGTGGCTCAAGTTCGGTCTACACCTAAATACCACCACCGAAAATGTGATGCGACGGTATGAGTGTTTTGATTGATTGTTTGGATTGATTGAACAACTTATATCTAATTAAGTTGTGTGTAGATAATTGATTATCAGTACGAGACTCGAGCAAATTAGTTTTTTCTCGCGACTCGCTTGTGCTGAAGTCAATTTTCTGTTGTTAATTGAATTTTAAGGCTTTTGATTAGGTGCTGTTTCAGGCGTGTGAGTGTACCCGTGAGATTTTGTGTATCTAGTGGCAGTGTAGGTGTTTTTTTTCACAATGAGTAATGTGCACTGGAGCGTTCTTATCTTGACTTAAATTGACCGATGACAATGAAAGAGGAATCTATAGTCACGATACTAAACTGATAAGAAAGTTGTGTAGCTGCATGATTTTACATGCGGAAATTAGATGTGTACCTTGAACTTTTAAAAGTGTTTCTATATTGGCAATTTTATAAAATAAGAAACATTTGAAAATTAGTTTTTGATTCACAGATGAAAAGCCTTCGACACAGGTACATATATTCAAAGTTAGCACTGAGAATGTTTTTCTCGCAAGCATCGTAGACTTATTGGTCTGAGTACAAAAACTTTATAACCGAAATTCGAAAAACAGTAAACGTTCTATGGTACCTACCTGTAAAGAAGGAAACAAAATTTAGAAAGTGGATTTGTCCGCGAAGCCTTTTAAACCTTCTTGCTATTGTTTCAAGTTGATCGTATAAGTATCAAATCTAGAGATGTGCTAAACTGCTCTTTTTACTGAACAGTGATCGTAGAGAGCAGTTTGAGCAAAGAGTGGTTTAGAGTAGCAGTTGTTTCAATTGCAATTGCGATCACAGTTTCGTGCGTAGAAAAAACTGCTCGCTACCTTTGATTTGATATTTGATAATTATTGTCGCTTTCGATAATTATTGTCCTTTGCCTGTGCTTGATACATAGATTTCTAGGCTGAGATTGGAATCGCATTGTATGCTCACAATGCGACCAAAATATTTCTCCACTTCTAATTCAGCCAATGATGTAATCGTTTCGATATCATTTCATCGAATTCTGGCCAGTAAAAAAGTGATTGAGCATATATAGGTTGTGCTACTATGTTTCGAATGTTATTGGATATTCAACGTTCATTTCTTGTTGTAATGTGCCCAGAGCATGTTTATTTTGAAGCACATGCTGCTTAAGCCTGGAATCTAAGAAAGCGCACAATGCAACATTTTCGTTGGTTTTAAGATCACTAAAACGTATTTACAGCTGCTGTAATAATTACTTGGCAAAAATTTGCATATTTATTGTTTTCCTCGAAGAACTGCCTTTTGCAGAACTTTGTTTTAGATCGGAAGATACAGGCATGATTTTTCTTGCAGATATATGGCCTTCACTACTCATTTCTCTCGTAACATTCTAAAAAGGAACAAGGAGTGTGAAAATTTCAAAAGCTATGAGCCATTCTTGCTCGGTAAGCAATTGAAGGTTTGTGGGATTGAAATTACCAAAAGTAACTCTTAACGCTTGCTTCAACGTAATGAAGCGTTCTATCATCAAATAAGTTGAATCCCAGCAAGTTTTAGCGTCGATTATAGCAAACAATAGTTGTGCTTTTACAGTCGTCTTTATGAAGGTTAGAGTTCATCTTATTTTTTCATATAATAGTAGTTAGTCATGGGAGTTTTGTAAGACAAAGATTGCTTATAAAAATTACAACGAACCACTTTAATGTCACATTATTAGTTGCCTTACGTTCCATTTTCAACTATTTTCTTACTCGCTTCCGATGTCCTCAACTGAAAAATGGACTCATTTATACATCATTATCCTACGTATAATTGAAGTAATGAAATATTCAGACTTTTTGAGCAAAAGGACTTGAAAAATTAATTCCAGCAATAAAAATCCATCCTTTAGAATCTTAAAAGAACAATCAAAAGATTAAGCCTCTAAAACTAACCCAAAAAAAACCCAAAAACCCAAAAATAATTTCTTTATACCAGATGCATGCACAAAACACAAATAAGTATCCTATCAACAGTCTCATTTAAACAATTCATTTTCTATGGTTCTAAATGACTTTCCTCGACTAGATAAAAGAAGCATACCGAATTTACGATACCAGTGATCAGCGCGATCGTAGTGTATTGCAACTTTGTACATGCAAAGCCGACAGCATAGGATAGAAAGAAAAGAAACTGACTAGAGGAGTATTTAAAATTTTCTGTTCTCCAAAAAAGCAATGAGCAGTCGAACACCATGAGCGGAAAACAACCAAATCGCTCACTGCTCTTCACAAAACTTTTTGCTCTGCAAAAGAGCACTGAGCAATTGAACAATATGAGCAGAGAGCAATCGCACTACTCACTGTTCTTTTCAAAGTAAAAGTGCGATTAGTAGCAGTGATCGTAGGAGCAGTCCCATCTGTAATCAAATCTAATATTCTTGACAATTTTTAATTTTGTGCAATGTATCGGTTGAAAAATACGCTAGCTTCAAAAATACAGCAGCCGAGTGGCTGCAATCGCAATATAAACAGGCTATACCACGAGTTTTTAAAAATATTCGAGACCTGGCACTATTCTGCATCTGATAATTGGATCTGCATTTATGTTACACCAATGTATTCTGAAAATTTCAGTTATATATATATATATATATATATATATATATATATATATAATATATATAATAAAATATATATATATATACGAGGTCTGGCTATTAAATAACGAGACTGCGCGCCTAGAGGGCGCCGTAGAGGGATGGGGGAAAAAACGAGTAGTGCGTTGGGTATCTAGATATCTTGTCTATGCACGTACCAAAACACGTTCTCGTCACTATTATTGTATTTGTGCAGTAGCGGTTTGAAACGAACGTGTTTTTTTCTCGGGCCGAAAACCATGTGTGACGAAAAACAGGAGCAACGTATCAATCTCAAATTTCTCGTTTAATTGAAAAAAAAACTCCGACTGAGTGCTATAAATTGTTGCAAGAGGCCTATGGGGACAATTCTCTATCTCGTGCGCGTGTTTTTGAGTTGTGTAAGCTCTTCAGTGAGGGCCGAGAGAGCACTGAAGATGGCCAACGCCCAGGTCATCCTGTCACTGTTTCAACTCCGGAAACAGTGACCAAAATCAACCAAATTGTGCGTGCAGATCGTCGAATAAGCATCCGGATGATTGCCGAGGCTGTAAACGCCGATAAAGAAACGGTTAGACAAATTTTACACGAGCAATTACACATGACAAAAGTCTGTGCGAAGTTCGTGCCAAAAAACTTGACTCCTGACCAAAAGCTCTTGCGTCAACAGCTATCTGTGAAGCAGTATTTGGCCGGTAGGCGCACTCCAGTGCTCGAACACTTTTTTTTTTTCCGAAGATAAAATCTGCTTTGAAAGGGACCCGATTTGGGTCGATGGAAGCGGTAAAGCAAAAAACGGCAGAGCTCCTAAAGGCCCTCACCAAAGAAGACTTCCAGCACTGCTTTGATCAATGGAAAAAACGTATGGAAAGGTGTGTGGCGAGCAAAGGGGAGTATATTGAAGGGAAGCATTCGAATGTAGAATAATTTTTATAATAAAACCTTTTTTCGTATCCAGTCTCGTTATTTAATAGCCAGACCTCGTATATATATATATATTACTGAAATTTTCAGGATACATTGGTGTAACATAAATGCAGAATAGTACCAGGTCTCATAAAAAGTTAATAACGTGTTTTTTATGGGAATATGATTTAAAATGAGATTGGGAAAATTTGAAAATTTTTGAATTGCGATAACTTTTGACCAGATTTTCAGATCATTATAAAACTTAAAGAACATATTGATATCACTAAGTTGTAGATTGATGTAGTTTTTTATGAACGTGCTAATAACCCTGCAGGTACGGCAGGCGTTGAAATTTAAAAACTTCAAACCATTGACTCTAATATAAAAATTTCGTCTGTTACAGTATAAACAACTCATATAGAAATCTTATGCTTTTACTATACAGCCAAAGCTTTTGAAATTTCATATCGGACAAGAACGGCAACCCTCCTCTAATTCACCTTTATTTGAAGCATCAAAAACTTCTGTTCACGAGAACTCACGATCCAATTATCAGATACAGTTGAAATTCACAAAATGTATTGGTATTAAATAGGACCAGGTCTGATAGAAGCAGCTATGTGCCAGTGGTGCCATCTTGAAAAATTATTTAAAAAAAACTGCTTTTTGCCCTATGTATTCAGTTAGCAAATTTGCATGAAGTTGGCACAGTAGCTGAACCTTATTCTAACCCGTGTTTGATAGAAATTTTGTGGAAAAATTTTGGTGCCTTGGGTTTTGAAAATTCGCTAAGGAAAATAAAGCTTGTTGATCTATAACTTCCAGTGCAGTCATGAAATCAAAGCGAATTTGATATGATAAATGTTACTTATTATAGGCATTATTCAGAAGGAATCTCGTTAAAAAACCATGGTAGAGTTGCCAGCTATTGCTGGTTTTGTATTTATTCGCAATATCAATATTTATTGTCTATCGGACACTGAATGAGAGGGCAGATTACCCTCGGAATATCGATATTTGTCACAAAATTCAATATATCTAGCTTCGAAAGTAAAAATCGTTTTTTTTTTGTTAAACAAATTTAACTGATTTGAAAAAAGGATCACGCCTTATTCCGTTTGCTATTCCCATGAAATGGACTGGGCATAAAGACTCCAATAAATTTCCATAAGACTCCAATACAGCTCAATAAGACTCCAATAAAAGGCATAAATCCAAAGAGAAAACACACAGTTCAATGCCCTAATTTATATTCAGCAATAAGACCTGTCCCTCATGATGACAATTTACCTATACCAGTTTCATCTACATATATCGTTTAAAGTTGACAATTCACAATCCTCCACTTCAAGCCAATTGAACAAGTTATGCTTAAATCAAACCTGGCATTTTCTTAGGACCTCAAATCAAGGAATTCATAAAAGATTCGAAATTCGAAGAAAAACTTAATGTTTTAGAAAAATCAGCTTGGCATTGCTTTAAGAACGTGGTCGCCAATGGATTTGGTAACTATACGAGTAAGAGTCATAGAGAATTAGCTTACGAGCTTCTATTGACATATGAAGCTTTGGGTTGCAATATGTCGCTTAAAATTCAATTTCTAAAATCACATTCGGATTTTTCCCCTGAGAATTCGGGGACTGTAAGTGATGAGCATGGACACAAGTTCCACCAGGATATTGCAAAGATGGAGAAGCGTTATCTGGGTAGATGGAGTCCAACGATCTTGGCTGACTACTGCTGGACGATCAAAAGATAGCAACCGGAAGCCAAATATTCCAGAAAATCATAGACCTTCAATCTACAAACTACATTATTCACATGTTTCTGGAGATCTATTAAATATTTTCTTTATAATTATTTTTTTTGAACCAAATAAAATTCATACGTGATAAAAAAAGATAACTGCGTGTTTTTATTCACAGCACCTAATACATAGAAAAACACTAAAAAAAGTTTGTGTGGCAGATTAAATTTTGTCAAGCAGTGTTTTTAGTATTAGGATTTAGTATAAATGTATTTGTTTATACGCTTATTATTTAGGCATTCAATTATATATTATATTAATATTGCAAATTAAAATAAAGATTTTTTCAAATGGGAATAGGTTTGTTTTCATTTGGGAAAAGGGTTTTTTTTCATTTGTGAAAAGGATATTTTCATTTGGGAATAAGTTTCTTTCACTTGGAATATGGATTTTCTCATTTGGGAAATATATATAAATAGATATAAGTTTTTTTCATTTGGGAATAGGGTTTTCTCAGCTGGAAAATGCTATATACCACCAATGACTCTCGTTTGTCCAGTTTCATCCATAGCTGCTCTGCTCCGTTTACTAGCATCTCTAGCTCCCTCCATTTATTTTTTTCACTTGTTCGTAGTAAGCTAGAGTATTGTTGTCAAATGTGATCCCCCCGCCATAAATATCTCCATGAGGCAGTAAAATACATTTAGATTCACTCGATCATTGTTGTTTAAATTCAACATCTCTTACTGGGAGTATAGTGATCGTCTTTCGTTATTCCAAATTCCTAACGAGAATTCCTTGACGAGTGTCTGCTCTCCAAGCAACTCCATAACCCTATGCTCTCCGATCTTGCCTATAAGCTGTACTTTCGTAACGTATATAACGTATTGAGAATCCAGAAGAAATTGGAGCTCAAGGTTTTTATCTTGTAGCAGCTCAAAGAGTATTCATCCATACTTTTTATGTGTACTGCAATTCCAGAGCTTATGTCGAGAATTTCAATCGCCAAGTAGCAATCACTTCTGGTTTCGATTTATGAAGAGCCTCACGACTCACGTCAATTTCGAATGATTTTCATTTGATTCCATTCAAAGTAGTTCCCAGAAAGGAAACAGCGTAGATTTATATACCACCTTTGATTTCTACATAAATATTTTCTACCTAAGAAGTATTTGGTACTGGGTGCAGCTTGTGTACAATATTTGTGCACTGCAATTGTAACACCACCTTCAATTCTCTCACTCTTATCTTTCCCTTGGATGCTGTCATCTGGGAGCAATACTTTATCTTTTGCTGCTAAATGTGTCTCAGTAAAATGTCCGCTTTTTGATTAGAACCAAAATCGCATTCTATATAATAATTTCGAACCTTACGTGCACATAAAAAACTACAACTTGGTTTGACTAGAGTATTAAATTGCTCATGCCAGATAGCCTCTAAATAAGCTTCTAAATACTCTTATGTTTAAGCGCACGTGCAAGTAATAACTAATAATATGAAATTATAATATTTTAATTCGAAATACTACTGTCTAGCCTAGCATCCTTAAATTGTAAAAGTATCAATTTTCATGCAAAACCCTTGACTGTCATAAAATCGCAAGGGAAAAATATCTTTCAGCTAAAGAAAAACTTAAATTTCATCCTTGAAGAGCGATGGTGTTTCAAACCGGAAAATAGCAAAGCGGATAGGATGCTATGAATACGTCGTCGGAAATTTTGTGAATTTGGGGGTAGATTATGGGAAAAAATGTATCTCATCTGAGCTCGACCACTTGTTTGGAAAATGAAATACAAATTTTCGAATGAAAAAAATTCAATCTCGGCGGCCCGAATACATTTGCCTCATACTGGCATGGTTAACGTGAAAATATTTCACAAAAGATGAGCAGACATTCTCCAGGAGGCTGAATTGTGGTTTACAGAGCATTTGGCGCGAACGGAAAGATGCAAATATAGTTCATTTCAACGGTAGGTATCTTTAAATGGATCAGGCTGTTACCTTTAAATGCTAGATGCAGCTTTAAGGGAGTTGTACCGGTTATAACTTTGGAAACTATCTTTTTTTTAAATTTTTGTATTTATTATACCTTCAGAAATCACGTCTCAAAATTTTAGTAAGATATTCCCAAAAATAAAGAAATTACGGCAGTTTACGGAAGACCGCTGCTTTTAATTACTGCAAAAAAAAAGGATGAAGAGCACATAAGTCAGGCGGAAAAAGCGGCAAAGGAAGCGTCAAAGGAAGCGTCAAAGGAAGCGCGTTTGGCCAAAAAACTGCTCAACTGCAAGAGCAACTAGCTTATGAGGACTCAGGAGCATTTATGTATGGTCCAGGAATTGCAAACTGCGCAATTCTATGTGATGAAAGTTTTTTTAAAAATAATATTCAATAAATAAATAGGAAAAAAACTTTAAACGCGTTTTTTTCGAAATGACATGACATTTACTATGGCGGCCATTTTGAAAAAAAAAAAAATCAGATTCTTGCATTTTAATATGCAATGAATAAACATGATCACTTTCATAACGATTCATCTATTCCTTCTATTTTAAATAAGCCTCTGAAAAACGGTCTAAATTCAAGCGTTTACATGTATCGCCGGCCTTAAGAGAGAAATACATGTAACTGCTAAAAAAAATCGTTTTTTTTTATTATATCAAAGTGTTTGAAATGCTCTTAAAATATACAAAAAAAAGTTTTGAAGCGATATTATTAGTTCTCGAGTTATAGTCAGTTATAGGCAGCGCGGCGTTCCCCAGGTCGGTCGAGCTTTAGAACTTTAAACGTGATTTTCTCAAAGTAGTACCCTCTCAACTTCCGTACAAAATATTTCAAAAAATATTGAACCGACCCGGCTCAAATTCACACCACATCTAAAAACCAGTATTATTATAATTTCGGAAAAATAATTTGTTTATTAATGTTTAAAGCGTGATTTTTTTGAAAAATAATCGATTTTTTTGTTTAATCTAAAATTAATGTAAAAATTTAATTTTTTTTGTAAATTTTATTGGTTCACCTATGAATTATACATCTCATTAGCATATTTTTTTTCTCTTTGAACGATGCAAGTTCCCCGAAAAAGGCGTTAAGTTGTACGAGGCAGTTTTTGTTGTGTTTTTTTCATTCGCTCGCATCGCCGCCATTTTGTGTTGAAAAATTATTAAAAAACATTTTCATTTGCTATAGGACATGTACTTTAAGAATTTGATATTAAAAATTTTCTGAATAAACAATATATATATTTTAAGTCAATCTGAAATTAGCAATTTTTTCGATTTTACATGTATTTCCCCCCTTAAATGCTATTTTCTTACGTGAAGTAATTTTTGGATCTGAGGACGGAATTTCTTTTGACATAATAAGCTTTTTACTTCTATACCGCAAATATTTTATCATAATAGCACGAAAATTTCACGAAATATTAAAATTTATTTTGAATTATTAAAACGGAATATATTTCAGTTTTTCTTCGAATGCAAGTTTTTAAACTTTTTGTCCAGTGTACGGATATAATGTGCCAATAGAAGTAGTGTACGGTTATTAACGTAAAGTTCGGGAAGGCAATCAATATTAAATTGATGACTGCGCTAAAATGGACTTCGTTCAATGTAGTTTCAAAGGATGCAGAAAATAGACAAATATTCGACAGGTCCCTAAAACAAAGATAAAGCCAGTATATTATTTACTCGCTTCTGTTAGTTTGCCAAACACGAGTTTGAAAAAAAACAGATCAGAATTTATAACCATCAAATTTAATGTTATGAATGTATAATGCTGCATGAAATGTTCATGAAACGATGACTGCATTCATCACGCCAAAACTCAAGTCCCTCGACTACAGACTTTAGAGATGGTGCCAATACGTCAAGAGGAAATACCCTCTACACTCTACAGCGTAATCAACAACCCCCAACTTTTGAAGCAAAGTTTTGCTCTATCTTGACTTCATCGCAACATACTGGATATAATATTCCACAGAAAAAAAACCGTAGCGTTAAAGCTTGGCAGAACGCTAGATACATGTACGTATCCAAGAAGCTAAGCACTCGAGAGTATGGAATTATCTTGATACTCTTTTAGCTCTTTGCGTCTTGATGCAACGAAAATGTTTTAATCCTGTGCACAGATTTGCGCAAAGTTTTCCGTGTGCAGCGGGAAGATGCTAGATAGCGACAAGATACAATTTTAAGCTGAAATTCTTTCACATTATGGTGGTTGGATATTTTGGGGAGACAAAATGATGACACTTCTGAGTATATATTCAAAAGACATCCTATAATATTTTGAAGTTGCACTTGAATATTTCACTGAAAGTTGTAAGAGTAGTGAATAAAATAGCCGTGCTGTGAACACTCTGCTAGTTACATATTTTGCTCGGGAAAAAGACTGTGATTGAATGGAAATTTGAAAACAGTTACACGTTATTCAAACTACCAAGCGCACCTTGCTGAAAGGTGTCTTAAAGTTTTTCCTGAAAGTGTGCTACTCACATATTTTTTCAATTTTGTATAATATTTCAATTAAATTTAATGACGTTAACTTTTACTCAAGGCTCATATCTGACGTTCTCTATTTTAATTATCTCTTTTCAGGTAAGTTTCATTGCAAGTTGAATGTTTTCAATATGTTTGCTTATTACTGTACGGGAATCAAGGTAAATGCTTTGCAAAATAATTTATTGGTGTTTATCGTAAGAAATCATCAAATTCACATTCTGTTAAATGTGAGTCAATCAAATTTAATTTTGTAACACGGCACGGACAGCTCTTACAAAAATTTAATGTAATTTTTTCTGCTGGCGACATCTGGCACAATGGCTCTAGCTAATAAATTTGACGTTTTTTTGTGTGAAAATGTTTAAAAGAGATAAACGAAGCGCCCTTTTGCTTATTTTAATGTTTTGAATTTTTTTGCCCAAAATATGTTTCTTTGCTTCTCTGGTTTTCAGCAAATGTTCTTATTGTTTTCCTTATAGAGCGCCATTTGAAATCAAACCTTTCATAAATTACAGATTATCGACAACACTTTCCCTACAAAAGAGGATTATAATGGTTTTTTTTTTCAAAAAAATTTTTTTATACCTGAAAAATTCAGAGCCATTTCGAGAAAATTTTCCTCTGGAGAATGAAAGCAAATGCATCCTTTTTGGGCACAGTGAAAAGTAAACATAGAACTAGACTTATAAAATATTCAGTCCAAGGAGGCTTGAATCACTATTTTAAAAAATGTGTGGTAGAATTGAAAATCTTATGTTTTTCGAAAGCATTTTGAACACATTCAAACACCTGGAAATTTCTTAGCAATGAATTAAAAGCTGAAAATATTTAACATCATCATCAACAGCGCGACAACTAGTAGTCTTGTATAGGACTGCAATAGAAGAGAATTTCAGACGCTGTCGTTCAGTTCTCTATTTTGACGTCCTGGCGCACGCCATCGCTCTACGGAAGACACGGCCTCCGGCGACATCTCTTTCCAATAATGTAGCTCCTATAGACGTTCTAGGTCGGATCTTCATTGCCCATGCGAGCTTGATGTCCAGTCCACTGCAATCTATTGAGTCTGACTTTATCAGTTATCCACCAGAAGAATCTCTTCTCAAACGTGGATGAGAGCTTGCAATTTTTCTTGCTAAGAACCCATGTTTGCATGAGAACTGGCAAAACCATGGTCTTGTGAAGCAAAAACTTAGACTTCTAAGAATTTTTGAGCCTAGATAGGTGCATGTTTTAACCCACTTGAAGCTATATTCACCTATCTTTGTCGATAAATTCGATTTCGATGTATCAATTTTCGTTGCTGCCGACATGATGTTGTCGGTTTGGTGATTTTCAAGTAAATGACGTCTTGATCTTAATGTCGTTAGCATAAGCCAGAGGAGCTAATGCGGATGATACTCCTCATGCTCCCTCTGGCACTCAAGATCAGTATTTCAAGCACCAGGTTGAAAAGAACGGGGGGAGGGCGTTCTCTTGTCGTAGCGCGATGTTAATTGTAAATGGCCGTGAAAAGGATCTAGCTGCATTAATCTGGCTTAGCACATTCGTTATTAATAGCTTCTTTAGTCTCGATTTTTTTTTTGAAGCCTTCTGGCTGCAGAAATCTAAGCGTTTAGGCATTAATTTAACGATTGATGCCATTGATTTAAAAAAACCCAAAAGCATCCAAACTAGATGCGTTTCAGTCTGATTCAACAATATCTTAACATTTGGTGAACTGTTTGGCAAAATTCATTTTAGGAACTGCTGCAAAGCTTATACAGCAGATACAATTTAACTTAGATGGTCTGCTGATTTGTCACACTCTCGTATGAGGCGAAAACTACCACCATTCCTTTTTTCCTTTCCTTCTTTCCTTCCAGAAAAGTGAAAAGTGAAAGAGTGAAAAGCACAACAGCGCAAAACCAAGAACATGGTTGAAAAGACATATAACAACCTCTTTACAAAAGAGTTTAGCCTTTAGTTGAAATAAAAGCAATGTTAGAAGGAAGTTGGAAGAAAAGTAGAGGAGCCGTGCAAATTTTGAGTGCACATTCTACCACACGCACTACGATATCAATGAGAATATCGATGATGACTTCTTCGGAAATTACAAGGATAGATAGATGTTTCGGGCTGCCATCCGATAAATTTACAGAACTTGAAAAATTTGAACCTTGGTTATTTATTTTCATTGTAGATGTTATAAATATCTAATGTTAGCATCTGCTGGTACGAAAGCAGCAAAAGTAGTTGGTAATGGTAACCTTTAGATAGCATTAAAGTCAAAATATTCCAGATCTGCTTCACATTAAGGCCAACCCACCCTGCGAATTATGTTCCGATGTATGACTGCATTGGAAAATATAGGAGTGCAAAAAAACTTTAAGGCTACCACCCAAAAAATTTTTTACAATTTTCAAAGTTCAAATATTTGCTGCTTATTGTCACTACTACCATTTGAAAATTTAGTGATAGCATCGATTACTAACCAAAAAACAAATAACAAATATAAAAACTACTACAGCTGGCAACCCTCTTTTGGCTTCTCAATTGAACTCCTATCACAGTTTACTCATTGTAAGCACCATTTACAGTATGAATTTCGTTTTGATTTCATGACTACACTGCAAGCTATAGGGTGAAACGCTATATTTCGCTGAGCTTATTTTCAAGGCTCAAGATACAAAAATTATCATAGCTGGTAGCTCCAACCTAAATTTTCAACCGAATTTCTACCAAATTTGGCTTAAAATAAGGTTCTGGTCCTTTTTAATAGCAATACATTCTGTAAATTTCAAAGGAATCTGATTATTGCGTTGTGAGTACCCGTAAACAGTATTTTCTGATGCTAAAAATATAGGTAAATTGGGAAAAGGTTTACCGTTCTTTTCCGATGTGGAATTTCAAAAGTTTTAATTTGGCAGTTTTATGCATCCAGCACATACATAGGGCTGAGAATTCCCTCAACGTTATCATATCTATGTTTGAAACACATTCAAAACTCATATCGCATACCCAGTTTTTTTGAATGTTATTTGTTGATAGAACTATAAGAGTACTTAAAATATCACTAAAATGATCATTGGCGCTAAATGATAAAAAAAAAAATATTTGGCGAGATCTGGACCCTATCTACATATACAATATACATCAATGTATCATGAAAATTTCAGCTCAATCGAATGGATCGTTCCAGAGAAATAATCACTGAATTTTTTGGATCATATCTATATATTCTGTCAAAAGAAAGTTCCGGGGATTAGTAAATAAAACACAAAACATTTATTATTCATTAAAATTTATTTTATTGCCGTCAAAGTAGCTTCTTCCAACGAGTAATTTAATCATCAAAACATTTTTTAAACGCAGTTCTTGCCCCGAATTTTCTTTTATGTATTCTATTGACTGAAAACGGTTGCCTCAAATTGGTAATTTCATTGTCAGCAAGAGAAAAAAATTGGCCTGAACAATAACAGGTGAATACGGTGGTTGTTTGATGGCATTTGCTAAGTTGTTGGTCAGAAATTCGTTTATAATGATAGCATTGTCTTGTGAGATCTTGTGAGATGGTGTGTTGTCGTGATGCGAATTCCAAGAGCTTATTTTTTACAAATCTGGTCTTTTTCAACGAATTTTCTCTCTCAATCATCGCATAACGCGCAGATATTATTATTAACTTACCGTCTCGCAAGAATTTTGAGTGCACAACATCGCGATAATCAAAGAAAACAGTCAACATAAGGTTCGTTTTTTTTTTTTGCATTCCTGAGCAAATCCGATTTAGGTCAGTATATTGAATACAACAACAAACCGCTGCCGATGCAACGTAATTGAAGCAGAAATTAGCTCAGAAGCAGTTGTTTATGGGCTTACATATAGAGTGTGCTGATAGCACAAAGAGTGTTCATAACAGTTCGTACCACTACTGTTGACTTTTGTAAAACCGGCAGCGTGAATTGAATCAATTTGCATAGCACTCCGTAATTGTCAATTGTTTTACATGAAATCTTGTAGTTTGCAGACGGTTTTTGAGTGCTTTAATGCACATCATATTGTAGATTACTTCATATGCAAGTTTCATTTCTGATTTCGATTCAAACCTAGATAAGATTTTATTCAGATGGTGTCTATGTGTCATTCTAGTTTAACAACCAACCTAAGCGATAGCTCAGCGAAAGCTGCAAGATTATAAAATACAGCAATCGTTCTGCTCGGTATTTTTTTTCAGTCCCACCTTAATCTGCTCAGCCAAGTTGCAAAAAAACGCACCTATTACCTTGACTTTTCATCGAGTTTGAGGTGCCTTTTTTGGTTTTGGCTCAATTGGATTGCGCCACTCTGAAGCTTGTTGACTGGTTTGTATGTCAAATTCGTAAATCAATGTATCATCATCAGTTTCAATGCATTTTGTGCATGTGGGTCCAAAATCGACTCAATCTAGCATGTCTTCAACGACCTTTTCGCAAATGATTTTTTGAATAAAATGCAGATCTTTTGAAACTAGTCGATTGGCTACATGTTCTATGCCCAAAGAGTCGTTTCTAGTGGTATGATTTGATTTGTGAGACAGATAGTTCATCGGCTATCCCCGTCAGACTTAGACGATGATTTTCAATCACCATTTCCTTCACTTTAACGATATTAACTTCCAGTGGCGGCTCGTTGCCTCATTTTATAGGGGTTCAAAGTTCGAAAACACCTGTGTTGGGCACATGAATATTTACCTAGCTGGTTCTGGTAAGCAGTATTCAAAACAACTGCAACTGTTGTCAAAGCTACCAACCTTAACCAACTATTGATCGAAATGCAAAAACACGCACCTTATAAGTCTGACAACCTCGTATTATATAGGGTTACTCATTTCATGCTTTGCCTTTGAACATTTAATTCCCGCAGCTAAACAGTTTTCCATATCCAAACAGTTTGTCGTTAAAAACCAGTCTGCCGATACGAAACAAATCGCCGCTGCCAAACAGTGTTTCTCTACCGAACAGTTGCCGCTCAGAAACAGTTTTTCATTCGCAAACTATTTTCCACTACAAAACAGTTCGTTTTAATAAACGAAAAACGGTCCGTTTTAGAAAAACGAAAAGCAATTTGATTTAGAAAAACTATTCCTTTTAGAAAAACTATTCGTTGTAGAAAAACGGTTCGTTCTTGAAAAACGATTGTTTTTTAAAAAAAACTATTCGGTTTAGAAAAATTGTTCTTTTTAGAAAAACGGTTCGTTTTAGAAAAAATGATCGTTTTAGAAAAACAGTTTTGTCGTTATTTGGAAAAACTGTTCGTTCTTGCTTTGCGGCCAAACGTTTTGTGCAAACTGTTTGGCGTTTTTGAGCCCATCACTAGTATATTACATCAAAGTGGATGCACCGATATTAATAAATTTTTATTAAAGCTTTTGCCATAGTTGCGGGATAAAGTAACACTTGCTCAATGAAAATTGTAATACTTTCCCAAAATATGTTTATTCATAATTACAATTTGTGATAAACAATGAACATGATCATTTATGTGTAAATCGAGATCTAAAGACAAATTTGGGATTATTAGTTATGTGAAGCTTTGGATAGATTCTACAAACAGAAAATAATTTAGATAAATAAACTAAAAGTTTCTAAAATAAGATCAATATCTGTGACAGTTGTTTCATTTTTGTAAAATGAAAAAACTGAAAGAAGAGGAAATATAAGTGAGCGCGAAAGTAAAATGTTTTCGAAACTAAATATTTGCAAGTAGTCCATAAATAGAATATTCCCATATTCATAACATTTATTACATAGGCCTTATTTTTCTAAACCGAGAAAGAAGGCTTCGATAATTTAAAAAATTATTGCTTTAATGTCGGAAATATTTCGCTCAATTTTTTTATATTTCGTTGTTAAGTAATATCACACTATATATTCACACTTTTACTTGGCACTATTATTACTATATATTATATTATACTCCACACTTTAAGTTTTCACGTCGATCGGAAGGATGTCTGGAGATGACTAATAACAGGGTTATTATACAACATTGGAAATTAATACAATTGAGTGTAAAATAGATACAGTGCGTTTACAAACAGTCCTTGGTACATATAATTCCATAATTTATAAAAAACGGGAGAACTTCTTGCATAAAACTTTTCATATATACACATATTCGAAAACCTTCGGTGTTTTATGACAAAACTAAGTTTCCAGACTATCTCTACACAATCCAACCTGTCAATACATTCAAATGTATCTAGTTTTATAGCTCTAATCGTAATAAAAGGTCAGGAATAGGCAACAAAAGAAACTAAACGCTCAAATTGTCAATCGCACATTCTGAGTGTGAGCCCCCTAGTACTGAGTCGAGCTGAACGGATGCACCCCTAGTTGCCTCGCATGCTCCTCTAGCCCCCTGATTCTAGCCACATGATCGCACGTGCAATCGCTAGTACAGGAAGCAGTAGAGATTAGCAGATAGTGAAATTATATGGTTTGTACGTAGCAATGTTAAGTCTCTGGGTATGATATATTATGCCGCGTTTACACATATGGCGAACGATTCGTCGAGGCACTAGGCGAATTACTTCGCACCATGTTTTCGCATGCGAAAAAAAAACAGGCGAGAATATACAAGGTGACCATTTACACATTCCGCTCGCCAACATTTGCCATGCGTGTAAACGCGGCGGCATTAGAGATGAAAATGACCGACAAGCAACATTATGTGCTGCCATAACAAGTAAGACATTGATTAATATAGTTCGATGTGTATTGTTCAACAGGTATACCTGTATTATGATACACTAGTTTTAAATTATTGATTTTTTTGTGGGGGTTCACGTGCGAACGTGCTCATTAGGACGAGCCGCCACTGTTAACTTCACTTGATAACGTTGGTGGCCTAACAGAGCGAAGCAAATTTTCGTTTTTTTTTATTCCTTTGAATTCTCTGCACAGCTCATGTCCGCGTCCTTTTAATAAAGTCGATTCACCGAAAGCCTTCTACAATATTTTCGGGGACTCGGCACATGAAGTTCCATTTGCAATGCATAATTTGGAACCAATTTTTTGTTCGATGATTTTATCCAGTGCGAAAACCGACAAACACTTGAAATGAACTGACAAAATCGAGCAACGTAAACAAACTAAATGACAGATGACGCATTCGGGATTTTTTTTGTGATCAGTTCCGGGTAAATTTTGGGACAGAATATATATATATATATATATATATATATATATATATATATAGATATATATATATATATATATATATATATATATATATATATATATATATACATATATATATACATACATATATATATATATATATATATATATATATATATATATATATATATATATATACATATATATACATAATAATATATATAATTGTAAAGTGATTTCATAAATATGAATTTCATCCATATAAAATCTGAAACAAAATGGTAACTTTTATGTGACTCTTCGAAAATCAATCTTGCTAGCAGGTCATATGCCCGAATTTATTTATGGTAGTGCTCTGACATTCAATTTTTGCATTTGGCATTTACTCAACATACTCGTATCTCTGCGTTCAAGTCAATCATTCACAACCGAGATAATAATAAAATACATTCAGCATCAATTTAATTTAGTACGTTTAACACTTCAACTGCAAATCAATAGAATACATCAAAATAATTGTACAATTGCTTTACGCAAAATCAAATGTGTACATGAATTTTATTGACCTCGGTCATAATGAAAACCCTCCCTCGGTTTTATTGGTTTTCCACCGAACACGGAATTTAATTCAAAATTATTCCGTTTCAATAAAAACTCATCGAATTCTCAATGAAGTCATTATTATTTCACTGGAACGGTGGCATCTTAATTCAGTCCCAATTCCACCTCCATGATGGCAAAATTTCCATTTCAATGCTTGCCTCTCCACAGTTGCGAAGTGCCTTTAAACATTTACGTCTGCCTTGTAGCAGACGATCGGAATGAAGGAACGAACTAAGTCTCTAACTAGACCAGCAAATTAGATTATCATTCTGGAATTTTAATAGAATTTAAGCGTTTCGAAAAAACATCACTGCCCAGCAGCAGCAGCAGCAACAGCAGAACAACGTGAAGAGCGCTTGCTGGTACGGAGATAATTTTCATTTTCCTCCATGCACGAAATTATCATTTTGCTTCTACACCGCATAACTTGACAATATATGTTCTGTGAAAATGCCACTTTTATGGCGAAATGAATCCTTGCTTATTTTTTACCGCTTGTGTTGCGGTAGCTCTTTCCTAAATTTCCTGAACTTGTGCTAGTTTCCTGAGCAATGGTAATGAGATCTTGAGAGTTTTCAGGTTGGTTCGAATTAGTTTCTGGCTGGTTTTGGATTAGTGGCGGCTGGATGAATTTTGCTGGCAACCAGTGCGGCTTCTATCTTCGTTAGTGAAGTTATCCATGAAATGGGAATCTGTTTACATTTTTTTCGTCTGTAGATAAAACACACTTGGCAATGGCATTAAGTGCAACAATCCGAAACACCAACACTACGCAATAATAGTACATTGTAACAGGAAGTCCCGAATCAATGAAATGAAATTTGTTACAAAGTCCATAAATAATCATCCATCAGTATCTGATTCTAACAAGATCAAAAAACTCATGATCAAAACATTTTAGATAAACTGCTGGAGTTGCTCAACGAATAACAGTCTGCGGGGCTTGAAAAATATGATGAAAAGTCTAAACATTTCGTTTTATTTATCGATCGCATTAAGTAAACGCCAGTCGTTCTTGAAAAAGCAGAAAGGAAGCGGAATGTATAATAATACGCTCCTTACTACAATGTTACCACACTGAATTCACGCATCCGCCATGTGACTGAAATTTTTTGGCAAGCCGCAATGGGCTTTCTTCCGCGTTCAATGCAATCCAGCTGCTTCGCTAAACGAACGGTAATGTAAATTTTTCGAATTATTAATAATTCGATCGACACAAAACGAAGACATTGCTACTTAGCTAGAAGCTGAAAAAGCTCTAAAAATATATTTTCCACCCCTTGATGTCTGCCGGTTGCTGGCAAGATCGTAGCTTAATTCAGTCAGTTCGCTATAGCTTTTCGCATCAAACTGCAATCAAAAGGCAATTCTTGAATAATTCTGGGGCGCTTAGTTGCCAGTGCTAGCCTAATTCCGTTTTTCATCACTTTTGCAAAAGTTTATGAGACTCATAATGGCCGGCCAAAATGCAATTCAAACAAGATTATGAGTAAATAGCTTGTGCAAATATTTGGAGCTATTACCCGAGAGCTTTGGAAACTATTAGAGAAATGCTGTTTGGACTGGTGAATTGAGATGAAGGTGCGAATGAAATGAGTCAACTGATCCTCGATTTCGCGGCGTTTGGTCACTATCGAGTCGAATGTAATTTATTGACTGCAGAGTGGGCATTAAAAAGTTGATTATGCATAACTGATGGTAATTGTGCGAATAAATATGCCAGCGATAAAGTCGGGAGTGGATATTTTGCTGGTAAACAGTCGTTATGTTTTGTATTGTGGGCTACAATGGATCGAACATAACATCAATTTGTTTTTACAGGTCGACTAGACTTGTTTTCGGGAGCATGGTTTGAATAGCACGTAGATCACGATCAAACGATTCACGAATAAAAAAATTTAAAAATGTTCACAACAAAGCTATCTACAGTGAATGGTTTATTTTGATTATTGTATTTGTTGCGCGAAATTCAAAACTTTAGAAAAAATCTTACCGAAATAACGATATTTGAATAACTTCTAGATGCTTTTTGAAGCTAAATGCTAGGAAGGAGGTGAAGTGTGAAATGAAAAATGTTTTTTTTTATCAGATGGAAAGCTGGCAAACGAAGTCAATGTACCAATTGACAGTCGACCAATTAGTGATTTAAAATCTTGGAACAGAAATAAAAATACCTGCACTATATTTTCTCGTTTCATTGATCTCAGACATCATAGGAAAGTTAGCATATTTCGCATGTAATTGTAGTATAAATAATGTGAATGCTACACCGAAAAAACACATAGCGCCAAACGCCATAGTTTATAGACTTCTGGCGCCATGTACATAGTCGATTTCGGGATTGTGATAAAATATAGCGCCACACGCTATAATACATGGCGAAAAATACATAGGAGCAGGTGCTATGCTTATAGCCCTCCACGCCATGTACTATAGTCCTCCACGCCATGTAATATAGTCCTCCACGCTATGCAGATGGCGTGGAGGGCTATAGTACATGGCGTGGAGGACTTTAGTACATGACGTGGAGCACTATAGTATATGGCGCGGAGGGCTATAAGCATAGCGTCTGTTCCTATGTAGCATGACGTGTGGCGCTATATTTTATCACAAATCGACCGAAATCGTCTATATACATGGCGCCAGAAGTCTATAAATTATGGCGTCTGATGCTATGTGTTTTTTTCAGTGCATCTGAAGATGATCCAGTTCGCATCCAGCAAAAGGCCACGAACCTTCTCAGTTCTGAGCATCTGGAGGTAGAGCAGTACATGTTAGGTGATGGAATTCTATCGAAGAAATTCCCGAGGGATAAATGTCATCAAAGCCCATTGCCTCTCCTATACTCAAGAAGCAATACTCAAATGTCACTTGCTGACATTTATACGTCCCCTCACACTGTACGGCTGCGAGTTATAATTGGAGTGCCATGAGCCATATTACATGGCTCATGGCACTATGTAATACAGCGTGTGGGGCCATAGTTTCTGCGCCATGTAATTATGGCGCTAGGAGCCATACTGCATACATAGCGTGTGGGACCATAAATGCTGCGCCATGTTACATTATGGCGCTGGGAGCCATATTGCATAGCTCAGAGTCCTATGTACATAGCAAATGCGGCCATAAATAATGCGCTATGTTACATAGCTCTGGGCGCCATGATTTTTTTCAGTGTACCACATTGGTTTTCCCTGGTAAATATTGGAAGTTTAGTTCATACGGCTGAAGATTTGGAACCTATCTACCTAGTATCCCTGTTGTAGACTTGGAAGTCATTAACCATTTCAAGTGTTGATGATCGGTAACAAAAATTACGGGCGCTTCTTCGATATAACCATGAAACTCATTGGCAGTCCACATTATTTTTCCAGCACTTCACTATCGGTGATTGTACCAATTTCTTTCAGAGGACGCCAATATTCTAGCGAATTCTTTGGGGCTCCTTCGTAAGTTTGAGCTCCGGCTGCTTTAAAAGCAGCCCACATTGCGAACAATTTTAAAAGCTTTTGTAGAATATTAGCATAAATAAAATCTCGTTTGTAAATTCGTCTACATGTTTTAATAAATTAGTAAGTTGACTAAATGTTAGTGTTGTGATTGTATTAAGTAGTTTTCTATTTTGAAATCATATTATGAATGCTATAGTTATTTCTATTAAAGTGAACTGTATTTATTTGATTGTATGCTAAAAAATCTATATATTTGAAAAAAAAAACCTGCTGCCTTTTTATTTTTAGGCATCAAGTTTTTTTGAAACTGGCCGAAAGTGTGTTCTGTACTCCACACTTTTTAATATTTACTACTTTCGACATATACCATTCGATAAAAACGGTTCAGCACCTTTTTGACATTTTTAACTAAATCAAAGAAAATGAACAGGTTACTTAACTCGGTAATGTCTAAATTTTACTCATCCAAAGAGAGTTCTCTAATTTTTTATATTGTTGAGTACTTTTTGCTGATATTAAAGCTTCTACTCTTGTAAGAAACTAAACAATTTTATCTGCTGGACTTTTCTGGTCAACTGCTTCTAGGCATGTAATCAGCTTTCGGGGCTTGATTTAAAATTATTTGTGTGTGTGTGTGAGCCTCGCAACTCTTGCAGTTTTTCTCTGAAAGCTATTCACTTACTTTTTTAGTTTCGATAAATTTTATAACTACTACAGTAGGTTTTTGCTTGAAACACGTTTTTCCCCTAAAAATTGTATTGCCATAAAAAGTTTGGTCCAAAAACGGTCAACTCAAAAAAGTTCTATCTAAAAACTTCTGGGACGGATCTATGTAGTATTCCAATCTATGTATTCCAACAAGTTTGCTCCCGACGTTTTCATTTTGACCAACAAAATGTAAATATTCTCCAGCTGTCAGCTTAAAGCATTAGTTTATTCTGAAAGAAATTTGAGGGTAAATACTTACGGATTGGCAGTTCAGAGACAAAAATGTAATACTATCCCCTACAATGTATTTGTTTTATGAGATTTTCAACTCTATTTCCACTAGTTTGATTCCCTTACTACTCGAGTGAATAGATTCTGGGTAAAGACTCATTGTTATCGCGGGAGAAAACTTGCGAAAAACCATAAATACAAAGGAAAATTTTTCCGGTAAGAACTTGCATGAAACCAAGTGAAGTAGCAGACTCATTGCCTCAGTGATTTGTATATGCGAAAGTGTATGTAAACACATCTTTTTGCACATAAAACCTAAGTTTGACCATAAAAATAATTTTTTTAAAGAGATATTTAAACAAAAGAGTATTATTTTGTAATATTTTTCAAATTTAGCAAAATTCCCCGAAGTTTAGATTCACATGAAGTTTATTTATCTAAAAAGCTTATAACTTCTCAACAGAGCTATAGGTTGGAAACTTTTTGAGTTAGAGTGTACACAAATTGAAAAAAAAAAACAAAAAGAATGAAATTTTTACCGGCAAATTAAGGATCACATGCTTGAATAGCGTCACCAACGATATATGGCATGAAAATCGATTTATAGAGTCGTCCAAACTGTTTTCTGCCTTAAATATTATAAATAATGGGAGCTTCAACCAATTTGCGCCTTTGTTTCGATCCTGGAGCCAATATTCATTTTTAGCGGACAGTGTGTTTATTTAGCTAATTTGCTGCTAGGAAATGACGGATGATATAAGACGTAAGTTGCAATAACAAAATATGGACAATGTGGCAACTATTGTTATGTGTCATATATGTCCTTCATTTTCCTTAGGAAAACATTCAGATTTGATACATATTTCCCAATAATTTGCTGTGTGCTTTATTTTCACAAATCAATCGCAATCATGAGCGAATAAAAATAAAATTTAAATATTGTCTTTTGGCTGCACATTTTACGTCACATATTCCAAATATTTTACCTAACTGTTTGCGTGCTTTTGTTTTCAACAACCAATATTTTCCCTACTCAAAAAATTTCGCTTTCCTCCTGAAATCGAAACTTTTTGCTGATTTTATATTTATTTTAATGAATTTATTTAGTGGGTAGAGCACTGGGTTCTTGTGTGTGGGGTCCCTGGTTCGAATCCAGGTTCGGACGAGGGATCGCGCACGCAAGCTTTAAGTTACCTGGATTAATCAGGAGTAAAGTGACTCGTAGAACTAATCACTCCACACTCGTATTCACATTGATTGTAAATTTGTGATAACGCTCTCTCTCTACCAGGTTTAAACCCTAGACTCGAATCAGGGTTGTCGTGGGATTACTTTACTTTTATATTCATTTTGCATATTGCAGCATAGCCGAAATTTTAATCTAATCCGTTTTATGCTGACAGTTTAAAACGGTAATCTTGTGAACAGAGACTTTTCCATTCTCAGTTTGATTGTAATTTCCTGCCTCATGCTGCTCCTGCATCTTCATTTGTATATGCCATTCATTTTCGAAAACTTAGGATATACATAATTCATTGAATTTCAAATAGATACGTTTTATTTCAAATAAAATCCAGATACATGTTTCGTTGTGTTGAGTTCGAACTATGACAGACAACCAGACATGTATATAAAATGGCCACCATCGTAAGCGTCTGGATCTCTGTAAAATCAGGACACGATTTTCTACAAAATGTACTCCAATCGTTCGGAAAATCATGTTTTTAAGAAAACAGAGAAAGTTTTGCCAAAATAATTCACAGTTCAGCTTACATAGAACATTCTGAACTACCGATGCGGAATGATTTACTCTTCTTTTCCTGTAACTGTCATAAACATTTTGATACACATCTTGAATACTACTATCTGATATTATTTCTTTGAAGATTGCTGCGAGCTTCCTTCCGATTAGGAATCTGTGCAGGAGAATTCGCATAGTGAAATGTCTACTTGAGTAAACACAAGCTATGGTGAATTATCTTCTGAACAGGAAAAACATTGCAATGATCTTACCGGAATTCATAGTAGGATGTAGTAAGTTTTGAAACACTGAACAGCAATTATACATAATCTTTGTGTAAACTAAGAGGAAATATGCAGGCGTTTCGTCTACGTCTAACAAATTCACCAGTTGCGCGAATCTGGAGAAGATTTAGTATTGAAAAAACATGAGAGCACATCATGAACTCAAATAATTTTGTCGGGAAACAAGAAATCAATTAAGCTTCGTGTCATTCTTAATTTCATGGAAATTAAGCTTGACATGAACTCATCGAGAGACAAAATAAAGTTTCAATCCCTATTTCAAGACACAATAATTGAAAACCAACTCGACTTCTTGCTCTATGTCATCCATGGTGATTCGCGAAGTTTCGACTTATTTTCGCAGGATTAAAGTATCTAGTACGCAAACAACTTCGAATCTTTCCAGCCTTCTCAATTATTAAAATTACTACATGGTCCTGATGCTTTCGATAAGTTCATTTCGTGTTCCCTGTAACAGCAAAATTATTGTTTCATAGAATTCCCAATATAAATTCCTGATAAATTTGACCCAAGCGTGTTTCTAATTTACATAAAATCAAGTGAGCTGAATGCTCGAACAAGTCGAGGTGCAGGAGGGAAAAGTTTGAATTGGGAACAACTCGTCGAAATTTCGTCGCCCTTGTTCGAGCTAATCGCTTATAAATTCAGAACATTGTAACTTCATCAAAAAGTTATTTGACATTATCGCGAAGAAATTTCGGTAAAGGATTTGAGGATGATGATAACGACGATAATGACGATGGGAATTTAAATGCTACACAATTCGAGCTTGATAAGTGTTAGACTAGAAAGTTTCTGTTCGAAACTTTGAGATCTGTTATGATTAATAATGGGCACAATATCGAGTAAGTTTTAGTTCATAGAACTTTTAATTGTAACGATTGGCTGATTTGAATTGATAAAATCGCATTGGATGTCTGTAAAATATTCCTGTACTTCTTTATTTATGATTTTATTGACTATTTTTTTTTCAAAAATAAACCAACAATATCGCAACCGGAGAAGATGATGAATACATTAAGTGTAAATCAGAATTAGGTAGCAGACCATAACGAATGCGTTTCGCAACGAGTTCAGAAATTTACAAAATATACTGTAAAATATACAAAAACTGCCAAATTTTAGTCGGTTTGTCTTTCGTGCAATTAAATTAATCCCGAGAAGAATGCTTGAATGTTATGGGCAACTGTTTGATAAATTCGGTTGCCTTTAAATTGTTTGTACGCTGTAATATTGCTGCTGGGAATAATTAAATATGAATCGTGGTACTTTGTTCGGCGTTTAGTATTTTTACTTACTAGAACCCTGAAATTACCAAAACATAATTTTAAAATAAACGAAAATAACGCAAGAACTATAGAATCATAGAAATAGCTCAATAAAACCATCAGAAATTCAAAGCTGCAATGTAAAAAGAAAAAAGTATGTTATTGCATAAAAACAACAATCTCACTCAAAGCAACAAGGAAGAAACCACTAAGAAGGCTTTGAGGGCCAGTGATTACCAGTGTAAACCATCACTTTAAAATCGTTTTTACAGCCCTATGATTTTTTGTAGGAATATTTTCAAGTCTATACCGTTACCCAATGGTAACTTCCCTGTAGGAAAAAAGGCAAGGCGTTGCTTGAGAATTGATTCTGGAAGTACTACATTATTCACGAAGCTCCATTACTAACAATGTAATCGAGTTTGTCGGGTAAGCGATTAAGTAACAACTTACCCACTGCATTAGCTTTCTTAAAAAGTAATGCAGTAGGTAGCTTGTTGCTTAATTCTGCCAGCAAGTGAGGCTGTGTAGCCACAATTTTTATTAAAATACTGCGCAATTCTTGTGCACGCAGTTCCGAAAAAATTGTATGTTTCAACAGTGCGAGTTATATTGTGCAAGTGATGTAAACGTGTGTTCGATTTTTCTATTGAAATATAGGTTTAAAATAGTGAATTTTGAATAATAGTCGAATATTTTGATTTTATATCCTTGTTTTGATAAATAAAATTATTAACTTTATAGTGATATTTGCTGTTTTACTTGTCTTTTTTCATCCATGAAATCTGTGTCTATATATTTTGTAAAAACTTTGTGCTTATTTAATTTTCAACGAAACGAATCAGCGTCATTGGTGTGCTACACTCCGAATTAGACTTCTGTAATGTATTACAGCATATCTCTTACTAAACTGATTTTCTATCATCACTTCTTTCCTCCAATGTAACTGTTTCCGTTACTAGTACAGAATACAATCACAACAGATTACCTTCTATGACATAATGAGTTAAATGTAATGCAGAAATTATATTGGAAGTGCTTACCTTGGTAATTAGCTACCATTACCTAGAAGTAGTTACGAATCGTATGCTGAATGACTTACTGAAGCTACAGGGTTATTTTGAGGAGTCTCATATATATAGGTCCGTCTCGTTTGCATTAGTACGTCAAAAACAAAAGGTGCTTGACAAAGATAAACAAATTAATATCAGCATCAAAGGAAATTGAAAATATAAAATGAACAATAAAGTAATTTATCTATATAATTGATCAAGTACAACCGAGAACAAACATATTTCGAGGATAGCTATGTAAATATTTCAAACTATGTATATATAGCCATTTCTGTGTACATGAAACATAAATTTTGAAAATTTGAAAACTTAAGCCAGGTAAACAAAAACAGGGCTATTCTTCGCTAGCGTTCCATAAATAGCAACATAATATCTGCATTAACTTATGATTCATATATGAATCAGTTTTTCAAATATATTGCAGATTTTTCAGTGATTGAAAAGTAAATACATGAAATCGATGCAATAACGTCAACCAAAAGTTTCTGACCATTTTCAGGCATTTATTTCCACTAACGACTTTTTCATGTTCACAATGTTTACACTCGCGGTTTGGAGTTCACAGTTTTTTGCCAAACACGTGAAGCCTTCGGTGAACAGTTGTGTACGATTTCATTGAAATAACTGCCTGGGATGTCCTGACCTATGTTGTTACCTGTCTGTCAAATTTTTCTATACGTTTTCACAAGGTTGAAACCCTAGTTGAAGCTAAAATCAATCAAAACTAAATTTCTAAATCAAGCCTGAATTGTCAGCATAGAATCCAACCATCTTTCTGTGATAAGCTATCGATATTCTTCTTTATTTAAGAACGCCAGGTCAGATTCACAAGACTTGTGTACCTTTTTGAAGGGAGTTGTCTGAAATCTTCAAAAACTTGAGTGTGTGTGTGCGGGTCAGTGAGGAGGCGCCTAGTTCCACTAACCTCTCAGGTCAATAAGTCCAATTCTACTCATATCGCTAACCAACCATTGTTTTCCAGTTCTTGCGAAATCCAGGGTCAATGGTGATGCTCATACTTTCATTGAGAAAAATTCATGCTGGAAACAAAGAGAAACATGCTTGAAGTAAACTAATTCATTCTTGATATTGACGTATACCCTAAATGCTTTAGATCAAAAATGCTAATCTTCAAATAATGAATAATGCTCAAACCAAGCAAATTCACACTGTATGCTAGATATGCCACTCTCAACTACATAGCTAAATAGTTTTGTATGCCCTTCATTCAAAAGTGAACATGCTACAATATAGGTCACTTTAAAAAAATATGCATCATAGTTTTGAAAAAATGCTGACGTTTAGATACGTCATTCTTAACTACAGAAATGTATCCATTGTTAAGCAAAATTTTGCTTCCAATTAGAGTAGACATGCTAAAATTAAGAATCGTAGTTCAAATTTGAATTCAAGCAGAATAAAACTAAATTTTACAATCAAAAATTTTTCTCAGTGTTCATATACACAAAAAATGCTTTACAGAGTCAGCTTCTTTTAGGCAGGGTGGACAAAGATCATCCGGTGCAACACTAATTCGGTATTTGTGTCCCCCTTTATAGCTCGTCCAGACTACAGATACTTATGTATCCGCATACATAAGTATGGTCCACACTGCAGCGACATCTGCAGATACATTTTACCCTTGCCATGAAAATCAATGAAAAGTATGCGCTGATTGTACATATTTCGCTGCAGTGTGGACCGTACTTATGTATGCGGATACATAAGTATCTGTAGTCTGGACAGGTTGTTCAGAGTCAGTAAGCCGGTCATAGCTCTATAATCTTTCCTACTTTTGTCGAGGAGGAATGGCAGTCCTATGATAGGGTTTTAGTGTGCTTGACACTGTCGAATTGTGCTCAGCACTCTCGGGAAATTTTCGAAGAATTCAGTGGTCAACAAAGCCGCAACAGCGCAACTTGAACGCCACTACATCTGTTGGTAGGCTTATTAATTTTAGCGAATAATCGGCATTTTTAGTGAAAGCGAGGTTTTCCAAGAACAAATGAAAGTTGAGCTCGTTGTCCTTCGCAAGTGCCAGTCTGCCAATTTCTTCATGCCTGTATTTTTTCCTGTACTACGATTCGGATTGATGAAAAGAAAGTGTTTTTTTCAGCTGAGAAACGTAAATTAACTTAAGGCGTTACTGTGTCGAATGCCTTCAAGAAATAATCGCAGAACTGACCTCTTCCATTGATATGAGTGATGCTCTTAGAAGTAATGAGTTGGTGAGGTATCTTCTGAATGTATTCCAGTTGGTTTTATTCGCAAATATATACGCTTACCTTATCCGAAGTTGGGTACCGTGTCAAGAGTAATGATGACAGGAGAGTGATCTGACAACAGATCGAAAACTGCTTCTGATTTTACGGAGTTCGGAGGCATTCCCTTTAAGAATGAGAAATCGATAAAGTTCGGAATTTTGTTGATGCTCGACGACCAATGCTTTGTCTGGCCAGTTGAAATATGTCTCAAGTCATTGGTTTGTAGTGTTTCGAAAAGTGTTATGCCTTTAGAAACCCCCAAAACGTTTGTTTTACGTTGAAGTGGGCAGCCACGATGAATTTGGTTCCTTGCGATAAGAAAAGGCTCTCCAATATTGCTTTCGAAATGTTGCGAGGGGGGTGGATGGACGACATTACAATCTCACTCGACTGCTCGCATAGACAAATTGATGTTGCTTGAATATAGTATTCGCTAAGTTCTTCTAAACAATGCTGGAGCAGATTCTTTTTTAATGAGTGTTAGGTCGTTAGGTTGGTTTCCGATATAAGGAACACATCAATGACGTGTGATGATGTAAAGCAGAGTATTTCTGTTTTATGCTGGACAATGCCATTCGTTTTGCAGTGGGCGATCCTGAATAAATTCATTTGCTGCAGATGAGAAATTGCAGTAACATGTTTTGGTTTTTGAGTAGCTCTTGCTTCATATTCCTCATCGTCATCATGACAGAGTTATCAAATAGGAAATATTGAACATGAACCAGTGAAGCAATCCCCGTCGAATTCGGCACGAATTAAGCATGAAGTTCCAAGTTGACACGACCGCCGTTGGTCGCCATCTTCAGCATTTAGAGAACAACGGCCGAGACGCGTTTTTCGAATCAAGTAGAAATATAGGTTTTTGAGTGAAGTGATTCTAATACTAATCCCCTTCGAAAATCATTAAATACAGTATCTATTTGTTTGGAGTCTAGATCTACACTCTGTCACACTTGATTTACGGTGTAGTAGCTCAACATTTTCAACAAAACTGTTGTGTTACTCTCTTTTTTATGCAATAGGTGAATCACAGAGACCAAATTAATTGCTAAATGTAAGGAGCCAGGTAAAAGCATGCTAAAATATGTATAATTTATTGAAACCCACTTTTAATTAGAAAAAAAAATTTAAATCGACAAGAGCAGCAAATAGAATGTAATTGGCCCAGGAACGACTCAATAGAAAATTTATGCTCGCCAAAAATTCGCAAATTCAGCCTAGCCTACGAAAATGTAAAATATTAAACCATAAAATAACCAATTAGATCAAAAATGGCTGGAGATCTTTGAAAAACAATAAACTATTGTTGAATGCACTAAATTTCAACACCCACAAAAATTTGAGAAAAAACTGTGAAAAGAATGTTATTGTTTTGGGGAGCGACGAGAGCAAATGAGTTTGGAAACTCTTAATTTATTGAAATATGCGCTCCCAAATTCATTTCAATTGCCAGACCTTAATGCCATGGAACATCTTCGGGGTATCTTGGAAGAAAAAAGGGAGAAAATTGATATCAGAAGACAATTTCTTTCTATTGCAAATCGAATTAAATTTCGTAAGTTGTTTAAAATCGATCAATGACGAATGCACGAAAAACATTTATTTTATATCATTTATGGAAAGAACGTCAAACATACCAATCGAATTATGTGAATTTTATAGGGTGTTGCTCATTCCAAGTTTACTCAATTGCTAATAAAATACCAAGTAGCTCTCATACGTTTATAACACAACATTCTATGTGCAATCAAAATTCCTTCCCCTTTTTCGCCTATCACCCTCGACCGCTGATTACCACAGAATTCAGACGACTCACCAATGGAATCAAATATCACGTGCGAAATTTGGATTTAGGCTGTCCCGGCATATGATTGATGAATTTTAATTTTTCATAGCAGATTAGAACGGCCTTGAAGAGGATATCGCGGTCGGTGGCCTTGATGAAAACGATGAGTCAGCCAGAAGTGTAAATATGTACGCTTATTTGATGGTTCTTTCTTAACATCATGTTTGGGATTTCAAGCCTTGAATATTATCGTTGCAGGCCAGGCGAAGTGTCATATTTATGGATCAGTCTTATTTATGTTTTAGTCACCACTAACGTGTATTTGATGCATAGATTAGCTGGCAAATATTTCATTTAAAACTTAATGCATATACACACGTCTGTCAAACTATCATCCAGTTTGACAAAGATTTATGTATGTAGTTAATTGCATTCACATGCAGCTGTCATATTTCTATTGACAATATTCGAATAAGGCTTGTCAGTCTACAGTTGTAATGCATTTCTGATTGACGTAGTACAATGGAAAGTAATGTTATTTTGAGTAGAATTGGCAATGTTTGCTTATACTCGTACGTCAATGTAAATGCAATAAGGCAGTAAAAAAAATGAGTGGATATTATACAACACTTCTTAATCACTTCGTCCGCCATAAAGTCTTTGCAATTCTGGCAATTTTCCTCATGTTTCTTATTGAACAGCACTATCCTTTATGTTTCTATTTCAAGCCCAATCTTCTTTCCTGCAGCGAAAACGAATTTCGAGCTGAGAAGATTGATTTGAAATGTGATCTAGTTAACGAAAGACGAAAGACGTCAGTTTGACCATAAAGCCTCGTAAACTGAAAAAAGCCTCGTAAGCTTCACGTAGTTTAATTATCAGTAGTTTTCGAAAAAAGTTAGGATAAGATATATACGAGTAGAATATGAATCGTGGGCAATGAAATTGGTAATTATCAATATTGTGCAATGGACTCAAAGAAAAAAAGCTACAGTTCTACTTTAATTATTTTCAAAATTTAAGGCCGGGTTTTTTTAGGCAGTTACTTAGTACGAAAAACCATCTTAAAATAAGGTAGAACTATAAATCAAGATGGAATATTATAACGTTCCCGAGAAATTTTTCAATCGAGCTTTTAAGCGCAACTGGATCGATTGGATGACTGGATCGCGTCCAGAATCAGACTATGAACTTACAAAAATTTTATGAGGTCTTCCTAGAAGGAATCATTCAAATCGTTCTGTGATGAACTGAAAGGTGCATGAGAGATCTTGATGCTATGCAACATCCTGAAAAAAGGTATACTAGCTAAGCCGGACCCTCTAAAACGCCCAGTTAGTGAGTTCATCAGATCATAAACGAAGAATCTCTAGAAGATTTTACTTGGGAGTCACTTTCATCTGCTATTCGCGGCAATTTCCAATATCAGGCTCTGGATTGCATCTATCCGCTTATGGCTGAGGATCGATCGAACACTTAGAGGCAGACCTTAACGAAATGTTTTGGATATGTTTTGGTCTGGATTACGCCCCGTGTTGCATGTCTAGAGATTGTTGCTCTTGAGAGCTAGAGTTAAATGCTGCAGGAGAATGGATACGATAAATGGAGGTATTCTATCACCATTCCTGTAGACTAAGCTAATCGATACGTTACTGAACGAACTGCAACAAGAATCGCTTCAAGCACAAGCTTATGTTGAAGATGCGTCCACATTATATAGCCAAAGTCAATAAAGATATGAATTTGGTATGCAGAAATGCACAACGGAGATTTGATATATCGTTAATCTCAAGGCACGGCCTTTCATTGAATTTTGGTAAAACAAAACTTATTTTGTTCATCAGGAAAATAAAATTGGAAGAACCAGTGCTTCCGAAAGCAAATGGTAGGTTCCTATGAAATCAAATGTCTAGAAGTAATCTTTCGGGCAGTGCAATAGAGTGTTCACCACCCAATGAGGTATAAAGCCTCATTAAGCTATGTGAATCTACGAAGTAATCAGAAGGGCGATGATTCGCATCAGTGATATGGTGGACTATTAAGAAGCTCTTGCATGCTCGCAAGAATTAAGCCACCCCACGAAGGACTGTGTGACTTGGTATCGATGAAGCTATTAGTATTAAACCTGCGGTGACCTTTTACGTACTTCTCAATCTGCCTAGAAATACATAGAAATAAATGCAAAAAATACGATACGTCCCGGGAAATACGATACGGTTGGCAACACTACTCAAGGCTCTAGGCCATGTACACAAAAATCTTTGCAGTGGTATAATAAGGCACACCACTGCCCAAGAAGTTCAAGGTGTCACATGCTGCCGGAAAAGTCGTTTTTTTAGACTCAGAAGGGATTCTGTTGATCGATTTGAAAAACAAAGTTGCCTCCTCAGCTACTGCAAAAATACTGCGCTTCAATTCTTGAGTGGTTGAAAAAAGCCATTAAAGAGATAAGAGGAGGAAAATTAACCAAATGTGTCTTCTTTCTGCACGACAATGTCCTTGCTCAAAAAAGTCATTTTGCATTGGCTGCCCTGCATAAGACGGGGTTCGATTCAATCACCCACCCTACAGCCCTGACCCGGCTCACAGTGACTATTATCTTTCCCAGAATTGAAAAAAGAACTTCATGGGAAGAAGTTTTCGAAAAATGAAGCATTGAAAGGTGCAGTTTCGGCTTTCTTTTCCCACAACGCCACAAAACATTTTTAGAAGTTGTCTGAGTAATTGAATGATCTAAAACAGATCGAAAAAATGTGTTTTGGACCAGCAAGCTAATATACTGTAAAAATAATTGAATTTTTATTTGCACTTCTTACCTTTCATTCCGCGAATTTAATGACCCACCCCGACAAATATTTCATTTCATTTTTTTCAACGGGAGAGTAAATCTTCGTAAGCGAAAATTTCAGCTCTAACTGATCTACCGTTACTAACGATGCTTGGAAAGATAATATTACCAGAGCAGCTATCGAATTCCAAAATTTTTAAGCGAACTCCATGATTAAAAGAAATTTCACTAAAGAGCAAGAGGATAGAATTTGTGAAACATAGCCTCATTTTGAAAATAACGCAATAATGGCTGTATTCTAAGTTCCATTAATTAAAATTTTCATATTAGTCACGCCTCGACTTTGTCCATAATGTGCAATGATGCGCGAAATTAAATAATTTCTGAAGTGTGCCGGTCAGTCGCTGAAAAGCCATCATATCACTAAGTAATGGCATTTCACTGAAGTGCGAATGTGAAGCTGCGAAATAATCATGTGTATGCAAAGTAATGAAGACAAACGGTCGGCTTTATTGCTTACACGAATAGGTTCCACAATGCACTGTGGAAAAAAAAATTAAGCGACCGAAGCTAAGCGGAACATTTGCGGAAAGTCATGTTGAACGCTCATTTATGTACATACATATGTCCCACCCACATATCCTTGACAAATGAACTACATTGGAAAAAAGTTGGCACGTTAATAGGCAACTTTAATTGTGTTTGGCCTGAACAAGTGGACAATATCATCTACCAAACGACCGTAACGTGTTAAACATGGCTCTATGAAATTGGATGCTGGATATGAAGTATAGAAACTGAATATGTATGGTAAAATGATGAGTGCGTTTCAGAACGTTTCACGTGCAATGCGAAAATTATAACAAAAATATATTATGCTAGCTATTCATTTAATTGCTGTATGCGGATGGTGAAAATGGCTTGTTCAGGCTGCTACAATTTGAAAGATATATTTGTCACGTAAATAAATGCAATTAGTTGCATCACCTTTATCTTATCGTCCAACAAATTATTTCCATGCATTAACATTATCTTAAAGTCTCAGTGAGATATGTCAAGTGCCACACACATTTGCTGACTCACAATGCAATTCAAAATAGTAATGACCTACAATAGAAAGATCAACGAGATACGAGCGCAAAAACAAGAAATAAATAAGCGAGTATTTTTGTCCTTGCGTTTTGTTTATAATTTGCACAATTAAATCTTCGGTGTACGACATCAGCGATAACCGTAACTGTTTTTACTTGAACAGGGCATAAACAAGAAGATCATAAATAAACATGTGGATACATACATACGTTCAAGGAAGTTCTTATTAAAGTGCATTGTTGTAATCAAGTTCATTTATGATACTATTAGACCTTCTGTATTGCTTAGTTATACGCGACACGTTTGCATCGAGTTCACTGAATCGATTAATTAAGAAATTATAGCACCAGCAATTTACTGTTTTTCGAAAAGTACTTAGCGAAATGCATGTTAGTAATGTATACTCGGGAAAAGATTATTTAGTATCACGGAAAATATTGCGTTGCAGACGTTTTGTGGAATATTGTTAGAAATATTGGCCAGGCTAATACACAACTAAGTAGCTAAGAGTTAGTACATGTTAAACTGATTTTGTTCCTGGAAATCCATTTGTAGTATTCCCCAAATGAAGTAATTTTCATGTAAAGAAACACTAATGTTCGAAGAACAGTAGAGGATTTGTGCAGATTTTGAGTGTGTATTCTATCACTTATAACTTTTGCTAGTTAAAACTAATACCCCTTAAGTAATAATAGAATCTAAGCTTATTTTAATTTCGGTGACTTCATCGAAAGTTACAGCGATAGAAAGGTGTTTGGGGGTGTCATCCGAAAAATGTGCAGATCTTAGAAAATTGAAACATTGTTTACTTATTTTCATTGCCATTGTTTTCGATGAAAATACTTAATGCAAGCATTTATTGGAACGAAAATAACAAAAAGGCTTAGTGCTTGCAGCCCTTTGCTATCACCGAAGCAAAAAATATGTCGCATCTGCCTCACATTGAAGTCAACCTGCTCTGCGAATTTCGTATTGATCCGATGACTGCATTGGAAGTTATAGGGATGCAAAGAAAGTTAGGGCTACCATTCGCAAAAGTTTTCAAATGTTCTAGATCTTAATGTTTGGTGTTTATTTTCACTATAAAATCACTACGATTTGAGAATTCTATGCTAAAATCGCTTACTAAAGGTATGCCAAAAATACAAAAACAACCATAGCTGGCAACCCTATCATTGTTTTGAAATTAAATTTCTACTGTATATTGCCTACAATAAGTTTGATTCGCCATTTGAATTTCCTTGTGATTCAATGACTGTACTGGATGTTATAGGGCAAAAAGATTTATTTTCCTCAGAGAATTTCAAAATTTAAGAAACCAAAATTACCATAGCTAGCAGCTCCAACCGAATTTTCTGACCAAATTTCTACCAAACGTGGCTTAAGGATCAGCTGCTGTGTGAAATTCGTCAAAATCGAATGACTGAATAAGAATTTATAGGGCCAAAAGCAGTTATTTTACTTAGTGATTTTTCAAAACGGCACCACTGGCACAATACTGCTTGCATTTCAAAATCACTTCTATCAGACCTGGTCCTATCAAGATCAATACTTTCTGTAAATTTCAACTAATTCTGATTATCGTATCGTGAGTTTTCGTGAACAGAAGCTTTTTTATGTATAGTATAGGTAAATTGGGAAAGGGTTGCCTGGCGTGTCCGTTGTAAAATTTCAAATTTTTTACTTTGACTATATAGACAAAGCATAAGATTTATATATGTGTGGCTTTTTTTTCAGGAGAGTCGATGATTTGAAGGTTTTCAATTACAGCGCCTGCCTTAGCTACAGGGTTGCCAACATGCTCATCAAAAGCTAAACAAATTTAAAAGTAAACAATACCAATACGTTCTGTAATCTTCATAATGATTGAAAGGCTTTGTCAAAAGTTATCACAAATTAAAAATTTTTAAATTTTCCCGTTCTCTTTTTAGGCACCTAGCGCACACATGGGGTTAAAAAATTCCAAAACACTATCCAATTTACATTTAAAACACGTTCAAAATTTATGTCCTTACCTTAATTTTTGCAAAAGTTATTTGCGGACAGAATAATAGGTATATTCAAAATATCACTAAAATGGCAGCCGGCGCCAAAGGGTTAAAGATAATTGACATTAGACATATTTTGCATATACATCAATGTATCCTGAAAGTTTCAGCTGAATCGAACGGCGCGTTCCCGAGAAATAAACACTGAATTTTTTGGATGATATGCTATATATATATATATGGTATATATGGAAAGATGAATTTTTGGCCAAATCGATTTTAATACTAATGTTCTTCGAACATTAGTAAAAATACGCAGTTAAAGTAATACATTTAAAGTCGAATCCCTAAAAGAACTCTGATTAGATTTTTCTATGTGTGTGCTTGGCTTCAGCTAAATTGGCCTAGCTTTTTATGAGTGATTTTCCAGCATTCAAGCATTTGATTGCAAGACAGTTAGTATCACTAAAACTAGACTTAGTGCCTCCCACATACTACTAGATGCTGTGACAAACAGTAAACCCAGCGTAGAGAATAGTTTACTCATGCTCATAACTATTCTGTTTCTAAAATCTCATATTTAACAGATGTAGAGGAAAAATAGTTGCAAGGAAACTTGGGAAAGCCGTGGATATGAAAATAGCGCATGGTATTATGTGTATGCCCATACACAAGTTTTCCACACGTTCTCGTCGTATAGCTGAAGTCTCTTATTGATATCCCAAATATATTGTGGGCTTTTTAATGAGCATAAAACGTAAAATTTAGACTTTAACCGATTCCGCCAACATAATGTTTTCCGGCGAATGGATCTACAGCTTAATATGACCAGACAGTGGCGCCGGTTTGTGGCGAATATCAAATTCGAGACATGAAAATCGATGCGTGCTACCCACAGTAAAGCATTTATTTTCTATGAAAGCTCGTAAATTTTATGGAAACGAGATGAATGATAGCTTTCTTCTATAGAGTTGTTTCTGCAATCAAAAAAGTTACATAACGCACAAAAGAATGATTCAGAATGAATTGGTTTCATGTCTATATAGCTTTTCAATCGAAATTTTTGTATACTTTGTAAGCTAAACAAGATATTCGGGAGCAAAATACCTTCTATGATTCAAGATTCTTTTTCTTCATAATTTCAAACATGGAATTACAAGAATAATATTGCATACAACTTCAGTACTTTTAGAGTTTATATTATATTACAAATATATTTATTCATTCACCAAAACAAGGTACAAAATCACATATTAAAAAAAAGGACATCAAATTAAAATAAAAAAATGGAAAAGTAAAGTAAAGGAAAAAGTAAAAACAAACAAGTTAAATAAGTAAAAAACAAACAAATTAAAAAAAGAGTAGCAAATAAATTAATAAATAGCAATCAATAAATAAACATTGACATAAAAGCTATAGCTTAAGGTTAAAGGTACGGATGGCATGGAAAAGAGAGGACTTGAAGGATGATTTGGAAATCGTAGGGGATATAAATTGCTTATTCTGTTGAATACTCTGCAGCATCTATTTACTGGCTCATTAGCTCCATATGTGGTCGAGTGAGAATATTCTTTTAGGAAACGATTGGACCTGGTGTTCCTCACAGGGATATTTATCAAAATTTCACTATTCAGGAATTCTACATTAATAGCGCCTCTAATGACGTCGAATGTGAAGCAGGCCGATATCTTCATTCTTCTGGAGGCTAGTGTCGATAGGTTTAAATGACCCAGTCGAAACTCATAAGGGGGTAGGCTATTAAAGTCATAAGGGTTGTATAGCTCTCGCAAGGCGAAAAGTAAAAATTGATTTTGTATTGACTCGAGTCTGTCACTGTGGGTTGCAAAAGCAGGATTCCAGCTAATGCAAGCGTATTCGAGAATTAGACGTACGAGTGAAGTGTATAAAGATCTTGTGACCCACAGACTACGAAATTCTTTGGCTCGTCTTTTGATGAAGCCAAGTTGTTTGTTTGCACGAGAAAGTATTTTATCGTAGTGTAAAGTGAAGCGGAGTTTTTCATCTAAGACAACACCGAGGTCAACAATGTTATCAACTCGAGTTAGCACATTATTACCGAGGAAGTACGTATTGTGTGTGCCATGTTGTTGCTCGTTCAGACGGGAATCAACTAGCGGAGACAATTTGTCGTATACTATCTTTTCGAAAAGTTTCGGAATCGCAGACAAAATGGCAATGCCCCTATAATTTTCAATACAGCGTCGATCACCATTCTTGAATATGGGTGTGACATAAGAAAGCTTCCAACTGGATGGAAAAACTCCTGACGAAAGTGATCTATTAAAAAAATATGCAAAGGAGCTATAAGCTGCTCTACACACTTGCATAAAAAGATCGGAGGAAGAAGATCGGGCCCAGGACCTTTGTTGCAGTTGAGTTCCAAAATAGTTTTACGTATTTCATCGCGGGAGATTTCTAAATGGTTGACAAAAGCCGTTGGAGTTGAATCGGAGGAAGAAGGGTGTGAGTTTGTTAGGTCTGGTGCACTAAAAACTTTTTGGAAACTATCTGCGAATAGGTCACATATCTCTTTAGGGGAAGAAGACGTTGTATTATTCAGAAACATTGACGATGGATAGCCAGTAGTTTTTCGCTTCACATTAACAAAATCGAAGAATTTTTTCGGGTCACGGACTATATTTTCGCTGGTTGACCTAATGTAAGTATCATAAGCCTCACGAGACTTTGCTGAAAATTGCTTAGCGACTTGATTATACTCTTCCTGAATAGCAGAACTAACGTCAGTATTTTCTCTATCCGCTTATATAGTTTGTTTCTACGATTTCGCAAATGCCTAAGGTCTCTATCAAGCCATGGTTCAGACAATTTTTTTTTTATCTTTGGTACATAACTTTCAACGGCGTCAAAAATTTTATTGTAAAAAGAGGAAATGGCTGTCTCAAGATCCTGAGTTGAAAGAATATTGGTCCAATCAATAGTATCAAGAACGTGTTTAATGCTTTCATAATCAGCATTACGGAAGTCAAATACAATTGAATTATTGTAAGTTTTTAAGTAGGTGGAATTAGAAGTGGAAAGTTCTACTGACAGTGCTGTATGGTGTATACTGTTGCAAAAAAGATGATCAGCGTCATTAGTTGGACTAACCACTACTTCGTCATAAGCATTCGTGAAGACTAGATCTAACCAATTTCCATTTTGGTTGGGGATGTGGGAAACCTGCTGTAAATCATTACCATAAAAGGCACTCGCAAGATTGAAATCGTTGGTGTCTACCAGGTTTACGGGGAGAAGGTAAGAGTCATTTTCATCCGGAACAAAGCAAAGATTCGGACGATTGAAATCACCCAAAACTATTATTTTATCTTTTTCGCTAAGTGATGTCGCTAATGAAGATATTGTGTCACAAAAATTGCTGTAGATGGATTCTTCAGATCTAGGGGGGATGTAGACAACAGCGATGTAAATTGAGTTGTTATTAGAGGCGATTCGAACAATTATACATTGGAAAAAAGCATTTGGGGTGGTATCAACGAGCTCACTTGAAAATGTGTTGCTAACAGCAAGTAAGACATCACCTCCTCGCGACTGACCCGTAGAACAATAATCACGGTCGCTTCTGTAAATGGTCCAAGTACTATCAAGAATCTCCTGATTTTTATGAGAGGCATTAAGCCAAGTTTCCGTGATGGCGAGTAAATTAAAATGGCATGATTTGGCGTCAAGGTATAATTTACTTAGCTTGCCTCTCATAGCACCACAGTTGTGGTAAAAAAGTTTGAGGCTTGTCTGAGTTTGGTTAGGAAAACTGCCTAATAGGGTTGACTGATCTTCGAAGAGATTCAGATGTCATATTGCTACCTATACCTATGTTTGCGGCAGCCTGATTGAAAACCTTGGAGCAGATTTTATTAGCTACGCTAGCATACCTGCTTGAGTGAGAAGATGACGCGTCAAATGCTGGGCATAATTATTATTACGAGTAGATGCATTACGAGTGAAAGCATCAGTTAACGAAGAATTATCTGTTGTCACTAGAGACTGAGACTGAGAAGGTGATGAGAAAGTCTTATGGGCGGAAGGAAGTTGGGCAAAGGAGTGGCTAGGGATAAAATTTTTTTTTTTACAATTTTTTGTTTCTTATTCCTAGTTTTGCCGGAAATGTTTCTCCAAGGGCTGAATGTCATTCCCTTCCAGTTGATGTCGCCGTTCTTTCCACTCCAGCACGTAAAAAACCACGCATATTTTGATGGAACAAAAACTTTACACCGTCTGGAGGATTTATATTTGGACTGGGGTAATAATTTCACTTCGTAATCTTTTATGTGAAAATCAGCTTCGAGAATCGTTCCCAACCATTTTTCCTCAGCAAAAAAAGGAATCCCTTTCATGAAGAATGCACTTTTGGTTGATGAAGTTGTTAATTTTGTGCACGTGTGTTTATTGGGAAGAATTTCGTTGGTTTTTTTTTATTTTTTGTAAACGATTCTGCCAATCATTATGGGACCAAAAAGTACCGAATTTGTAAAATGGGGTTTCACAGTAAAGATTTGAAAGTTTTTCTAGAGTAGATGGAATTGTGCTCTCAGCTAGAATCCTAATAGGTGATGTTGCTTTGTCCTTCGTTCTCATATTGCTGACCGTTGTTTTGCTGTTAATCTCTAACGTTGCGTTGAGGAGCTCTTGATGGAGTGTTATATCGCTCCTTAATAAGTTTTCGTCTGCATCATTTGTTGAAGCATCGCAATGTCGGTCTAAATCTTCCAATTTTCTGCTGATATCAGCTAACTTTAGTTGTTGCTCGGACAAAGCGTCTGTGAGTCTGTCGGTTTGCATTTTGAACATTCGTGATAAATTTTCAGCTTAAATATCTCTATACTACTATGATATAGTTATAGTTATATAATGGTAACGGCTTCAGATTAGTAAATGTGGTATTAGAGGAAAAAGTTGAAAATAAAAACCTCCATGTGTACATAAGACTTATAATTAGGAAGACTAAGGCCTATATTGCACTCATTTACAGTCACCAATCAAACCAAGCTGGTCATTAAGGGGTTGCTGTTATTTCGGCATTTGGTTAGAAATTTTACTTTGAGTTTTGTCACTGATATAGAAACAGTCTCCATTTGAGACATATTATGTAGTGCGCGAGTTGAGAAATGCCATGGAACTTTCAGGATAAGTTTTAGAGTTTTGTTTTGAGCTTCGATATTTGGCACAATCACCCCATACAGGAGCAGCATAGTGAATTAAAGGCTAAAAGATGGATTTGAAAATAAGCATTTTGTTGCCATAGCTTAGCTCAGACCGTTTGTTAATGAAAGGGTACAAAACGCGAATAAGTAAGTTGATTTTGATATGAAATGTGCAAATTGAAGGTAAGCTTCTGATAAAAAAAACACTCCGAAATACTTGCAACACGTGAGCCATTCAATGTCAATGTTGGATAGCGACAGTTTGGCTTCAGGTAAGTATTTGGAAGCTCTTTTCCGAGTAAATTAAACTGCCTGCGACTTTCCAGCATTGAATTTGATTTTCCATTTATAAAAATATTTTGAGATAGCATTCACGGATGTTTGCACACCGGGAATGATTGCGTTCAGAGTGTCACCTGAGGCAAACAACGCAGTGTCGTCTGCAAACATTGCTTGCTGACAACTTCTCGCTAGAGACGGGAAATCGGATAAATAAACATTGAATAAGACGAGACCAAGAACAGATCCTTGTGGTACGCCAGCAGGTATGCTACGTGGAGATGACATAGATTTACCCAGGTAAACAGTGTAAAGTAAAGCAATCCCACGACAACCCTCGTACGGGTCTAGGGGTTGAAGCTGGTAAAGAGCTTCATTACAATTTTTTTAATCATTGTGGATACGAGTGTGGAGTGATTAGTTCCACGACTCACTTTACCCCTGATTTAAATCAGGTACCTAATCAGAGCTAGGTGAACTCAAAGCTTGGTGCGCGGATCCTCGTCCGAACCTGGATTCGAACCAGGGACCCCACTCGCAAGAAGCCAGTGCTCTACCCACTAGGCTACTCAAGCTATATTAAACAGTGTAAGATCTACCATATACGAAACTCTGAATAGCTTTAACGAGCAGGAAAGGGATATCGAAAGCTTTTTTTATATCAAGCAGAACTAGAGCAGTGGAAAGTTTATTATTTAAACTAGAGCGAATGTGATTTCTTATACTAAGTATCTGATGCGTCGTAGAGTGCTACTTCCTGAAATCAAATTGTGCATTAAGAATAATATTATTTGAATTTATGAATGCATCCAGTTCGGTTTTAATAATTTTATCAAGTAATTTACCTAGGACACTAAGAAGGCTTATAAAATAAGGTTAGACTTTTGAATTTGATTTAAAATATTCGAAACAATAAAAAATACAATGTGTATAGTTACAGTTACCACATCACCAAGATTTCTCTACCACAACTGCGGTGGTATGAAAAGCAAACTCAACAAACTTTTTCTTGATGCTAAATCTTTCCATTACAATATCCTGGCCATGACTGGGACGTGGTTGAACGACTCACATCATAATGAGGAAATCCTTGACTCTAATTGGACCATATATAGAGCCGATCGCGATTATGTTCAGATTGGTTTGTCGAATTTTTTTTCTGTTTGCATATTTTCAAAGTTTAGACCGTTAAGAATAAGCTTTTAAACGGATTTTTGAAAATTCGAATTATTTTTGGAGCTACAGTTATTTTTGTGACACACCAACTAAACCAACAAACGCGATCAAAAACGAATTAACCGCTTCGAGCTACGAGCTTTTCAAGCTTCTAAAGAAGTTCGAACTACTGGTTTGGCTGAAAGAGCTCCCAAAAATCTCGCTTTTGAAGTTGAAGAAAAAACATAGCATGAGACGGAGATTTCTGATTAAAAAAAATCGAAGTATAACATAACATTAAACGACTCAGACTGCCCGAAACGATACTCCAAGCGTTAAACGCGTTTTTCTCGAAACTGTTCTTTTTTTGATACGGTTGACATGATATCTCTAGTTGCAATGGACCAATTTACGTGAAATTTTGCACAAACCCTCTTAACACTATTAGATTTGATCGGACGTAGGGATTTTTGAAACTTTTTTTCTACTATTTATAAAAATTTCCCAAAGTTGAAAAAATTAGACAAAAAACGATTTTTCTTTTACATGGTCGCCATTTTGTGAAAAAAAAGTTTTTTCAAATCGCCTACGTCAGAATAATTTTACATTCTTCTTTATACAGAATTCATTAAAAATGTTTGTTTCAGACCATCAGGAAGATTGGAATCATGTCAACCATGAGACAACTTTTTTTTACCCTTCACGTCGCCGGCCTGTATCTACATCAATATTTATTGATCAAAAAATAGATACCAAAAATGTTTCTGGTTTTTTTTATATTGCGTCCGTAAAATTACCTCAAAATCGAGCTTCTAGACCAAAATACTGCCTTAAGGGGAGATGGTGTTGTTATCGCCACACATAATTCCTTTTTTACCGAACCTATTTTAACCAATCAGTGCAAATTATTTGAACAACTCAGTACCGAAATGACAAATATTCCCGGAGCTAGAAAGACCTTGATAGCAACACATTCAAAAGTATATTGAATTTGCTGTACGTTATGATCAAAATACTCTGTGAATTAAATATTGATTCGATGAGTGCATCGCCAGCTATGGAGCATAAATACTTTCAGAGCTACCGCCCGCAAAATATTAAAAATTTATACTTATATTCCTAATTTTAAAACCAAAAGTCTATCGAATTCAGCTTATACTAAGACAAATCTTCTGAGTGAATTTCGTTTCACACTGACAATTGCGTCGGGAGCTATAGGTCATAGTGGTTTTATTTTCTTCATAATTAATTCAAGTTGCCACAAAAGTCGTAGAATTGCCAACATATCCACCAAACTTCTATCAACCCTGTTCCTACTTAAGGCAAAAACATTCTGTGATTTTCAATTGGATCTGATCAGTGGCATACGCAGATGGAGCATTGCACCCGCCATTGCATAGAAGCCTTTGGAGAAAATATTTGCACTTTAATTCCTTCAAAGTACTTGAATGAAAGCTAAGGTAAATGTGCGTCAAATTCTGGCGGCTGCTATTTAAAATATATGCGCCCTCCTATGCATCTGATTATCGGGTTCATGCAAACACAAATTTATGGTCCATAAAAGAAAAGTTTATCAACCCTAGAAGCATAATCTTATTTTATAGTACGTTAAGCATAATCATACGTCTAGGCTCAAGATAAAGTAATGAAATATACTACGATATTTTAATCATAAATTTTTTATTCAAGCTTTTAATATTAACAATTAAATTTACTTAAGCACAGTGCACAAAAATATCAACTTTGTGCTCAACACAAACTGGCTTTCTACATTTGTGGCATAAAAGTTTAGACATTCTTCGTTTCTGATAAGAACAAAACAAACAATAGCGTCATTTTTTTGTTGAAGGTTCGTCTTCCCCATCAACATGACCTGCTTACGATGATTTTTTAATTAAGATGTGTTGAATGTTTTCACGTAGTTTCCGCTTCAGTGGGAGCGCTAAGTCGTTGTTCCATCCAAGATGTTTACAAATCGGAACTTAATTTTTTCATGAAATCTCTCCTTCCTAGTAGTTTTTCATGGCTCAACGTTTTGTTGTTATTATAAATTATGAATGAGTTAACGAAAACCATGTTTAAAATCCCGTTAAATACCGCAATCGGCCATTTATTGGTTTTGCGCCTACATGTCATGTTTGAACACATTTGGTCGAAGGAGTCAACTCTTCCCTTTGTTTGGAGTCAAGGAGTTTTTTGAAGACTTGGAGGAGTTTTTATTGAAGTTTTTTGAAGACTTTGAAGAAGTCAACTCCTCCCCTTTTCCATTCTTACTTCGTAGTATTCTCTTTATTGGATGAATCACACACATGGATTTGATGGATTCTGATGGCGGAATAGACTCAAGTGAAGAAGATTTGACTTGTTCCTGAGCTAAATCATTTTATTCCTTTAAATCACTTTGGACATCGTCCTCTTGCTGGCAATCCTCTTCGTCTGAAGCTGAATCCCTAGCCAAATAAGCATCATCTTCTAGTAAAATTTGTTCAATTTCTTCCACTGTTAACGATTTTGAATACAAAATGATGATAAATAAGCAGTAAAATTATGTAAATACCTCAAAACAATCTATAAACACGTTAAAATAACATAAACATATATTAACCAAAATTCCCAAAAGTTACGTAAAGCATTAACATACGTCGCAGAGACGTAGAAACAAGCAATATTGCAGAACAGGCGGCTTTTACCAAGAAAACATAATCACAGCTTGATATATCTCGGACTAAGTTGGCACGAAAAAACAAAGCGCTATCTCAAAGCGTTAGAAAGAAACAAATAATTATTTAATAATGTACCTATATACGTCTCAGAGACGTAGATTATGCTTCTAGGGTTAATTCGTCAACGCTTCCTTTAAATTTGGTTATGATCTGAAATGCATCGAAACACTTTTTGCCTAAAACTATTGAGTTACTATTAGTTGACTTATTTTCTTCTTACCATAACTTTGAATAATTCGATAAATATTTGTATGTTTCATTTCGATTATTGTTCACTTCCCATAACGTTTATCGACGTCTTAAAATTCGAAACGTTGTCATTTCATTCAAAGTAAGTGGTGCTTGTAATTCAATAATTGAAACAGACAAAACAATGAGAATTCCGAATTGTAATATTGAAAGTAACCGAGCATGACATTATCGTAATGAACACCTCTTTTCAATTTGGGGAAAATTAGATAAAATTCTCATTGACATCGACTAAAATAGGTCCCCAGCAAACCATCGAAATTGACGTAATTATATTAAAGCCGTTATCGTATACAATGGTTCCGTAATTTCATCTGTTCAGGGAGGCTAAACTAATTCGGACGTTAATTAGAGGTTCGACAATATATTTGTGTCCCTAATTGATTTTTCGTTGGCTTGTATTTCGTAACACCTTTTCTGATGCTACCGTACAATATTACCAATCAGCGTTTCACGCCCATTTACCTCTACGATACTTTTCAACTATCACCCACATGCATCATTTTGTCACACGAAACTACCCTGATTAGATAGGCCACACTTTATTATCTATTACCCAGTCAGTGTCAGTTATTATTTGAAATAGAGCTTATCGGAAACTTGGTCATTTATCATAATTTAGCAGGTCTGGCTGCCCATTAAATATGTGCATACACATTTGTGTAAAGCATTCGCCGTAGAACAGGCGAATCTACACATAGACTTGATGGGAAATAATCAAAGAAAATATTCCAACATTACTCTTAACGATAGTCATCAAAATATGTGAAAAATAAGCTTTCCGTAGATTAATCTAATCGACTGAGTTTCAAAACAGACTGCCATAGATTTCCACTAATTGGTCCCAAATGGCTATCATTTAGAACCGAAAGCGACATTACTGACATCGAAAGAGAATATTTTTGGTCGACGCGCATGATAGAATGAAAAATGGAATTTCGTTATAAATTATCATGAAAAATGCGAAAATGACAGATTATCATCAAGATTCGATCATCGCAAACGATAAATTTCCGATGCCGACGATTTGTTTGACTTCTTTCAATATCTTGACTTCTACGTAAAATAAATAAAAGATATATGGAAAATAAGCATTGGCACTATGCGCGTGGGTTGTTGGAAATATTGACAATTGTAGACCGCTCTAAGATTAATATTATTTTGACGGCGATGATATTTTGAAATGATGAGTAAATACTAATAAAATTAATTGAGTTCTCTTTTCCCTAACCTATAGAATATAGTTTCTTTCAAAAACGATAGCGATATTCATAAAAATTTAGCAATTAATTAAATGATTGTGATTTGATCAATTATTTACTATGATTTTTTTCCGACTTTTTCAGGACAACAGCATCGGGTGCCAGTTCAAAATATCTTCACTCAAAAAACCTCAAATGCCAAGGTAAATACAGAGTTCTATATTGAAAGATATATTTTCGTTGATTAATTCACCGATGGGATCGATAAGCATTGTATTTGGATTCGGTGAATATCGTGGGAAAAAAAATTTGAAGCTGAATATTTATTGTAAATACGTGCATAAACTTTTGTGTGCTTGAATGCTTCTTTTCATAAATACATACATACTTATGTTAGAATTTTTATTGACAAGAATGCTAATAATTTTGTACCTCAGTGGATATTTTTGTGACTATGAACATCCCGTCAAATGAATCTTTTATCTTGAAGGGTGTTCGGTATGAGTGTGTGTACGAGTTTGTAAAATTTAATAGATAAGCATATGTTGAGGTGTGCATAAGTCTCCACAAAAACATGTGTGTTATTAATGCAAAAGGTACCTTCATATAAACTTCTCTCGCAAAAGTCTGAATGCACATATGTCGGTGCACTGAGAGGAAGCGCATACTGTTGAATATTTTGCAGTATCTATTTATTGGCTCATTATCAGCATATTCAACAATGACATCGAAACTGAAACAGGCAGATTACATTAATTTTCTGGATGCAAAAGGTGACAATTTTAGAAGTCTAATGCGTCTAATGACAATTTTTGAATTCTAATAATATTATTGCACGATATGTAGTTTTGCACAAAAATATTGAAGAGTTGTGCAATATATTGAGTGAATCAAAAAGGTTTTGATTTTTTGTGCTATATAAAATATAGTGCATCGTCTGTGGTCAGTATTGCGCAATACACATGTTAGGTCTGAAAAATCGAACGACAGCTAAATATTGCCCATAAATATTGATCGTCTGGGGCACCCAGCAATAATATTGTGCAATTTATTGTCAGAATAATATTGACCGTCTAGGGGCCGCATAAGGCGAGACTCATATGACAGTAAATTGCTAAAATCATAAGGATGGTAAAGACCTCTAAAAGCGAATAGCAAGAATTGCTTTTGAATAGATTCAAATCTTTGGCTGGGAATTTCGAAAACCAGATTAATGCAAGTATACTCAAGAAGAGGGTGATCGCGCGCGGTGTATAATGATTTTGTAACCCAAATGTTCTTAAACTCTCTGGCGCGTCGCTTAGAAGAGAAATCATTTTGTCATGATGAAAATCAAAGCGGAGCTTTTCATCCAGCACCACACCAAGGTCTAATATATGTCGACGCTACAAAGCGCCATATTGCTTAAAAGGTACATACATCCAACTCCGGTTATAACGAACCTCAAGGGAAAAAAATTGGTTCGGTATAGCCGATGTTCGTTATAGACGGAGGCATAAAAATACACATAAGAGTAGTTACACATACATATAATTTTTATTTATGCATCAATATTCAAAAACAAAATAAATAAAATAAACAATATTTTTCGAACTATCCATTGATTGAAAATTTTTATTCTTAAGTTATGCGCGTACATATATTATTTATACATTCTGAAAATAATTTGTTATTTTAGTTTACATGTGGGTGTTCAGTGCTGTCTTGTCCATATATGCTTCTAATTCAGCCAAACTATTTAGAATAGTTTGAGATGCATCGCGCGATTGAAGAAAGGTACGAAGTTCACTTAAATTTTGTTTTGCTGTACTAACAGCTATAACCGGTGCTCTATGTGGCATGCCATCTTCATCCTTATTTTCGAAATTGTCACGATAAGTGCTGGCACAACCTCTTACAGAAGAAACGATGTCATCGTCGGTTAAAAAATCAGATGTGATGAGGTTATTATCTACGGTGATGTAGTCACGTGAAATGAAGGTATTGGATCCTTCGGAACCTATGGTATTCGATTCCTGTTGACCTTCTTCGATTGATACTTCATCGTTAGCATTTGGTACACCTTCAATATTAGTTAAATAAAAACCAGTATGCTTAAAACAGTTTTTTATTGTTTGAGAGGATACTCCTTGCCAAGATCCATGAATAAGATTGATCGCGTCCAGAATAGTAACAGTAGCTGTTGTCCCAGCATCAATATTTTGAATAATATTTAACAAAAGAGCTTGCCGATAGCGACTTTTAAGGGCATGTATAACACCCTGGTCCATGGGTTGAAGTAACGAACTAGTATTTGGTGGCATAAAAACAAGCTTAATGGATCGTAACTGGTCAACTGTTGGGTGCGCTGGGCAATTATCCACTAACAAGACAATTCTCCGTTTGTTTCTAGTACATTCTACATCCCGTTTCCGTAAGTAGTCGGTGAACATTGCAGATGTCATCCATGACTTGGTGTTTGCACGATAATCAACAGGTAAACTCTTCACGTTTTTAAAATATCGCGGATTTTGTGCTTTGCCTTTTACTAGCAGCTTTCGTTTCTCTGATCCCGACATGTTGGCACATACTAAAAGTGTTATTCTATCCTTAGCTTGCTTTAAATTTTAAATTTTAAAGTTCTGTTGGCAGTTAATTATAGAAAAGGCCAGTTTCATCGGCATTGAATGTGTCATCAACGAGAAATTCTTGTTTAATTAATCATCAACGAGAAATTCTTGTTTAAATAAAAACAGTGATACTGCGGCTTCGCTCAGAATTTTCCCGCTGCATACATAATGACGTGCCTTCCATCGCTCGATCCAACCTTCACTGCAATCAAATTCGTTCTGTATTTTCCTGGCGAAATCTTCTGCTTTCGTTTTTAAAACTGCAACACTGATACTAACATTATTTAATCGCTGTTGAGTGAACCATTTTAATAACATTTGATCGACATCATCGCGCACGGATTTTCAATTTTTTTTTTAACTTTCACGTTAGTTTTTTCGTATGCACTAAGCAATTCCAGCTTATTTTTGTAAATTGCTCCTACTGTAGACTTGCACAAACCTCTTTCTCGGCATACGACACTCTGCATTTTCCCACTTTCAATATCACGGATAATTTCACATTTTTCCTCTAAGGAAAAAGCTTTTCATTTTCGATCATCACCCATTGTTCTTCACGTTCTTCACTGCAGAATATTATTTCGTTACTACATAGACGAACAATACAACCACAATCGGGGAAGTCCCCAATTATATCTAGGTGTTCTTTACGCACACTCATCACACTCACCGTCCACATCGAAGCATCGTTCATAGATTAGTGCACGAACTTCGTTATAGCCATGTTTTATCCGTTGGCTGCGAGACTGAATTAGCAAAAAGAAATTCATTTTTCTCTAAAGTAAGGTTCTTAAATAAAATGGCGGACATCGGAACTGTCTCAAAGACAGTCCCCGAGGACGACCTTGAAGAGACGGACCAGGAAGAGGAAGGAGAAGAAGAAGAAATGTTGACACCTGACAAAGACGAACAGATTTCTGAGCTACTGCGTCAGAATAGAATACTTAATGACAGCTTAAGCAGAATTATTAAGCAACTGACGGACATGCAGACAGAGCTACAAGCTCAACGAAAACAGAATGAACTACTGGCGAAACAAAACCAGGAACTCACTGACACTTTGCTGGGACAGAGAGACAACACGGAAAAAACACAATTAAAACGAAGACTGACACCCTCACCAACACCATCGGTGAAAACAACAAAAAAGAAGACTAAAAATACAGAAAGTACTCCAGTGTCGTCAGCGGCGGAAGACACGGAAGAAGAAGAGGGAAATATCTCACTCCCAGAGGCAATGGAAGTCCAGGATGTTCTTCCATCGACTAGCGAAGCACAGGTCGAAATAGAGTATCCTGCACTTCCGCCACCTAAGCCAATCCAGGCAATGAAACCGCTGACAACACAAAAGACACCACCAACACCACAGAACGTAGCACTTCAAAAACAAACAGACAACAATGAACCAAACAAAACTGAGACAAGGAAGACTGTGCCAGTCATCATTAGAGAAACTAACAAATGGACCCAAATTAACAGATCACTTAATGATCTTAAAATTAACTATGACTCCGCCAAGCGTGTATATCTAGGAATCCAGGTGATGCCCACCACCCCGCTTGATCATAGGAGGCTTACAAAGTTTTTCACTAACGAAAAAGTTGAATACCATACCTACCTCCTCCCGGAGGAAAAAAATCTTAATGTTATAATCAGAGGTCTTCACGGCCTGACACCGGAAGAAATCAGGGAAGATCTGCAGGCCCAGGGATTCCACCCGATAGAGGTATTCTTCCTTAAATTGAGGAATGGAACCTCGAAATTAGTAAAGGTCCTCCTCCCGAGGGCAGAAACCAGCATTTATAATATCAAGGCAGTCTGCCACTTGATTTGCAAGGTTGAGGCTCAAAGACCGCGGGGAGGGCAATCGCAGTGCCACAACTGCCAACAGTTTGGCCATGCAGCCAGTAACTGCCATGCGCAGGCGAAATGTGTGAAGTGCGAAGGAGAACACCACTTCTCGATGTGCACGAAGCAACGTGAGGAGACTGCCAAGTGTGTAAACTGTGGCGGTGAACATCCGGCCAGTTACGGGGGCTGCCCGAAAAACCCCAAAAACCTGAAGAAGACATACGCACAGATGGCGAAAGCTAATACCCCACCCACAATCCCCACAACCCAACCCCCAAAACCCAACAATAACAAGCCAGTAGCGATGCAGACCCAGCTCAATATCCCACAGCCGGCTATCATGGCTCAACTGTTCTGCAACATGCAAGAGCAGTTCCAGACCATGATGAAGGACATGATGGCGAAAATGGTGCAGGGAATGCTCGCTACATTTCCCGCTCCGAAAAATAATAACAAACATTAATGTCCATCCCTAGCCATATGACCATTCTCACTTGGAATGCAAATTCCATTAAAAACAAGACTGGAGAGCTGATGCAGTTCTTGTATGACCACAGGATAGATATCCTGCTCATCCAGGAGACGCATCTCAAACCAGCTGACCGTTTCCGCATCTCCAACTACATTATATACCGCAACGATAGAATGTGGGGGAGAGGTGGAGGCACTGCAGTCCTTGTGAGAAGGGGCATAAACCACCTTCACCTCCAAACTCCCATCCTACAAGAAACAGAAGCGACCGCCATCAAAGTGCACACGGACTCTTTTGAGTTTGTGGTGGTTTCGGCGTATATCCCCCCTAACAGAACTAACTCCACGCCGGATCTAAATAAGCTTTTTGAACACGAAGGTCCTGTATTCCTCGCAGGAGACCTAAATGCTTACCATCGCCACTGGGGAGACGTGAGAAGCAATCGAGCTGGAACCATGCTACAAAGATTCATCACGGAAAACTCAATAAGCCTGCATCTCCCCGATGAACCCACACACTTCGGCACTGTTCATAGTCACGTCCTAGACATAGGACTCTCGCAAGACTTCCATCATAACTTGCGGCTGACTGTCCTCGATGAACTATCATCCGACCACAAGCCGGTACTCTTCGTCATAGAAGACGTCTATATAGACGAACCACTTCGAATGACGAAGAGAACTAACTGGATTGCTTTCCGAAACGCAATGGCGAACGAACACTTCGAAGAAACACTCGAAACCGCCAGCGACGTAAACATAGCCATAAACGCTCTAACAGAAAAAATGCAGCAGGCAAAAGAGGACAACACTATTCAAACTCCGACAAAGGGGCACAACCCTTACGAACTCCCTAGAGACATAAAAGATCTAATAAGGAGGAGGAACAGAATTTGGAGAAGAGCTAGGCGCACGGGTGACCCTAGCATAAGAACGGAAGCAAACCGGCTTACTAACAACATCAGCTGTCGGATCACGCAATTCCGCAACGAGAAGTGGGGTGACTTTCTGCTCACCATGGAACCTGGGGATGACAATTACTGGCGCATGTCCAAATATTTCCGTCAAAAAAACAAAATTGCTATGCCCCCTATACATGGGCCAAATGGGCTGAAATTTGACTGCGCTGGCAAGGCGGAGGCCTTCGCCGGAGTACTGGAGCTTCAGTTCCGCGAAAATCAATCACCCGAAGATGACATTGAAGAGGAAGAAGAAATTACTGGGTCCGTAGATCGACTCCTGAGCTCTGCGCCAACAACAGACACGCAAATTAAAGCCACGAATCTAGACGAGGTAAAACAGCTAATAAGGGTACTAAACAGGCGGAAATCACCTGGCCTAGATACGATCGGGAACACATGGTTGGCACATCTCCCCGACACTAGACTGAAGACAATCACAGACATAATCAACGCTGTCTTCCGCACGAAAATATTTCCCGAGATCTGGAGAGCAGCGATCATTACGGTAGTGCCTAAACCAGGCAAAGATCTCCATTTCCCACAAAACTGGAGACCTATCAGTCTCCTATCCTCCATAGGAAAAATCGCTGAGCGTCTTCTTTTCGACCGGCTTAACGAAATCATTGAGGAAAAATCAATAATCCCGGAGGTACAATTCGGCTTCAAGCCACTACACTCAACTGAACTCCAGCTCGCAAGAGTGGTGCAAGACATACGTACAGGGTTCAACAAAAGAAAGTCAACGGGTTTGGTCATGTTTGACGTGGCCAAGGCGTTCGACAAAGTCTGGCATGCAGGACTAGTTTTTAAAATGCATGAATTCCAAATCCCACTACCCTTCATTAAACTTATTGCATCCTTTCTCCAGGGCAGAACTTTCTGTGTTAGGATTAACAACCGCCTCTCCACAATGCGGACAATAGAAGCTGGAGTCCCGCAAGGACCACCACTCTCTCCAACACTGTATAGTTTATACACAGCAGACATTCCTAAATTGCCCAACACTAAAGTAGCCCTGTACGCAGACGATACTTGTATATATTATACCTCAAAGCACGCAGAAGCAATATCTTCAAATCTGCAAACCTATATAGACACACTATTAGAATACTTCCAGAAATGGAAAATAAAGATCAATGCCGAGAAGACGCAAGCTATCTTCGTGACGAGACGGCTCAGACAACAACCACCAGAGCTGACAGTAGACAATCAGACAATAGACTGGCAACGAACAGCCAAATACCTGGGACTGACATTCGACACCAGACTGTCCTGGACCGCACATATTCACGAAAAAAGGCAAAAAATCAACGGCATACTAAGTAGACTAGAACCAATGACTAGGCTAGACAAACTAAACATGACAAACAAGAAACTAATATACAAACAAATAATACGACCAATGCTGACTTACGGTAGCACTGCCTTTTACCAGACATATAAGACTAATAAACAACAATTACAGATCTGCCAAAACCTTGCTTTGAGAAAAATATTTAGGATCCCATGGTACGTTAGGAACACGGACATACATAGAGAATTCAGAATTGAGACTATAGACATATACATACGAGACAAAACTCTAAAACTTTTTGACAGACTAGAAGGACTAGAAGTACCATGGAACACCTGAAAACAGCTATAGCCCGTCCCAACGAGAGGTACCCAAGCATCAGACAACTTACGGTATAGTGCGGAACACCTGCACTAAGTGACGATCTAGACTATGAGTGAGAGTTGAAGAAGTCGCCCACCCAGAGGAAGGGAGTCAGAGTGCTGAAAGCACTAGCTCCAAGTAAAACTTAGTTCTTCGCGCGCAGCCATGTTTTAAGCCAAATCGGATGGAAAATTAGTTCGTTACATACGAGTTCGCTATAAACGTTTATTTTTAATACATTTCCTATTGGTCACGCGCCGGGACTTAAGAATAGGTTCGCTATAAACCATGTTTTGTTATAACCCGGGCCGTTATAACCGGAGTTGACTGTACAAGTATTATATAATCTACAAGAATATATTTTCGAGAAGAACTAATCACATGACATTTCGCAATATTGTGAGGTAGGTTGTTCACGCTGCACCAACGTTCGAGAGAATTTAGTTTTAATAGAAAAAAGTTGGCATCTGATGGCGACTTTAAAGTATAATAAATTTTCAGGTCGTCCGCATTGAGTAGATGAGGGACATCAGATAAAACCTCCGACTAGTCTGATATAAAAACCTTAAGGTACACCTAAATTGACAGGATTTTTTTTTTAGATATAAGCCCATGGAACTTCACATGCTGTGAGTGGCTGTGGAGATTAAAGCTAAGCCATCATAGTAGGGATCCGGCATTTTCGAATTGCTGTAGCTTGGAAATCAAAATGGAGTGATCAACACGGTCAAACGCTTTGGTGAAGTCAGTGTAGACTGCGTCAATTTGATCACCTTTCTCCATCTTGCAAAGAACATGGGAAACCAGCACCATTAGACTGGTAGTGGTGGAACGTCCTTTCCTAAAACCATGCTGCTGTTTATTGAATCGAGCATCGACCAAACGGGATAGTTTACCACACATGATTTATTCAAAGAGTTTAGGAATAGTGAATAAAATGACAATACCTCTATAATTTGGAATGGATCTTCTATCGCCATCTATCGTGACACCAATATTCAAGGTATAAATCTTGTTTGTTTTAATCTTCCTGGTGTTCCATTTACTTTAACACATAGGGCGGGGATTGTTCATGAGTGGATTACATCTTCTGCAGTTACTAAAATTCGAATTTGTGAATTTATAGGCAATATCAATATCTAATAGACGAAATCCATTCCCAATACGATGGAAAGTACCCAGAAGAAAGAGATGTGTTTAATATAATGTGAAGAGGGGAGATCAACTGTGCGAGACATATAACAAGAAACGTTGGAGGAAGAAGGATCTATTTTACTATCAAGCTTCAAGATAGCCTTAGAAATATCATCTCTAGAAATGGTTAAAGCCTCAGCAAAAATTGGTCTAGTTACTGTTGGGGAATGTTGGTAAGTACTGGCCGGATTAAAAACGTCTTGAAAGTTATCTGCGAAAAAGTTAGAAATTTCTTGAGGAGAAGTTTCATTACACATAGAAGAGTGATAGTTAGTTGTTTTCCGCTTCATATTCATAACGTCAAAAAAAATTTTGTAGTTGTTGATTTTATTCTCACCGGCAGTTTTAATGAATCTGTCCTATGCTTCATGAGACTTTTCATAAAATTCTTTGACCACTGCTACCGCTAAGCAGTTGCAATGTATAATGCCCAGTTGTATCCCACGTAGAGCTGCTACATTCTTAATGTCCTCTATACCGGATGATTGGGAAAAAGTATTATTTTGCAGCTACTTGACTACCGAGACCTAAATACTACCGAGCTAAAATTATCTAAAAGGATTCTTTGGGAGTAGGTGGCTTTTTCGCAACTTTTTTTTTATTAATTTTTATTTTTGGATTGAGGCTACCGAGGAGAATGTTCCACTATGAAATGGAGGAATTTTCGACCGAATTGGAGGAATTTTCTTACTCTGAATACTGAAGATGTTAAATGTTAGAATTTGAAACAAATTTTTACATAAGAGATCAACTTTTCAGAGATAATAATTGCAAGAAAAAATAGAAGAAGAAAGTTCTGCCTGTCTTTGTTTTATAAACGATTTACTTTAAACATCAAGGTGTGGACCCATGTTTGTATTTTTTTGTAAATCTGTAAAGGTTTCTATGCGGCATTCGTTTGTTTGCACCTTGAAACAGAATCTTCTAATCTGAAAAATTGTAAATAAATAGAAATATTTACCTTTAGGCGGGAAGTTTGAGTATTTTACTGAAGATTGAAAGAGCAACCTTCTTTTTTATAAGGCGCTAAGTATCCATAAAGGGTCGAACCTAGGTCTACGCCTTCTAATAACCCTATCGGTGGAGAGAATCTACATAATTTATATCCAATCTATAAGTAAATCACATTGTATCACTGATTCATACAAGGGCATATGTCTGAAAAACCACGCTAAAAAGTGTATACAAACAAATTCTGAAATAGCTAGAAAAAGAATCTCAGCTTAATTTATCTAGCTAAGCATCAAAGTGCTTCGAACAAAAGTAAAACAATTTTATTAGAAATTAAGATAACGCTGTAGTGAAAGAAACTTTTAATTAAAATGTCAATTTATTTGGTGTGAAAACGTCTATGATTACCCCGATGTAGATTTCGACTTTGCCTCGATTAATTATTTAACTCTTGATTTTACTAATGAAAAGTTAAGATGGCAGACACATAGCGCAGTCTTAATAATCATGTTTTAAATTATCATTTAGCTGCTGTGTGTCATATGGTAATTCTAACTAAATCCTAGTATTATATTCTTCGCGAAGCAAAATTAACGTGAAATCCCATACAAAAAAAAGCTTTTCATATCGCCAGCGAAAATTTCGATATCCGTGGAATCCTTTTTCAGTCGCATACGTTGGCAGTCAACGAAATAACTCGTTTGTTCATTTCAAAATGAGAAAATCGGTTCAAAGTGCTAAGTATTGATGTTCCGTCAGAAAATGTAGGAATGAAAATGAATAAGCGCTTTTATTTTACGATTTTTCATGTCGCCGCGAAATTTTGAATCTCAAAACAATGACATCTAGTAGCAATATCGGCATTTTATTTCACTACGGACTAAAGGGTACTTTTCCCGGCATTTCGTTTAACTCAAGTTTAGTGAAATATGACCTAATTATCCATCAATATATCGCATAATGATAATTTAACTTTAGCCATTCATTCTTATGTGGGCTTGTAATCAACGAAGTTATACATAATCTCGTTGTAAAAAAACTGCTTTTAACATTGGAAAAGAAAAGACACAACTTTTTTTTGAGGTATGAATTTCAAGCTAACAGTATTTAAATCATTTAAATGTTGTTCTTGTTCATCAACTCTATACACTAGAACACTTTCAAAATTTCCAATTGCTAATAAAAAAATGGTTTTGACTGACAGATAAGTGGTGACAACTTTCATAATCATAATGAGGACTGTGTGTAGCAGCTTTTAAATTATAAATTTAGGCATAAATTATCATTAGTATGTTAGCAATAATTTCACTAGCAGTGCCCCACATTGGGCGCTTAATCTAACCTAGATTAATTCCCATAAATATGAACAAATTGATAGCTTAGGTGAAAATTCAGTGGGAAATATTGTCTCTGTGATTCAAAAGAGTCGAATGAAAAGATTCAACACGATAACTTTAACCGTTTGGTGGCAGTGTGCATTTTAGTAAATTCTCAGGTACCCCTTTATTTCCAGGGAAAGAAAATGTTTAGAAAAAAATAAGTATCTAATATGAAAACTGATAATGTTCTAAGGTCGGCTATTAAAACATTTTAGAAATTTTTAACCCTGTGCAGGTAATGAACCTCGAAAAGTAGGCAAGGGAAATTTGTATCGTTTGTAGTTTTGACAGCTATGCAATTTTTGACAGAGACTTCAAATTATTACAAAATTTCGGTCATCGAATGAAAATTATATCGACTAGACAGATTGGTTTAAATCAACTAGACAGATTCGCTAAATTGAGCTGGTATAATAGACTTTTGGTGGTGGTGGCTGCGCAATTCAGCCTCTTTGAATGTGGGAAGTGCTAGCATACAGTTTTCAAATGTTATATGTATATTTGTACTGGTTACTGACAATGAAATTTTTTAAAAATTTCAACCAATATATTCTGAAATAAAATTAATAATTTTTTTAGCCTGAAATTTTTTAGCATGAAATCAAACTTTCACTTATTATTGCTTTATTTTAGTTTCGATTATGTGAATGCTAAATTCGATACCAGAATCCAAATGAACTATGTGCATCGTTCCTCTTTGCATCACGTTAAAGCTTTGACTCTTAGCGAAAAGACACAGGAAAATTGATTTGAGTAAATATATAAATGAAGGATTCTAAAAATTTTACGCCTTCAGTTAAGTGAAAAAGTGAAATGATTGATTACTCTGCGTGAACGTTTTATGCACATTCCTCTAAAATAAATAAATTAATTAAATTGGAATTGTTTGGCGGGATGATTAAAATTGAACAACTTTTTATTAACATTAAAAATTTTAATCTACATTGAAAATTCTATTTTGACAAAGTGGTTTCGAAAGTATGCACTGCTTCTCATCAGACACCAGCACACAGTGCATACTTGACTGGCGTGACCACTTGCAGGTGGAAATCATTCACTGAAAGAAAAACTCTTGGTTGGTTCAACTATTTTTAATAGTATTGCAACGATTCATTCAAAATCGTTAAACGAACTACGGTAAATAGTTATTTTTATTATGTTAATATAGTTAATTTAACGATATAAAAGTAGTTGGTTCTGGTTGTACAAAAAATATCGCAACGTTCATGAAATCAACTGTTTTAATTGTTTCATAACCACGAAAATTAATTGATAAATAGAAAAATTTTCATAAATTCACTCAAAACTTCAACGTTTCGAATTATCAACAGTTTTTATGGTACTAAAACTTCTTTGCAATAGTTGATTTCAACAAACGTAATTCAGCGAGCAACGTCTTTGGCATTATTCTACGCAAAGTAGAATGGTTTCAACATTTGGACCATTTTCATGCTCCGAATGAAATTGTTTATTAACCACGCGTCATGGTGCATAAAAGTAATCCACGATTTTCTTATGGGTGTTTTTACTATAGCCCTAGTTGATGCAAAAACAACTAAGGCAAACTGTTGATTTTTCATACTCCTCATACTCATACTCCTATTCTATCATAGAAGTTTCATATGCTACATGGCAAAATTGTGTTCGGTTTGCTGTTCGACATAATTCATATTCATGTTATGCTGTGAAGCCTTTATATTTCCCTTCTTCTATTCACAAAATATAAGTCTTCTGTTTGCAGATCACTGTTATAAAACAGGGAGTCCCAAAAACGAATACGATTGTCTCAATGCCAGAAATTGTTTAGCAGTTTCAATTGTTTTCATAGATGCTGCAGCTTGCAGTTATGTATATGAACTCAATTTCACGTCTCACGTCCTGTTTCTATTTAAGGCTTGGATGGATTATGTTGCTATGGTTTATGGCTTATCTATGCTCCTCTAATGATACAAGCATTTAGAGAAAAATATACCAATACATCGTTACCGCCTAAACCAGTACTTTTTTGCACCACGGACGTTGTTTATCAACCACGCGTCATGGTGCATAAAAGTAATCAGCTATTTTTTTACGGTTGTTTTAACCATAGCCCGTAGTTGACGCAAAAACAACTAAGGAAAATGGTTGATTATACCAAGATTTTTCTTTCAGTGTTACATTTTTTCACATTAATTTACACATCACATTTACATTCTCTATAGAATTCATTTAAGGTACTAGTACACTTTAGAAGGAAAAAATATGACCATTTTTCAAGAAATTTTTTCTCAGACATTTTGTTAAATATTAACATTAATATTTTGTTATAATATTATTTGATATTTGAAAAATACAAGGGCGCTGAAATCATCGTCTGAAAAAATCGTTACTCCACGGCGAACAGATAATCTATGGATTGGTAAGTTTAAAGCAAAAACTTTCAACAGAGTTTTAAAAACTAAGGTCTCTCACATCGTAATTTACCATGGTTTTCTAAAAAAAAAAAGAAATAAAAAAAATGGCGGACTTGTCAATGTCAAAAATCGAACCTCTTTTTCCTAGTTTTTTTAACGCCAAAAATTTTTTACTGATTTTTGTTGTCATTTTCTGGTATATTACAATGTAAAATGCTCCAAGAAATAAAACGCGCTAAAGTTTTTTAAAATCGGTTCTGTGAATCCGGAGATTATCTGTCCGCCGTTTTAGTAAACCGTGTTTTGAGAAAAACGTGTTTAACATTTTTTTTTATTTTCTTTATTTATAAGTTTTGAAAATTTGAATTTAAACATTTACAATCGGTTAATCTGCTATGCCTGGACCATAAAATAGTGCGCCATCATCAATAAAAGCCTGCCTTTCCTGTTCCTTTCCTTCTTTTCTCGCTAAACGCACTTCCTTTGTTGCATCTTTGCTGGCTTTCTCGGCCATTGCAATTCTTTCCGCGTCCTTTGATGGCGCATATTCATAAGAAGCTGATCCAATGGTACAGCCCATTAATTCTATAATTTTCAATAATGTCATTCTTCCTTCGTTGAGTATGGACAATGAAATTTGGACCCCCAATTCGACGACATCCAATTCGACGACATCCTTTCCAACGAATGTATGCTTAGGAACAATTGCCCACAGTGTTTTATTATAACACTCGTTGTTGTTCTGTGCATTTTTTCCTAAGCAATGTATCAATAATTTATCATCCGTTAGCTTTTTGAACACAGGTTTTACGTACTCCTGCACCTCTGGACTTAGAGCCGGTTTATATTTATAAGGAACGTTATCTACTTACGCTTTTAGATATTTGCACCACTCTGGATTGCAATACTCGTGCCGCGGTACAGCATCGGTTGAAATTAAATGATAAAATCCGGCCGATATTTCAATTTTCATATCGACAGGGGAATTCCGATTTCGCTAAATAGCTAAGGTGCAGTTGGTCGACATTTTTTTCATAATTTTACCGGTTTAATCTATAGTTTCTAGTTTCCTTCTCTTACGCCTTCTTGTTGGCGTCGACTTATTTTCTGCTTTTTCTATTTTTTGTTGTTCTTCTTCTTTTTCTTCGGCTCTCCTAAGCTTACGTAGTTCGGTTAATGTTTTTCTTTGCCCCTTTTAGATGCCAAAACATTCGTTTTCCAACGTTCAAAACGCACTCAAATTTTTGAATTTCAAAATCTCAATATGGTTTGGCATTTGAAATACTTGAAAAGGTTTTCGAATCGCCATCGCCTATATAATAGGCATATTTGGCGTTATGAAGGTTTATAGAGTTTTTAAAATTTCTGTCATTCCCTGCACTCCCATTCTTCCAGATTTACTGGTGAATGAAGTATTTTGATCCAATTTGTGTTGGTTGCCTTGATATTTGCGAGATCTTCTAGCAGATCTACTTTTTCTCACTTTCAAACTTTTACTACCTTTACGATATTGATCTTTCGGAGGCATTTTTCAATAACAGGCAGTTCGTATATAAAAGTCCAAATAACCATTGAGCACATGTAAGAAAGCCTCAAATATAATTAATATAGGTGAAACCGGTATTTTAGAGAAAGGGAATCAAAGAGACCCTACACGGCCGACAGCAGCTCGAACGCCTACAAGCTCAAAGTCAATATTTATATACTAAAGGAAAAAATATTTCAGGAGGTCATTTTCGAAGTTATATTGAGTCGAAAAATGCAACAACAAAAAAATCGATTTTTGTAAATCTATAAAGTGTATAGTACCTTAAGGCTTTATGGCATCCGGAATGTTAAACACATGCTCAAACATAAACTATTGAACACGATTCCAGTGAGAGCGATTTCTTTCACGTGGGAAAAAGTTATTAACGTGAAAACTTTTATCGCAAATTTACCATAAATCATTATGCTGCCTCCTCACTGTGGACCATCATGTGGCCCATGTGCGTGGGCCATCATGTGGCCCATTGTGTAGACGGGCGATGGCTTGCAGTGGTCGACAGTGGCAAAGCATGGAAATGGCGATGGCCGAGGATGGCTTTCGGAGCGGTTTTTCACACACATCAAAGCGGGCTATCATGCGCAGCCGAAAAATCATGACTGGGCCATCTAGCGGCCCAGTGTGTGGAGGCAAATTTGTGATGGTGACCATAATTGTGGCGATCATTGCGACCATTGCAGTGGCCGATGATGGCCCACAGTGAGGAGGCAGCATTAGAAAATGTGAATTGCACAACCACTTGTGATTTCTGAGAATTACGATCCTCTCAAGATCTTCCCATCTATCAGTGTTATTTTGTATTTTTCAATCCGTTTTTAAATCCATAAGCTGATACATTTGAGAAAAGTATCCGTCATTCGAATCACTCTTGGGAAAAACATCCCAGACCGAACAAAACAAATATTCGTTCGTATATGAGTCAATGTATGTCCTTCACAACAATTGATTGTTTCTCTTTCATTTCATCCGGCGATAATGAAAACGTGCCTGCCGAGTGTGCATGTGTATGTATGTATCCATATGTCAAACAATTGAAAAAGTAATCGTACGAGACCTGTAAGCTGCTGAAATCCTTGAAACGTTTTGAAAAGTTCAATGATTACCTCCATTCTCGTAACCTTTTCTGCCATTCAGCTCTTGCCAAGCCTGATTCTGTGATGAATGCTTCAATATTTTCTTCAGTTTTTCGCTAATCCTAGCAATTCTATTCCTTCTCTGCGTCGATCTTTTGGTTTCACGAGGGAAAAAAAATACAAAGAGACGAACGCCATCCAATCGCAATCGATATTGGATGACATAGAAAGTACGAAGCTCAGACTGAATGGAATAATAGTACGTGACATTGCCATTGCAGATATCATATGCATTTGAAAACGGTTGTATGTGTCTGCACGTATGCAAGTTGATGCATGCAAAGTGCATTTCATAGATCTCTTGAACTGCGACAAAGCACAGAGCAAAGAAACGCCTGCCGTGTGCGGTTTGGATGCAAATAAATGCACACATTTGGTTTTCAATTAGATGCTGATGTACAGGCAGTTTCTATTCCCTCTGCATATGTGTCAGGTGAACTGTGAAGAAAATCTTGTATTTTTCAGTGAAATGTTCTAGTTTTTCACTTCCATTAGATAGAAATTACTCTAAATTGGAATTACTCGCAATATTTATGGTTTGCGCAAAGTTTTGACTGTATGTATACAAAGATATTTAATTCTAAATCAGCACGGTCGATTATGAGCACAAAGTAAATTATCTAAAGCCCGAAAGTATCTAAAAATATCATTGACATCCTCCCTAGCTCAGCTCCAATTTATCTTGCATGCTGCAATCTGACCATATAAAAGAATTTAGCCAAAATAAGATTCCATCTAAATATCCGTTGGAAAATAAACATTCGATGATGAATTTCTCTTTGATCTGGAATTTTCAAAAATAATATTTGTTAATAACGTCCAGTCAGTATCGTGCAGATAAGGAAATTGATAAATTTTCACTTTTCCTGCCACTGCTGTGGGCTTGTTGCATAGAACGTACATGTGTAACGCTTGCTTCTGTGTTTTTGTGTCTCATGCCCCTATAATTTATCTTCGTTGGAAACATGATAGATAACATTGTGAATTGATACACACTCGACCTACACGTGCTGAACAGTTCGTTGTAAAGAGCGCAATGTTATGATTTTACAGCCCGTTCAAACTAGGCTCTAAATCAGGCGATTTCGATCAGCTGATCGCTTTAGAGCTAAATCAACTTAAATCTACCTGATTACCCATACATTTTTTTCGGTTTCTGACCGAATTAATCAAGTAGATTTAGAGTTAATCAAGTACAAATCAGGTACTATTGTGAATTTTGTCCCCGGCGAATTTTTCTCAGAGCGCGGCGAATTCCATCCGTGAGAGGGAGAGTAGATTTCAACGAAATGTCATTCGAATTTCGTTCAAATATAGCAAAAATTAGACAAAAAAGGAAAATGTGAGTTGTACAAAATGAAAAGAAAATGCTCTTGCATGTTTCTGCACCATTTTGAACAACTTTCATGCAAAAAAAATTGTACACACAAATTCGAATGACAATTCGCTCTCTAAATCTCCTCATTCTAAATCACGTCGGGTAGTGTGAACGCTTATAGGCCGTTCACACTCGACTCTAAATCAAGTAGATTTAGAAGCTGTCAAAGTTAATCAGGTAAGCGTTCACACTACCCGAAGTGATTTAGAATGAGGAGATTTAGAGAGCGAACTGTCATTCGAATTTGTGTGTACAATTTTTTTTTCATGAAAGTTGTTCAAAATGGTGCAGAAACATGCAAGAGCATTTTCTTTTCATTTTGTACAACTCACATTTTCCTTTTTTGTCCAATTTTTGCTATTTTTGAACGAAATTCGAATGACATTTCATTCAAATCTACTCTCGCTCTCACGGATGGAATTCGCCGCGCTCTGAGAAAAATTCGCCGGGGACAAAATTCACAATAGTACCTGATTTGTACTTGATTAACTCTAAATCTACTTGATTAACTCGGTCAGAAACCGAAAAAAATGTATGGGTAATCAGGTAGATTTAAGTTGATTTAGCTCTAAAGCGATCAGCTGATCGAAATCGCCTGATTTAGAGCCGAGTGTGAACGGGCTATTACCTGATTAACTTTGACAGCTTCTAAATCTACTTGATTTAGAGTGTAGTGTGAACGGCTTATTAGTGTGTAACAATCACAGCAGCTGACCTTGATTGGACTTGTAGGAGAAAGCGGAAATTGTGCACGGTAAACTAAATTTAACGTGATGAATCGAAAATAATTCATAGTTACGTGCAAGTATCGTCCATAATCTGTATACTGCGCATTTGAGATAGTTAAGTAAATTCTATGAACCAGCTTATGTTTTCGTCTTTTTCAAAGCATGGTTGCATAACACGGTTACATTACTGTCATAAATGGCCGGAAAATTGAAAGTACGCATTGAAAAAAAAACAGGATTTACAGCACTCACCACTTTTTCGACTTACGACGTTCATTACTTTGATACCAAACCCTTGAAATCACGTCGTCCTTGAGCACGTTAACTATTAAGGCGAAGACAAAAAGCTTATTCGAACAAGTAAACTTTAATCGAGAAGACACTTTCGTTGCCAGTAATGGATGGTTTGAAAACTTCAAGAAAAGAAATAAAATTCACAATGTAAAAGTAACAGGTGAAGCGGCTAGTGCGGACTACGACGCAGCGAAGATCTTTCCAAACACTTTACATGATATTAGGTGTGTTTTTTTGCTCCGCTACAGAACAGAATAGAACTATGCTGCAAAAACAACGATCTAGCAGAAAACAGCAGTGCATTCGCTAAGAGTGACATAGGTTGCGATATTCGCTGTGGTACCACAAAATAGCTGAAAATAAAGGGAAAAAATAACGAGTCTACACTACCACAATCGATACAAAATACAAGAAGAAATAACTTTCTACACGTTATGAGGGCTTTTTCTAATTTCCTTACTATCAAAACATTCACCATAACCTTGAATAAACCAAAGCCACCTCACAGCAAAAAAGATAATTAAAAAAAAAATGAGCTTTTCTTTTTTCTACCAGCACATTCTATAGTTCAGCACTTGAACTACCAATGAGGAATAGAATTTCTGTACTAGTGAATTCACTGGTACATGAGTGTTGTTGTTTCCAATGCGTATACTCTGTTCTTTGCTGGATAAAGGATATTGGAGGATATTGCGCACAGCAGGTGTTTAATGTTGACGAGACAGGCCTGTATTGGAAACGCATGCCGTCAAGAACATTTTTTTTGATTGAAGAAGGAAGAGCTCCTGGCTTTAGGGCAGAAAAATCCAGAATTACTTTGCTTCCTGGAGGGAATGCAGCGGGTGATTTGAAACTGAAACTTCTTGCTGTTTATCAATCAGAAAATCCAAAGGCTTTCAAAAATGTATGCAAGATAAATCTACCGGTTATATGGAGGTCCAACAAAAAGGCCTGGTTTACTTTTAATATATTTCGTGATTGGTTTGATCAATATTTCTGTCTGACAATAAAGAAATATTTGGAAGCCAATAATCTTTCTCACAAAGCATTACTAATCATAGATAATGCTCCAAGTCATCCCATAAACTTCAGCAAAGATGCCATTAAGGTGATTTTTTTGCCTCCTAATACGACCGCGATTCTTCAACCAATGGATAGCATAGCATCCTTTATTTGAAGTATAATTGAAGTTACTAAGTCGGGGGACAACAATGAAGTGTCAATTAAAAAATTTTGGAGTAAGTATAATATTGCAAAGACAATTAGCAATATAAATGAATCATGGCTAGAAGTTTCATCCGGAAATATGAATAAGTTGTAGAGAAAAATATGGCCTGACTGTATCACAAGTACAGCTAATGAATTTGATAAAGATCCCATTGAAAAGGATATTCTTGAATTAGCCAGTGAAATAGGATTTTTAACAGTTGCTCAAACCGACATTCAAGAATTATTGAGCTGTAGAGACGAGCCCCTAAGTAATGAGAAGCTTGAGCAAATTCTGGCAAGTGAAAATGAAACACAAGCAATATCAAAGGACCAAAGTGTAAACAAGCAAAAAACATTTAAATTAAAAGATTTGACTGAAGCATTCGAACATTTCGAGAAAGCGTTAAAAATCAACAAAGAAAATGATCCCGATGAATTAAGAAGTGCAGAAATTTCAAACGAAGTCTACACTTCTGCCAACGATTACAAACAGTGGCTGGAAGAAAAAAGAAAAAAAAACTGCCTGAAACACGAATTTCGACCTTCTTCGCCAGTAAACCAGTGAACCCACAAATAGTAGAAATAGAAGCTATTTCGTCTAAAGCTGATAACAATTAATGTGTTGCTTTTTAGTGCTTTATGCAGTTGTATGCGACATATGCGATACGAAATATCTGATAATAAAACTTATTTAGACGAAAACAAACGACTTTCTTTCAAAAAATTAATTATGCACAAACTTTAAAAAAATCATTGATATTCACATAATGAAAGTTTACACATTTATCGCCTCAGGTTGCTTCTACCCTCGAGTTACGTCGTTTTCGACTTACGTCGCAAATTCTCGGAATCTAACTCCGACGTAAGTCGAGGGACTTCTGTATTTCTACTTTTTGAGGAAAAATGAACACATCAAAGAAATTTGATAACGATTTGTCGCCAAAGAAATTTTTTGTCAGTGGAAACAATGGAATTGATTCATTTCAAATAACTGATATTGAACTTGCTCTGAGTAAAATTTCGTATAGTTTCAAGAAAATGTTGCCATAAATCCCAGACAATATTCTTTGGTTGATTGATATTTTTCTTCGAAACAAGCAAATATTTTCCACGTGCCAGAGCAATATGGTTTAACTTCGAATAAATATTGAACGTCCTATGTGTAAAATTTATATATTTTTCAAAGAAATGTTGACAGAAGTCATAAAAATTATCTATTTTTTCGTAGCCAATTTTATTTGAATTAGGTAGGTACATGTGTTCCATAAACCAAAGCAAAATGGTTTAATCCCAAACAAATATTTCACTTGATTTTTGTAAAATTTGATCAAATTAAAAAAGCAAATTTTATTTTAACAAAAAAAAATCTATTCAAAAAATATCGCTCTAAAATTTTCTTCTGTAGTAGGTTCAGCTTGTTCTTTAATATCTGCAAATGTGCGGAATGATATCAAATCCTATCCTATAACATCAAATAATTAGGAAAAATATTTTTTCGCCCAGAAAAATCTGGTGTTGTCCTCTCTCCGATTAAAACATTCTTATCCATCCGAAAGAAACGAAAAAGCTGTCTACCCCAACTGACAACATTTCTTTCTTTGTTATACAGTTTTGAAAGGATGAACCTCTTCATTTTTAAAAAAAGACATGGTAGTATTTCTTGAAATCAAACGTGGCTAATGTTGAAGCATGTAAAAACATGTTAGCCTTGTCTACATAATTTAATTAGTTGCTTGAAATAGGGTGAAGTAAAAATGGTATTCTGTTGAATGGAAGAAACTTTTACACAATATTTATTCAGATAAGTGAAATCAAATAACAGCTGAATTGATTTGTGGCAGATTATACAGAAAAAGTAAATATTTTTTTCGGTTCTTGGAAAGATATAAATATGTCTGAGTTTAGACGAAATTCGATTACTAGGTAAAGCGTAGCATGCAAATAATAAAAATGAGCTAAAACTTACAAATGATAGAGTTCAGTTATAAAAAACGTAATAAAAACGTAATAAAGACATAATTTTCAAAACATCTAAAATCCTAATAAAAACAGCCTCTGCTCAAATATATTCATTTCCGCTAGGGCAGTTTTAGAACAGGTAATCTAAATGTAAGGATTGACCGGAAAAGAGTTTGGTAGCCAATATTTTTTACCTTGGTGATCAGGTCCATAGCGAAAAGATGTCTTACATGCTTATATACAGATTTGGCTACTTTGATTTTATGTCAAACTGCTGTGATGTCTCTTCTACCAATACATGGCAATCGTCGCCGCGCCATACTTTATCCTGGTGAAGAAGGAAATAAAATTTGTTGTTAAATTAGTAAAATTAGTTAGCCTGAACATCTCGGGGGATAACAATATTACTGGCATAACTGACAGCTGAGATATTTAATTGCGGACTGTTCCGCATTGCTTTTGAGGGAACGTTCTATCAGCTGTAATTTAAGATCGTGGAGTCCCATGTCAGGACTGTACCAATGAAGTTAGTGATGGTCTAAAGGTATGAAAAATAGCTTATGGGGAAAAGCACCGGAAAATTTCGGTACTTGGAAAATTTCGGGACTAGAAAGGGACTCTTTTGTTCGATGGGCAATGGGAACGATGGTGTGGCAGCGGAGATGGATAGGGTAACAGTTGTTGAGTGAAGTTTTTCTTTTGAAGATTCTTATTAAAGAATTGTGAAACGAAAAAGTTGTGAAAAAATCAGAGATTAGGGTGCGGCTGCCAATATTATTGTAAAACATAAACATTCGCTGCAGAAAATCAGTTGCTGAAGTGTCCTGAATACTTACATATTGGGCCCAGAGGTGCAATTAAAGAAAAGTGGCGTTGCTGAAATTATAGGCTGACAAAATCGACGAGAATTCAATCGGGGAGTATTGAAGAAATTGCTAGTTGATCGAGGAATGCTTGGCGAGTACGGACAACTACTGGATGGTCAAGCTAAGTACCGAATAATTTGCTTCAAGGTCCGGATATATTTGTTTGATATACTCATGAGAATTGCTAATGCATGAGCGACTTGTTTTGAAATAGTAATGCAAATTGTGGTTAAAATAGTAATGCATTGATATTCAGTTGAAGTAAAAAAAGAAAAAAAAGAAAAAAATTACTTAGTATGAAAAATTATATTGGTAGATGTAACCATAGCGAAGTAACATATCATAAAGAATCGTTATACCTCTTTTTTTCGTTGACTCATTTTAATTTGAATTCTTTTCATTCGAAAATCTTTGGTGTGGGCGCTGTATTAACTTATTTTCATATATTTTATTTTTATTTTTTATTTCTATAATTTATGAATCTCCATATATTGTTTTTATTTTTTCTGATTGCTAAGATCGGTGTAGCACGAAATTGAGACTTAAATCGGTAGAGATTTGGCCAAATTGTATCATTCTGAAATCGAATTATTCTGTTTTTTTTTTTATTATTTTCACAATATTGATTTTAATTACAATTGTGATAGATTATGGTAGAATAGATTTGACATTAACAAATAATGATTCCTACATGGAATCTCCGCTGTCCATTCCATTAGAACGTGTATATTCGTGTTTGTTTCGTGTGCGTGCCGTAGCACGAAGGTATCGTAAACCCAAATGCTCACGACCAGACTGAGCTAGTCGGCGGGGTGAAGGCACGCAGGGTAAATTTTCCTACGATTCTTTAATTTAAATCATGCTGCACCGACGACGGTTCGACAGAGCTAAGTCGAATGCAGCAGAACGTAGAGATTAAACTTAAAGAAAATGTCAAAGTGAATACCAAGGAACTTCATTGAACTTCAATGTAGAGCCAGGACTAATCGTAAAGGTTTCGAAAGAAAAAGCAAACTTTCTGATTTTAATGCGAATGGTTCAAAACCACCGCTATTTCGAAATATTGTGAAATACACAAAGTTTGGTCCTTGCGCTTTTTGTTTTGATGCCTCGTTTGCCAAAATAAATCTCCAACTCAATCAGATAGCTCTCTGAACCCTTCAGTGCTTTGAGCGGGTCTTGATTTGAAGCGGTTAAAATCAGCCGTGCAACACTAATAATGTTCGATTGAATTAGCTCTTTTAACGTTTTCTGTTAGCAACGAATCTAGATCAGCTTGACCAGCTTGAACAGAAGCCTCTCACGCCATACCGGATCGAAAGTTGTCTCTACATCTAAGACACACACTACCAAAGACTTTATTTTTCATTCAACTGGGTCGCAATCTGATCCCACAGGCATGGAATGGCATGTTAAGTTTGAATTGCATTGCGTGCCTAGTATAGACAGATTCAATATTGATTTAAAGCAGAAACGACCGCATTTGGCAAAATCCAATCCTACAAACTGCTACCATATCCAGCATATTCTCTAGATTTAGGCTCCGGCGACTCTTTTCTGTTTCCAAACCTGAACAAATGTCTGGGCGGCAAGATATTTGTTTCGAATGAGAAGGTCATGACTGAACCAAACGCCTATTGTGAGGGCCTTGAGGAAAGCTATTATTTATACGGAATGAAAAAATTGAAAAAACGCTGGACTAAATGTATAGAGTTAAAAAAAAACTATGGTGAGAAATAAGAAGCTTATTTCTAGAAAAAAAATATTTTATTCCAAAAGTCATTGACTTAACAAACTAACCTCGTATACATAACACATTCTCATATGTAACATGGCACAGATTTATAAACATGTACTTACGCATGTTCAAATATTGCCAAAATCCAACTCCTATGTAACATATATAAACATTAGCTCAGCACACATAGTTAACTTAAGCTTAATAGCATGAGCATTGTAATAAGCGTGAATAGCGAATAAAGTCCACGGCTCTTGAAGAATAGGGTCTCGGAATCGAGCAAGTTTTTTTTTATTTGCTTAGTTTAAAAGTTAAAGAAATCCGTGATTTAAAAAGAAATCTCCTTAACCTACTATCGTCAAAATAGCAAACCTGTAAAAAACGTGGATAATGGACCAATCAACCTTTACTTTTATCAGCTGAAATTTAAGTCCTCAAGAAATCACAATAAAACCCCATTGAAATTCATTGAATGTATTGATCTGATTTAGAAATTCACATAGCCCTATAGCATTAGTGCCATCTATTTTAAAAAAATGCCCCGAAAAAAGCTTTTTATGCTTTAAATTCCAATGCAGTCATTAGATTATGACGAAATTCAGTCAGTAGATGGACATTAGTAGTAGCCAAATTTGGTAGAATTTTCAAGGCAAAGTTAGGATAGGGCTACCAGCTATAGTAGGCGGATTTTTTTGCTCCTCTATCCAGTAGAGAATAGGATATACGCATAGAAAACAACAACACTCCTGCACCAGTGAATTCACTAGTACAGAAATTGTATTCGTCATAGGTAGTTCACGTGCTGAAGTATAGAATGTGCTGATAGAAAAAAGAAAAGCTCATACGAAGTTGTCTTATTTTCTGTGAGATGGCTTTGGTTTTTTGAAGGTTAAGTTGAATGTTTTGATAGTTAGTAAATTAAAAAAAGCAGAAAGTTAAAAGAGATAATTTTCTGTTAGTCCTTTTGCTATTTTCTATCGATTGTGGTAGTGTATATTCGTTATTTTCTCCCTTTATTTTGAGCAGTTGAGTGGTACCACAGCCAATACAGCAACCTATGTCAGTCTTAGCGAACGCATCAGCTGTTTTGTGATGGATCGTTTTTTTGCGTCATTGTTCTATTCTGTTCTGTATCGGAGCAAAAAAACACGCCTAGTATTTTTTGTTATTTTTGTACTAAGAGCTACAGATACGATAGAGATACGGATGATAATGATCTGGCAGTAAAACATTGCCTCACCTCTCCCAACACATTTATCGCATCGAAATGAAATTTATGGGGTGTGTTAATGCTTGCTCCGGTGCCGGTAACTTTGCCAGTAATGAGTATTTTCATAATTTGGGTGTCTAGGAGATACTGCCGTCAAATTTTCAGAGGATAAGCATCCGAGAATGAAAACAAGGTATTTTAGTTTCTTAAATTTTGAAATTTATGCGATTGGTAATCCTGAAAACAATCCTTCTGTATTATCTTCGATACAGGTTGAAAATAATAATGAACACCTTTCCTCTACTTTTCTTTAAAAATCAGTGCTTCTAGCGGTTACTTTGCGTTAGATTTTTCTGCAAATTCCAAACTTTGTACGTTCCTTACATAAGTAATTAAATATATTGCCTATTGTCAATTTTTTTTTGTGAAATAAGTTCTCTGGAACAATTATACTCGATGAATTTTAAGGCGGCTTTAGATATGCGGTGTTTGTCAAATACCGAGCACCTAGTTTGGCAAACTTCGCATATGTGGTTGGGTTGCTCGCCTAGTGCTTGCCCTATGCCAAGCACAAACATTCGGGTGCTCGCTATTCCCGTAGTTTGTCGAACTTTCAACAAACATCAAAGTAGACGAGCACTGTGTTTGGGTATGTTCGGATCCCCGCTTTACACATTCGGTATTTATAATTACATATAATGTCAACTGAATCTGCTGAATCAACATCCATATTTAAATCCATGTTTAAAGATATAAATATAATTAATTATTAATGCTCAGAGATGCAGCAAATATTTCGCTTTTTTCACACAAAAATTGCGGGAGGGAACCACGACGAGCAGCTCGTACATGTTCCAGTTTTGGCAAACATTCGGCAATCCCCGAATATCTAATTCACTGTGCTTGTCATTCCGCAAGCACCAAACCAAATGACTTGACTAGGTGTTCGGTATTTGGCGAATAGGAGGTGTTTGACAAACACCGCATATCTAAAGCCGCCTTTATATTAAGAAACTGTCTCATTCATTTTTTATCTATTCCTTTCATCAAATCAATCAATCATTCAGGCAATGAAGCAAATATTGCATTTCAGGCTCATTTTTGTTATTATCCAGTAAGCCACATAATCTATGATGGCTTGAAACATAAAGCCACTATATCTAAAAAGTGCACAAGCAAACTTCGAGATATTATCGAAAAATGATAAGTGATTGCAATGTGAAAGGTGGCGTAAAATTGCATAACGCCTAAACTAATGAATATTTCAGTAAAAAAAAAAATTTATTCTGAATTTAAGTAGTGTCGTTCATGAAGCTTAACAATTTCTTCGCTTGCGTCAAAACGTATAATACAAAATCTACTGAAGCTATGGCTTTCAAATAAATGCGTACTATTCATGTATTCGATCAATGTGAACGATAAATGTGTACGATAGTATGTACATTTTTCTTTAAAAATTTTAGTAACTGTAATATTAAATATTAGTAAGACCTAAGGGCAGAGACATAAATAGATTCATCATGCAGCAGCAATACAAATTAATAAATTATTTAATGCGGGAAACATCAAGTATTTTAATTTGTGGTTCATTATTTGCCTATAGTGACGAAAACTACCTGTTCCAAATAAGTTAAAGATATTTGAACATTCGCAATCATAAATTTTTCAAAAACATGAAAATTCTAAAGTTTACTAATTTCCAATAAATATTACCTACAGTTTCAATGACGAATATTTGTTACTATCCCACTAAACATTTCGTCAATTTCTGGATGATTTAGTCTTTTGATTTGACCGAAAACAAAACTATTGGATCGCTTTAGGTCATAATATGCAACCAAATCAGTATCTGGCTCTCCATATCAACCGCGACCTACACCTACTTCAACTGCTTTCGGTCCTCATATCTGAAATCTTCACAATCAAATTTGTCCACCGTAAACGAGCAGCACGTAGCAACGCCTCCGCGATAAATGCAATAAATCTTCATCTCGGACACTTTAAATTCAAAGTTAATGTTAATCATAGCGACGAATTTTTGATTGAGAAGAGTATCATCTCGGCCATTAATTGGGAGTAGTGACCAATAGATACAAACCTGAACGGTTCAGTATACGCGTTCGGTTCGAACGGAAACAGCTATTCGAGGAAGTAGTAAATCGGAGTGTGATCAAAGATGTTTTTACCACGAGTTACCTGATTCAGTTTGAACCTCATGTGCGTGTTCAAGATTTTGATAAAATGATCGGCGACGATCTTCTATTGTGAAATTTTTATGGTGCGTTGATCGAAACATTACGTTAGTTCATTCATATACACAAGTACGGTTTGATTGAAAGTGAACTGTGCGACAGTGCAGCAAAAAGTGTTGTGAAAGTGTTACTGAATGAAAACACCAGTTCCCCAAAAATTCAGATCCTGCCCATATCTCCATAGCTTAGATGAAACCGCCCTCGCAATCGTTTAATTTATGGCTAACATAAGTCGCGACATACTGTTAGGAATCGCAATCAGTAGCCAGCAATATACAACACAGGTGCTCTTGTTATCAGCGAATTATAATCTATGATCAATGGGCTGTTTCTCGCAATCAGTGCAAAGCAAACGACGATGTGAAAAGTGTACCTGTGAAAGTTTTCGTATACGCTTGTAAGTCGTGTATTCACCCTCTCAGCTATACCTGTACACTCACACATCCACGCATGTTTATCGCTCCAGGGTGAATAAGTATGTTTGTGATGATTTATTACCGCGACAATAGGCGAGCTACTAACAAACGGCCGATAAGTCTGAGATTCAGGAGGTAAGCAGGGAAGCAACCGCGAATGGTAGCTGTTTACTCATAACTAAATAATATTTACACATGTCGATTCTATTCGAATATTAATAAAAAATTGATGGATACCAAAATAACCAGACTACCGTGAAAATGTGTAGTTGAAAATAATGCTGGAGAAGCACCGATATGAAAACGGTAACGGCGTTAATTGGATGCGTAGGCTGTGAATTGTCAGTTCATGTATTTTTACGAAATGATTTCATGGTGCTGAGTTTTTTTGAAGAATTCTTAATTGATGTAACGAAAAGGTGAGAATCGATGAAATATTATAGTCGATTTGTTGTATGTTCAAAGGAACTACATACATTCAACACACATTGCGAACATTGTTTTTATAAACTTAAACAAAATGCTTGATGATGAGACTGTATGGAAGAACTAATTAACATGAAATTTACAGTTGGATTGGAAAATACTTGATGCAGACATGAGTTTCAATTCCACACTGATTTTTGACTTGTTTAAAGACAAACGCTCTGACAAATATGCCTGCAAAGTAAATAAAAGCCGAAATGTTACACTTCAAATGGAATAAATGAGATAAACTAATTAATAACAGATGAAAAACCTTCAATTTTTACTCAAGATAATATTCGCATCATAATTTCTCAAGATTAGTTGATTATTGCATCACAAATGTGTGAACATCGTGTCGAAGATGATTTATTATGAAATATATGATGCTATATGCATAGTATTATCTAGTTCTTTTGACTAAAAAACCAGAAACTTTGTTATAGTTTTCGGTTTTTAGCATTTTGCATAAGTTAAATTTTAGTTTCTTATATTGCCTTATAATTTTTGCTGCATGTACACTGTAATGGGTTCTCAAGAGTGCTTTTTAAATGTGATTGCCTTTTAATAATACACAAACTTCATTTGTGATGCCAATTTTTTCCGGTAACTCGAAGAAAGTATCATATGTACGCAGCTCGAGCCTGAAATACGAAGTTTGCCTAATGTTCACTAAATGATTCGTCATCATAAAGTGGAGACATTTCGTCACAGGTGACGGAATTAAATAGTTTGATATACAATTCCAACACGGTGTATGAACATTAAGGCATTAGTAGTCATTTTGAATTTGAAAAGATTCAGAATAAGAATTTGCAATTCCAACTATTTTGAATTTCAAAAAGATTACTACTTGCAACTACAAAGCTTGTGCAAATATTGTCTCTGATAGATAATAGATAATAATTTATTCAGCGTCTTATCATATATACAATTCTCTTATTTCTATGTTAAATTTAATAAATAAACCTATATATTTATAATTTAATTACTTGAGGATGGTGCCTAAGCTTTATTTCCTCGTTCAAAACATATCATTTTTACAAAATTTTTTAAAATATATATTTTCTTAAAATTAGTAATTGACAGGTTTCCTTTTGCTGTTGCGCTGGACTGCTCTCGATGTCGATTTCGTTCGTTTCCTATTGATTTCCTCTGGGGTGTCGTTGATGATTTTTCGATGATCCTCTATTGGATTCAGCCTGAAAATATATAAGCAGAAGTCTCGTTTTCACGAGGATTATGCGTAGCCGCTAGGTTCAAGTAAGCCTCGAATGGTGAAGGGTAGATATTGCTAGGGGCTTCAGAAGTGATTTCGGAGAGATTACGAATTTGAGGGTTCAGGTGGTTCTGGCATTTCGCCAGGAATTTTTCGCCGAGTTCAAGAAGGTATTTCTGAAGAGGAGGCATGTTAATTCCTTCATATAGCTCTGTGTTAGAGAAATAGCAATTTTCTGATTTAAAATACTTTCCAGTGCAAGAACGAAGGACTTTCCTTTCAAATTTTGCCAGTTTTTCTCTATGGCTTTGAGATATTGTCATCCAGATTGGGAAACCGTAGCTCAGTATGGGTCTGATCAGTTGTCGGTACATAAGAAGCTTTGTTCTTTGAGAAAGAGGGGACGATTTTTTTTAACAGAGGATAGAGTTGATGATAAGCATAGTGAGCTTTGACTAGCGTATTTTTCCCATGAAGATGAAATTTATTTCTATCATCGAAGGTGATTCCCAGGTATTTTACTGATTTATTTACTTGAACTTCAGAACCGTTTATTCTCAGGGGCATTGACTTCTTTTTGGTGCCAGATGGTTTGATTAGAAGGACTTCAGATTTTGCAACGTTAAGTTTGATCCCCCATTTCTTGTAATAATCACTGAGTGACGTGATTTGTCTTTGTACACGAATTGTGGCGTACTTAGGATTAAACGCTGAAGCGTAAGTAAGGGAGTCATCCGCATACAGGAGGGTTTTGGCCTGATTATTTTGTTCACATGGCTGATCTGCAGTAAAGATATTAAAGAGGATGGGGCCTAGAACTGAGCCTTGAGGTACACCACTAGAGATTATTTTGGTTGGAGAGATTGCTTTTCCTATTTGGACGAAGAAGTGCCTGTTGGTGAGGAAACTTTGTATTATTTTGATAGTGTCAACTGGAAAATTGTGTTGTATGAGTTTATAAACGATTCCATCTATCCATACAGAGTCAAAGGCTTTCTCAATGTCTAGAAAGCAGGCAGTGGTTGATTGACCTGTTTGAAGTGCCTTTGAGGTGTCACACTGAAATCTAAGGAGGGCATGAGTAGTTGAATGTTGAGCCCTGAAACCAAATTGGGCAGGAGGTATAATGTTTTTTTCTTCAATGTGAGGCTGCATTTTCTTTAGAATTATTCTTTCTAAAATCTTTGCTATGTTAGAAAGAAGTGAGATAGGCCTGAAATTACTCACGTCGTTTGAATTTCCTTTCTTGGGGATGGGGAATATTTTTGCGACTTTCCAAGGGATCGGGAAGTAGCAATTGTTAATGCAGTTATTGAGAATAACTGCAAAGGCACAGTAAGCACTGATGGGAAGGTGTTTTAGAACACACATAGAAATGTTGTCTGGGCCAGAAGACTTTTTGTTGTTGCTTGTTTTGATGATTGCGGCCAAATGAACGGGGTTAATGAATATCTGCTGGTCAGTGGGACATATTGCCAAGTTTTCTGTTGTAAATGGGGTCAGATGTGGGAAACTATTGATTTCCAAGAAGGATTTTATAGTGCTTTCTACTTCAAAGGAAAGCTGTGGATTTTCAAAATGATTCGAAGAGTTGAAGGTTCTTTCGAACCGATTTGCAAAAGCTTCTGATTTTTGTTCATCTGAACTCAAAAGTTGATCGTTGAGTGAGACTTTCTGGAGAGAAAATGACTTACGGCCAGTAAACCTATTGATATGTTTGAACATATCTGGGCCTGGTTTCACTACCCTTAGTGCTGCCTTAAACTTTAAATCCTGCCAGTTTGTTACAACTTGAGCTATAGTTGCTGACATGGTTTTAATTTGCTCTAACACTTGTCTGTATTCGATGTTAGCTCTATTAAGGTTCCTGTGATAGATGCGATTGAGCCTTTTTCGAAGTGTCTTCCGTTCTTCGAAAAGGTTTTCAATGAACGGTGGTACGTTTTGATACTTATGGGAGCGAGGTGTGGTTTGCGTCTTGTAACTGTCTATAGTGGATTCAATGGCATTTGAAACATTTATTATGAGAGAATCGATTTCCGGATTCAGGAGACTCCGATCTGTTGCAAATTGAATTTGTGAGATATTTGCGTCAATTGTTTTAGCGAAATCTCTCCAGTCTATTGATTGGTAAGGGAAGTGAAACTGGGGTTCTTGTAGGACTATAGAAGGTTTTGAAGAAATGTGGAGAGAAAGTTCTACTGCCATGTGATCTGATTCAGCAGTTTTAGTTGTAATACACAACCGATTTGTATCATGATCGAGAAGACTTGCGGATATAATAAAGAAGTCAATGAATGAATGGCCTCTAGGATGGGTTGGGTTTGGAGATGGAATGATAGCCCAATCAAGTTCCAAGATGTTATCATACATCCAAGAAGTCAATACTCTTCCATGTGCATTGACAAGTGAATCGTTCCAGTTTGGGTGTCTGCTGTTGAAATCGCCTCCGAAAACAACATGTGAAAAGTTACGAGAAAAGGTTTTAAGTATAGAAAGATCTGATCTGAAATCAGCTGATCTGGCAGTGCACGGGACATATAAAGCACATAGGAGGATACAATCGCTATTCTGCAGTGCAAGCCTACTGGTGCAGACATTCACGGTACTAAGTGTGGGTGGAGTTACTTCTATAATATTCAGCTCTTTTTTGAAAAGAATTGCTGTGCCTGAGCCGTTATCACACCTGAGAAGGGTGTGATCTGGAAATGAAGGTTTATGGCGAGAAGTGAGGTGAGTTTCAGAAAGAAACATTATATCAGGCTTATATTCCTGTAAGAATTTTAGAAGTGCAAGCCTTTTGGCATGCGAGACAAGAGACCCTACATTTAAACATGTGATTTTTAAGTTCATGGTGAGCACATGCTGAAAACAAAGCTCATGAAAGCAAGATTTTTTTCTTGCTTGTCACTTATTTTCCTGAATTTGGGAAGAAACTCTTTTACTTTTTTTATGAGGCTGAATAGGTCCATACCTGTGATCTCCATGCTGTCTTTCATGCAGAAATCAAAAGCATCCTGTTCAGCCACTTTAGGTTTGTTCGTGTGCAATGTTTTTGGTTTTTGAGACTGAGGTTTACTAGCAGCTACACTGGCATATGAAATATTATTATTGGTAAATGTACTTACTGATTTTCGTATAAACTGCTGTCTTTGCGTTTTTTCTTCTCGCCTGGTTTCCATCTGTTTTTTGATATGGGTAAACGCACTGCATCCTCGGTAATTTGCTGGGTGTCCATACTTTCCACAATTGACGCAGTACGCCGGGGACTCCTCGCTGGCATCATTCTTTCCACGCTGGCACTCTCCTGGCCGATGTGACTCGTTACACTTGACGCAACGATACTTCATGCCACAGTTTGTGGCAACATGTCCGTATGCTTGACATCTGAAGCACTGTGTAATGCCTCGTGGTCGAAGTCTTTCGAAATGAACCTTCTGGTTGAGAAGGTATCGGACTTGGGCTAGCTGCTCTAGTTTCCCGTCGGCTGGTAACTGCACCAGGAACATGTCGAGTTGAATCCCTCGTTGTTTGGACCTTGATGTTTCGAAACGTTGAACTTTTTGCCAGCTAGTGCCTGGCAGCGCTAACTCTAGGGCTGCCTTAACTTCTTCCGCAGAGAACGAATGGTGAATGCCTCGCAGAATAGCTGATTTCGATTTCTCGTCTCGTGGTGTGTACATGAAACATTCAACACCATCTTTCTTTAGCTGCTCGAAAATTTTCTTTGGCTCCGTCGTTTTAATGATCGTTTTCCTGCCGCGATTGGAGATTTCCAGCTCTCCTACCTTCTCTCTGATGCTCTGCTTAAAGTTCCTCACGTTAAGGTTTTCGCACACTATCGGAGTTTTGCTCTTCTTGGTCGTTAATATTGTCTCTGCTATGATACATCTATTTATATACTCACAAACATCAACGAATTTCAGTGTTAATTTTAGCACTCTACACTTTTCTGTGCATCAATTTTTTCGTGTAAGAATAAATGACAAAGTGAGTGCCGGAATTCCATCATATCAGCGTACTAAACTTTAATTGGAGTTGTCTGTTCCTTTTAAAACTAGAGTGTGTATGCTAAACTGGGTAATAATACTTCATATATACATATAATATGGGGGCTATATTCTTCTTAGTGGTTTTCAAATGTAACATTAAGGACAGTAATTTCCCATTTTACAAATGTAATTAGTGTGTGTGTGTGTGTGTGTGTAGCCTTAATTACCGTTTCATTTTGTGAGCTACAATTATGAACTACGTTGAAATTTTTATTGTTTTCAATGGTTTTCATTGTAGGTTGTACTGTGGCAGCCACAATCATGAGTGAAATAGAAAGAGTAACATGTAATATATGAATATATGCAAGTGCCGTATTTATTTCGATTGGTGCATGTATGACCTTAATTCTCTCGTGGTGGTTAGGTTAGGTTAAAGTGGCTGCCCTTTAGATCAACCAGGGACAACTTGTTCAGTTTTGAGAGAAAAGGAGCACCAATTACCACCAGCCTTCTCCTCGCCAACGCCAGGTACTGACACAAGAGGTGGAGGACGGACTCCTCCTCACCTTCAGAGCCACAACTCCGACAGAAATCGGTGAAATGCACTCCCAATCGCTGTGCATGCCGTCCTATGAGGCAGTGGCCCGTAAGAACTCCCACAGTACAGCGTAGAGCGCTTCGAGTTAAGCCTAGTGCGATGTGCATCCATGTATACCCAGGACTGCCTTGCTATTGCACAGGATGATTCATCTGCCCAGGACCTCCTAGCATCCTCGAGATATTTTTACCAGATGGCCAGTTTGACCGATGTCGTCGGTAGTGCACAAAATCTTTAGTGGGATTCATGTCCAGCAAATTGGACGCAGCTTTTAAGTAGAAAGGCTATACCATGAACACTAGAAATAATATTTTTTAATTTTATAAGATATTAAGAACTTGATACATTTTTTTTTTCTAAGAAAACTATTTCACATCATATTGGCTGTGAGGCCAAAATCGGGACTTATCCGCATTTTCAGTAGTTTTTTTCGTAACGCATAATTTTTTTCATAATTTTTTCACTTAATTGATAAACAAACATTATATCTGCAATTCCTCATAACTTTTTTCCTTATTTCATTCGGAATCTGACAGATATTGATCATATTTCATAACGTACTTGGCCACATCATTTTGGCTGTCAGCCACTGTATGTAGCTCTTGATGAGCATGATATTTATTTGGTTACAAATTCTATACAAATATTCATTCTTGAAAACCTAGCTCTGAGGGGAACACTGTGATGCCTATTTGAGCCAACCTTTGACTGATTATCAATGTGATCACGGAAGTATAGTTCCAACCTTGGTGAACGTTTTTACTATAGTTAATGAAAATTGCTTAACTTATGCAATAATCAATCGTATTTACAAACAAATCACCCATTCAATTATTCCCAGCAGAATCAATTATTCAAAACAAGTTGCAAATCAATTGCACTACAAGGCACACTATGCACGTCATATGTGCTCATAGGAATGCACACACTCATAATGTAGGTAGTAATATGATACATCGTAATCATAATTGTTATTTCATGACTATTTACAAATGATATAGATGTAGGTATGTATATGCACATACTGGATGATGAATAGCCATTGCAATCTTTCAATCAATCAGTCAATTATTTGAAAATTACGACTTTGCCAACAATTTATTTGCGTCCAAGTCGCCATCATCAAGTACATCGTAAATAGATCTACTATTTGCAGAAGGGACTGACTAAAAAACACGTGTGCAAGCTTAAAATAGGCTTCAGTCACTTATTCATGCTTTTGTCAACTTGGAAGCGTCCATTAAAATTCGAGACTCCCTGACAAATTGAACAGTGACCGTGGAATATTGTTTTTAATTTTAGTTCACGGAAAATTGTATCATGTCTTGGTAGTTGAACGTCTTGTGCGAAATTCCTGAATACATACATGCATACATATTTATGAGAGACATTTAAAATCTTAACATTGTTGGTGGGTTAGATTTGATTCAGCTTTGGCGCCAGTAAAAGGATATACTACGATCTTGGCTGAAATTCTTAAAAAGCTAAACATTTGGAAAATGAGTTGTTTATCAACCCTAGAATGATAACCCACGTCACAGAGGCGCCTACGAAAGCTTAATATAGCTTTCTCTTTTCAACCGTCACGTGTACGCATTTGTCCTTCTTAACCAACTCAATCGTAAATCAGCACTCTCCAAAAGCGGCTGCGCGCATGCGGTAAGGATCACGGTTTTCTAGTTATAACAGGTCGATGCGCTCGAGAGGCGTATGGTTATTGTTTGAGTAACTTTCAGCGTAGTTTCATTTTTAAAGTATTTTGGATTTTATGTGGACTAAGAACAAATTTTATTATGTTTTCAGAAAATATTATTGTTGTTATTATATGTTGTTATTATATATATATATATATATATATATATATATATATATATATATATATATATATATATATATATATATATATATATATATATATATATTGTTGTACACAGTAAATCCTTAAGTGAAAGTGAAAAAATTAAATTATTAGGCATAGAAGAGGAATCTGAGGCCAGTGATGCTCAGCAGAGTAATAGTGAATTAGAAGATCATTTAAGCGAAGACGATGTGCAAAGTGACTTTGAACATGGATTCATTGATATTATTCCTGAAGATGTACAAAGTACTTTTGATGATCAAGAGGAATCGTCACAATCTGGCTCTTTACCAGCACCGTATGATCGGATGGATATCGAACGTGATCGGCGTATTATTATTCCAAGTCGAGCAGTGATGACAGGTAAGAACAAGCATCGTTGGTCTACAGTTAAGGGTCAAACGCATTCAACGAACTTCTATCAACATCGTTCGGACAAGTAGAGGTCCAACTCGTATGTGCCGAACTATTCACGATCCCGTTTTGTGCTTTGATCTCTTCATCACTGATGAAATAATTGAGGAAATCGTTGAATGGACTAGTTTACAAATAACTGCAAAACGCCGAGAAAGCATGACTAAAGCCACTTTTAAAGACACGACTTCACTAGAAATCTGGGGTTTGATTGGGATTCTTACACTGAGTGCAGCAATGATAGACAACCATTTGTCTACTGAAGAACTATTTGAATTGTTTTTGCGGGATGATTAAAATTGAACAACTTTTTATTAACATTAAAAATTTTAATCTACATTGAAAATTCTATTTTGACAAAGTGGTTTCGAAAGTATGCACTGCTTCTCATCAGACACCAGCACACAGTGCACACTTGACTGGCGTGACCACTCGCAGTTGGAAATCATTACATTTGTATTTATGCTAGTTGTGACAAATTTTAACATCTCCGACTTATGTCCATGGATATAATTTTACTTAGTAAAGGTCATTGAATTTGATCACGGTTCCCTTCTTGTCTATAAATCAGCATAGGCAACGTATATCATTTCTACAGCATCGAAGCCGAGCATATTGATCTTTCTCTTTTAATCATCCCGCAAAAACAATTCCAATTTGATTCTGCTTTCGGAGGCTGATTCCGCAAAACGATCGAGTTTCCCGTTTCAATATGCTCGGCTTCGATGCTGTAGAAATGATATACGTTGTCTATGCTGATTTATAGACAAGAAGGGAACCGTGATCAAATTCAATTACCTTAACTATTTGATAGTTCATTTTCAGGAACGAGATACGTAGCTGTCATGAGTAGGGATCGATTAAACTTATTAACAAGGTGCCTCAGGATAGCTGATAAGTCTCTGCGGTATGCTGTTCGTCAAGAAGAAGTCATGCCAGTGAGAAAAGTTTGGGAACTTTTCATAAACCAATGCCAGTTGAACTATAAACCAGGAGGACATGTAACCATTGATGAACAATGGCTCGGATTTCGCAAACGATGTTCATTCTGGATGTACATCCCGAATAAGCCTGGTAAATATGCGACAGTGGAATCAAATACATGTTAAACATTATGCCATATATTGGAAAGGCCACAAAAACGAATGGGGTGCCCCAAGGAGAATATTACGTAAAAGAACTCTCACGCCTCATTCACGGCACAAACTGAAACATTACACGTGACAATTGGTTCCCGTCAGTTCCTAAACCATACAAGCTAACACTTATAGGAACAATCAGGTCAAATTAACGTGAAATACCTGAGGAGATAAAAAATACCCGCTCTCGACCTGTAAGAACATCCATGTTTGGTTATGATAGATTTTTGATACTTGTTTCTTACAAGCCAAAGCCATCTAAGATGGTTTATCTTTTGTCTTCTGTGATGAGAAAGGCGTGCTCAATGAAACAACCGGTAAGCCAGAAATAGTCATGTTCTATAACCAAAGTAAAGGTAGTGTAGCCACATTTGACCAAATGTGTTCTGCAATGTCCTGTTTTCGTGAAACTAACAGATGGCCAATGACAATGTTTTATGGCATTTTAAGTATGACTTTCCTCAATTCATATGTTCTGTATTGCCATAATATCCAAGCGAAAAACGAGAAACCTTTGAATCGTAGAGAATATATGAAAAAACTCAGCGATCAGTTGACTTCACCGTACATGAACAACAGACTAGAGTCCCCATCTTTGCCAAGACATGTGAGAAATAAAATTACAAATATTGTCGCTTGACCTACTGAAGAAAACTTAGGAACTAATGTAGATGAACCTTTGGCAAAAAACGCCGATATTGTGATTTGTGTGCCTATAAAAAAAGGAGAATGTCCAAGATGACAAGTGTGAAATGTAAAAAGGCTGTTTGTGGTGAGCGCAAGAATGATGTGTGTAATGAATGTCTATAAGATACTATTTTTGATCTCATTCACTTTTTCCATTTTGATTATGTTGTGATTTAAGAGAGAAAACCGTTGATGTATGTATTTTTTTTATATTTGATATCAGGTTTTTTATAAAAACTGTTGATATTCGCATGTATTTTTAGTAAAAAGTACTTATAGTTGTAGAAAATAAAACAAACATGAATGAAAACTTTGTTTAATTTCTAAAATAGGACACACACTTTATTGTAGAGTAGAAAAAAAAATTATTTGAAATAAAATAAACCTTCAATATCATGCATCGAGTATCGTGCGCCTCAGAGACGTATGGTTATCTTCAATGCTATTCCCAAGAGGGTTATCATTCTAGGGTTAAGGGTGAAGCCAGAAAATTTAACTTGCAATTTGTTTCGATTCTTAATCAAATATTCACGAATACATTTAAATCCAGTATTCTGAGAACATCGGAAATATTAACGACACGAAGCAGTCTTGTGTGCTTTGCAGCTTATACTAAAAATGATCTAAGTAAATGAGCATTCCTATGTACGGCCGTGTCTATAAGCTACTTATTGAACATGCTCCATTCACGGCAATTGCGTGCCACTTAACTTATTCTTGACAGGCTTAACCTACTGCGGTTGGTCCCTAAACCATTAGCTGTGATCGACACGCCAAAGTTCAACTGAACTACTTAAAAGAGTCTGATGCTAGATTTCACCTTTATTTCTTCCTCGACTAAGTACTAAGCATGCTGGAAAAATATATCCTATACTTGAGGCTTCCAATAGACTCACCATCATTCATATCAGTCGGGAAATCAATCATGGCCCCGAGCATCAAAGCCGAATTTGAGTCAAATCTATAACATTATTGAATAAAACATCTGAAAACTACCCACGACGACAAGCCTATAAACCCGCATCTTATATTATTAATAGTCCGACCCATGTCAATTTCAATGTGGGAAAGCGCTCAAGCATCAAGCAGCTATGCATACAATAATTTTCCGAAGGTTACGTTTAAGATTTTCCTGCTATTTAATATTCTCGCTGCGAACGAGCGTTCCACTTTCACTTAAACGATGGTTAATTATTCAAAATTTTTGAATTCACCAATGGAATGGAGATGGTATGGCATCAGGTGAGCATGTGAACTTAAGACGAAAAAGGAACAGGATAAGAAAAGAACATCATTAGAAAGGGTAGTTTCATTAGGTTTATGAAAATGTTTCGAATAGAATTAAATTTCCGGTAAAGTGATCCGTCTGTTTAATGATTAATTAGGAATACAGTTAATTTGCTGTGACGTTGAGACGGAATCTTTTCATTGTAACCGTTTGCATGGAAGTGATGTTTGCATGTCCAATGCTTTTTGTGAGTTCGCATCAATTCTTTGAACAAAGATTAATATTAAATAGTTTAACAGCAATGCAAGTAGTATATATAAAGTCACATTGATTTTCGGAAACTTGTAGAAAATAGATTATCTTTCTACATCGTCAGTTATTATTGCCTTTTTTCGAAATAAAAGGCTATGAATTGGATTAATAATTTAGTCAACGGAAGGATCACTCAGAAAATTGTCTCATTTTGAACACGATTATATCAACTGAATAGTAGAAAAGACATGTAGTGTATGAAAATATTCACGTGCCGTAGCTATTTTGACTGGTGCAAGTGTGATCTTAATCTCCTCGTAGCGGTTGCTGCGAAGAATGTTTCCTGAGAAACAAGTTCAGTCCATTCCAATTCTAGTTGACAAGAGACCGATAGAGCATAATATTTCCTGAGAAACAAGTTCAGTCCATTCCAATTCTAGTTGGCAAGAGGCCGATAGTTTCTTCCGTAATAGGTTTCTGTAGCGCCCATAACTACTTCAACAGCAAGCCTCGGAACCGGACTGATACCAAAACAACGACTACGTATAAAAAAAAACCAAATATTTTTTTTTGGAATGGTAGATCACTCTGCAGAACCCGAGCTGATCTAGAGTTGACCGATGCTATGTATTAACCGACTTCAGCGCTTATTCTCTTGGAAGAATTCACCCAAACTTTTTCTGCTGGCGATATTTGGCGAAGTTTTGTCTAACTGTCAAGTAATCCCTCAGCTGACAAATTTGACATTGTTTGTGTGTAATTGAGTGAAATGGACATCACCCCACTTTTGGCTCTTTTGCTTGTTTTGCCAGTTTTTACCCGATATTTACTTCTTTACTTTTGCAGGTTTTGACAAACTTTCTCCCACCACTGAAGTAAGTTTTTACCCAAAAACTGTTTACCCGTGAAGCTGGGAAACAAAATAATATGACATACACTACAGCTGTCATTCAAATAAACATGTGTTCGATTTAATGTTCCTAGGCAGCTAGAAATGAAGTTTACAACGTTAATGCTAACAATTTAAAGCTATGCTACCTCCGTTTCCGAAGCAAATTTATAAGCATCAGCCTCTTAAACAATCACTGATCAACGGAAAAGTCTACTGATGACGAAAAAGATATAAAATGCGAACAGTTTGAGCAGACCCTTAATGCCTACATAATACATGAAAAATGAAACTTGAAAAATCTAACGCCAAAAACGTTGGGAGCCTATATTTGGGCACTGATCGTGCACTCTTGCATGAGAACACTAATGATAACGCATTTAAAGTCATAGAACTAGTATCATCGAAAAAATTGTTTGTAGTAAAAACCACGTTCCCGTGTAAGGATATCCATAAAGTCACCTGGCCATAGACTGATGAAGCCAAGCCTGATGACGAGACGATCGTACTAACACGCCAACATAGACTCGGAACAGTCTTGTGTTGGCATGTGTTTCCGAGTGCGGATTGCCAAGCATACATAGGCTTACTGCGTCCACAGATTAGACGTAGGTTGGAAGCTAACATGCTTTGAAAACACTTGTCGGTAGAATTTCTGATGCCATTTTTGTCTTTGGTTGCAGAGATCGGAGCCACTAGTTTGACGGTAAATTCAAATTAGTGGCCACAGAAGGAGGCATATGAAAAGCTCAGAGGCACGGAAGAAGTACTTCCAAATTAGACATTTCACACGCAAAAGTTTTACCAACTATCCAAAACATGGCGCAATATACACCACATGCACGCACTGTCAAAACAAAGAGGGTAATCTGATCAACAATTTGGAGAGCATTGTAGAGGGATGGGGAGCACACTTTGATGAATTGAAAAATCACAAATACCGAGGAGCTGGAGGCAATTCAAGAAGAATGCCTTGTGTTGCCGACACCTAGCCAACCAGTCGGCTAAAACCAAACTAATCTCCAAAGCCGATGGTATACTAGATCAGTTAATAAAATATGGAGGACCTACGTAGGACTAAGCTACGTATGAAAGTATAGTCCACGTATGGGAGCCCAAAAAATGGTAGAAAATTGACGGAAGGGAGAAATATGAAACGAGCAAGTATAACGTAAAGCAATTATAGGGGTATAATATTTTTGAGTATCTCCTATAAGATAGTCTCTGCGATCCTCCACGGTCGGATAATCCCATACGATAAAGCCATCATCGGCCAATATCAGAAGAATGTGGAAGTTTGATATTCCGCTCTAATATCTATTCATGGACTTCAAAACTGCCTCTGGCAGCCATGAAAGAATTTAACCTACCAAATAAATGAATACGACTCTGCAGGGTGACTATAGCTAACCAAGAAAAAAGCCAAAATAGCCAGATTCTTTACCAGGCCAATCAACATATTCAATTGTCTAATAAGCTTCTGACCTGCCACGTCTTCAATTTTGCGTTAGGACAAGTAACCATAGACTCTGATATATCAACAAAATGGACTGTCGTCCCCAAGTGCAACTGGACACCATGCCTAATCGGGATATCTGAGCAAAACGTTTTCTTCATTCACCTAGAGTGAGTAATGCAAAAACTGCGGGCTTAATATGAATAATGAAAAAAAAATTAAATATAAATTGTATATCCAACATATGTTTACATATTTAGAACTAATTAAGAGTTGGAGAACCGGAAATTAACACATACCTGACACAGTACAATCACGTGATCTCTTCACTAAGCTACGCGAAATCGAGAACGGTACGGGACCTTATTTTGAACCAGACCTCGGAAATCTGTATGGGATTCTCAATAACGCTCTCATATCGTGGCTATTTGCGAGAATGCTACTTGCGAGTGAAACCGATAATTTTTTTTATCATTATCAGCCAAAGGGACAGACAGCCTTCGCAGCTGCTTCGTAAAATGAAGCAGTTGGGAGGTTCGATGGTTAAGTAGGATCTGCTGAGAGTCCTCAGGTCACAGCGACTTCGGATCAAACACAATTTATTTTAGCCTGTTCACCGGAAACCATCCTTGACAAACCAGCGGTAAAAGCTGATAATACGAGGCTGATAACCACAACAATACGAGATAATCTTTTCTGCATTGTCGTCAGACGTCGCCGAGCTAACTGAATAATTAGTTACTAAATATTAGTTAGTAATAGTTGCTAAACTGGCACTCGCACACACGTTCGTACTCTGGATCTCGCACTTAATCTGGCTCTCTATCAGAAAATCAGTAGCAAACTACTCAACCAAGCTGCTTCTACCACAGCAACTATTTAATAGTTGTTTTATTCAGACGTTAGGCGAACGCGACTTATCACCTATCTCCCGACTTATAATTAAACTGGAATAAGTACTCGGTAGCGAGTTTTTATAAGACCGCTTTATTGTCGATGATTCTGTGTCAATTTTCAATACAAAAGTGGGCGAATGATCGATCTGGAGATCCTTTAACTATTTTGTCGATTTTTTAACTTCCTTTTCTATAAAAGGCACATATAGATAGTGTAAGCTTCCGAAACTGAAATATCCTCTGATCCCTGGATGCCAGCCCTTCTCTAAAAATACCATGCTATCCCGGTCAACACAGGGTTCTCTCAGCCCTACAAACAGAAGGTAACGCTGAATCTTAACCACTGGCCTTGCAATAGTATGACGCTGCATATATGCTGTCTTTCAACAGTAGCTGGTCGTCTTCACTTCGTTGAAGGATATCCAATCCTCCTTATACAAGAATTGCATACTAAAGTAATCGTCTTTGCAATAAAGGTAACTAAAGCCTACCATAAAATCTCAGTCGAACCAAGTGATATTCCTAAGAACCCCATCGACACACCGTCCAGACTTATTGAATTCATCCAAATGAATTTTAGATTTTGCAATCAGGTGCATACGGTCCAGTGATTTATCCACGAAGCTCTACATGGATTGAAATTCTGCTTCATCTGTCCCAATGACATTTTGGTAGCTTCTACTTCCGAGTATCAGAACACCTTTAACTTTAAGTCAATATTCCCACGATTTGCGGATCATGGACTCATCCTTAACTTCAAGGAGTATGCTCCATCGGCCATTAGTCAAATTTTTAAGTTTGTGAGGATTAAGCCCCCCACATATTGGGCTCAGGCAATTATAATGGCCTAACTCTAAATAGATTTTTGAGGATGGTGAACTTCTATTGTTACTACCTTCCTCACATAGCTAGGATGCAGCAGCATATCAACGCCTATCTTTTCGGCTCTGAGAAAGAGGGTGCTAAAACAATCGGGTGGCATCCTGAAGCTACCAAAGCTTTCGACGAAGTAAAAACTGCCCTCTACTACCCTTAAACGCCAAGCTTGGTCTATTCGTAGACGTATCAACTACCGCTATAAAGCAAAATAGATTTTCCAAAGGAACATCTACTAATACTAATTTTACTAGCAGCCTCCTGCTATTGACCAGCACTGTTAATTGTATTTTATTTATACTGATTTCTCGAAAGAGATTAACTGCAGGCATTGCAGGCTTCGTTTTTTACAATTAAACATACCGTGAGAGTCAAAAGTGATAGCACACTTAGAAATTTCATTTTTGAACTAACATATTTTTCTAACTGTAAGGTATAGGAAACAGTTGAATATCTCAAATCAAAGTTTTATATATTTGTAAGAAATTATAATCATTTCATAGCAGTTTATACAGTACTTACCACTTGATATTCAAAAACATTGTAAGAGTGTTATTTTTATCAGTCAAAAGTAATGGTACACTTGTTCTTACCAATTGAAAAATTACAGTTCAATTTAAAACAAGTATTTAGTTTGGGTTCTTTATGTTTTTCTCACAGCTTGCAGGCGTCTTGGCATAGATTCTACAAGGTTTTTTGTCATATTTGGACTTATAGCTTCCCATTCTTCGAGTAAAAGATTTTTCATTTTATTTGCAAGAAATTGGCCTTTTTCGAACTCGCTGATCCAAAAAATCCCGGAAATGCTCTATAGGGTTAAGGTCTGGAGACTGGGGACGGTAGTCAAGTTAATTCGGTGTCCGATACAAGAGCCATTCTGTGACCAAGCGAGATGTATGCTTAGGGTTGTTGTCTCGTTGAAAGACCCACCTCCTAGGCAGCTCAAATTTTTGAACACTGGCAGCCAAATTTTCCTGGAAAATTTTAAGGTACTGCTCTTTGTTCATTGTTCTATCAATGAATACGAGATACCCGACTCCTGTCTCCGCCATACACCCCCATACCATTACCGATCCTCCACCATGCTTGACTGTAGATGTGATGTTTTTTTCTTCAAATTCGGAATTTTTAGTTCGCCATATTTTCGCAGATTTTTTGTGTCCGAAAATTTCGAATTTGCTATCATCGGTGAAGAGCACAGTTTTCCAGAATCAACTCTACAGTTTTTGTATTTATTTGCATATTTTAGCCGCTTCCGTTTGTTTGTGTCCGATATGAAAGGCTTCTTCCTTGGTGCTCGTCCATGTAAACCATTTGAATTTAGTGTCCTACGGACCGTAGATGGACTTACTGACTTCTCTGTCTCACGGGTGATGTTTCTTGCAATTTTCACTGCACTTGATCTTGGATTAGCCTTCACTTCTTTGATTTGTTTTTTTTTTGCGCGGGATCTAATTTCCTGAGTCAACCAGAATGTGTAATTTTCTAAATGATTTGAACTTCGCGTTGATATTTCTGATTGTCGAATAAGATATTTTGACTATTTCTTCAATTTCGCGGTAAGTCTTGCCCTCTTGCCATAAATTTAAAATTATTTTCTTGTTTCTAACTGAGTTCCGTGCCTCATTTTTCTTAAATATACTTAATACTGAGCACGACTCAAATACTTCACAGCAATCACTAGTTTAACTACAAAACAACCGCTAGGCTTTGAACCAAAACGTTTGCAAGACACGATAAAAGCAAAAAACACCGAAAAAAAATTCTGGTTTTAACTTTAATTGTTGTTTTTTAAATGATAGAAACAAGTGTTCCAATACTTTTGACTGATCAAAATAGCACTCTTACAATGTTTTTGCATATAAAATAATTAGTACAGTATGCATTGCTAATTTCTTTGGGACAAATAAAACTTTGATTTGAAACATTTTACTATTTTCTATACCTTACCGTTAGAAAAATATGCTAGTTGAAAAATGAAATTTCTAAGTGTACCATCACTTTTCACTCTTACAGTATATGGTCTCTCTGCGGTTTTCGCCTACATTTATGGTCGTGTGTCGTCGTCGCTGTTCTCGGGACCGCGTGGTTTATAGTTTTTACCAAAATGAAAGTCACCTGGAATTTAAAATATTTGAAATGTCAGATTGGACAAAAATTCTTGCAAGAAAAATACAAGTGTTCAGGACTGCATTTGAGCTTTGAGCATTCGTATACACCGACGACGTTTACCTGACATCTTCGACAATCGGAGGAATCATATCGATTTTAAATCATCAAAAGCGTCCACCATGATCCTTGAACTATTTTATAAATATCTGTACCTGTTTTTATATTTCCCAAGTACTGCGCCTTTCTTTCCCATTGGCTCTTAATTTAACCTACTTGCATTTAATTTTTATGTAGTTGAATAGTTATTAGTTTTAGTATTAATTTTTTTTTGTATGTTTTTTCGGTTTTTCTAGCTATCTTCTATTATTAGAGCCTATATGTTTCGTATAATCATTGAGCTATGGCTATTGCATTTCATTCACTTAATTAATAAATATCATTTGATTGATTTTTGACTTCTATTGCCCAAAATAGGTTTGAAAACTATATAACATAACTTTTTTAAGACACGAATGCATTTTATTTATAATTTTCAAGATTTTCTTCTTGATGTATATACAATTGTAGTTAGCACTCTATTTGTATCATTTATTTTACCTCCGAGCTATCATTCGAAAGTAACCAGCTTCCAAGTGGTTTATTTTCTATTTGCTTTAAGTCCATCTATGTTCTTATCCACATTTCAAAATTGTCTGTTGCTGAATTCTAATGCATCATCTGCCAATTCCCTCCATTTTGACACGTTCCATTCGTCTTTATTGATTCTTATCACTGTTCTATTCGTACACTGACTCCAAAATCATTCCCATCTCACACTTCTTGACGCCTATTTCCTTTGTCCTACGCTGTGTTCTTAGGATTTACTAATCTCTGTAAAATAACAAAAGGTGGAAATGATAGGACTCAACGATTTCCGTCTACTCTTCCAAGTAATTTGTAGAAAACGTTATTTGACATTTCCCTGAGGGAATTGAAAATTCCTTCCCGTGAGGAAGCTCACAGCGTTGATGTAGCCTTGACAATTGCCTGTTGGAAGTTACAAGAACAAAGTACAGGAAGCATTACTATGTCAACTCTGAAATGTGACTGGATTCAAGTCATTCCATTGTTAGAAGACAAATAAAAATATCCTAAAAAAGTATTTTTCCCGGGGATCGAAGTGCGTAGGAATGATAACAAACGATATTTTATCAAGACTGAGAAGTACTGCGCTTAAGAAGTTCAGTTGAAAAGTTGAGGTGATGTGTAGCAGAAAAAAATGTGGAAATTCAAAGTCTGCCGAAACACTTGCTTATTTAACCCAGACAAGTATTTGCAAACGGAAATGACATGCGGCAAAGTCTCGCACTTATATCAACAGCAAAATGTAAAAGTGAACTTTTTACGCTCGTTAATGCATTTTGCTTTGCTTTCCATGTTTAATGTCTAGGGATCGGCTGCTAATTGGAATGAATCAATTGAAATGAATAATGATATGAATTAATTGAAAGGAATAATAATATTATGTTGTCATCTGTAAATAATTGTATTTAACGCTGTACAGTTTCAAACTACAAATCCCGCTTTCAATATCCTCACGAAAATTTCAATGTTCACCAAAAATCGTTTTTTCCTGCTTTCCTCTATTATCTAGGGCATGCCTTTTAACTTGACAGCTACTAAGTACTTTACCATTTTCAGAAAATTTCACATTAAGTTTCTTAGCCGCTTTCGTAATCTGCTCGACTACTCTGTTTTCGCGTCTTAAAAGTCAACTTTGATGAACCCTCCATTCCTTTTTTTGGTGGGAGAAAGCCGTGCTGTTGCCAGCAGCACAGATGGATATTTTCGTTTTCAACCAGAACTATTAAGGTCCGATTTGGATCGGGCACGAACTGTTTACTACATGTGGGCTGACTTCTAATAACGGGAAAATCGAAAACAGAATAGAGTCAGAGACGCGTTGGAAATAATTATTTTTTTCAAGTGGTCGTCGCATTACATCGCCTAATGGGCGCTCCATATCAAAGATGTCGGGTTTGTTGATTTTAAAGAAAACACTGGAACATTTTCGACTGGTATTAATTTCAATGAAGACAGCTTAACGAGAAATATGTGGATGTACATACATACATACATGTCATCTCGATGATGGAAAGTACTTGAAATGAGAATGGAGTGTTACTTTTGAAAGATTTCAATGGACTCGGTATTATTTAGAAATGTGTTTTATTGAATAGTGAACCGAATTCACCCCAAGCCGATCGACAGTTGTGCTTTATTTGTTGGCTATTTAGTTTTCGGTACAATCACATATCCATAAAAAAAATGTCAGGCTTGCCAATTATCTTGGCGAATGCGCCTAACAGCATTCCGGCTTTTGATTGCTCTCAATTGGCCAATGTTACAAGAAAAGGTCGATTTCCCGAGATTTTTAAATTTTTCGAGACATTAAAATGACATCATTGCAAAATTTATATCACAAGTAATAATCGGCAATATTCTTTCTCCTATTCAATTTTCGTCCCATTCGTGCAACTAAATAAATTCATCTCGTCGATCATCTCCCATCATCACTGAAATTTCAAGCAAACTGTCAAGTATCAAATCCGCGTATCAAAAGACGGGCACATAAGTTAACGTCGCCAAATAACATCAAAATCACCGGGCTTATTGCGAGTAACAGTCTTCAACTTGATTTTATCAATTTGATATTACAATTCTACTATAATTATTCTATTACCACTTCGTGCACTTGTCAGCAATCGCGACGTTAATTTTTACTAATGTTCGAAGAACATTAGCATTAAAATCGATTCGGCCAAAAATTCATATTTCCATATATATACATATATATATATATATATATATATATATATATATATATATATATATATATATATATATATATATATATATATATATATGTATATATATATATATATATATATATATATATATATATATATATATATATATATGTATATATATATATATATATATATATATATATATATATATATATATATATATATATATATATATATATACATATATCAAAAAATTTCAGTGAGATAATTTCGGGAACGCGCCATCCGATTGAGCTGAAACTTTCAAGATACATTGGTGTATATGCAGAATAGGTCCAGGTCTCACTAAATGTCAATTATTGTTAACGCTTTGGCGCCGGCGGCCATTTAAAGTGATATTTTTAATACACCTATTATTCCGTACACAAATAATTTTTACAAAAATAAAGTTGATGAAATAAATTTCAAACGTGTTTTAAATGCGAATCGAAGAATGTGTGTGAATTTTTAACCCCATGTGTGCGCTAGGTGCCTAAAAAGAGAACGGGAAAATTTGAAAATTTTGAAATTGCGATAACTTTTGACAGAGCTATTCAATCATTACGAAATTTTCAGAACATATTTGTAATATTTAGTTGTGAATTTGTGTATTATTTAGTTGTGAATTTGTGTAATGAGCGTACTGGCAACCTTGTAGCTAGGGCAGGCACTGAAAGTGAAAACCTCCAAATCATCGTCTCTCTTGAAAAAATGAACTTCTTGAAAAAAAGCCACTCATATGTAAATCTTATGCTTTGTTTACATGGCCAAAGTAAAAAAATTGATATGGTACAACGGGCACGCGTGGTAACCCTTGCCCAATTTACCTATGTTTTTAGGATCAAAAACTTCTGTTCACGGAAACTCACGATCCGATAAGCAGAATTAATTGAAATTTACAGAATCTATTGGTCTTAAATAGGACCAGGTCTGATAGAAGCGATTTTGAATTGTGGGCAACTCTGTGCCAGTGGTGCCATCTTGAAAAATTACAAAGAAAAAAACTGCTTTTTACCGTATGAAATGTAAATAAGTTACCAGATTTTCATGAAATTGACACAGCAGCTGAACCTTACTCTAAACTTTGTTTGACAGAAAATTGGTTCAAAATTCGATTGGTGCTGCCAGCTATGGTAATGAAAATATTCGCTCGAAAAAATAAAACTTTTTGCTCTATAACTTCCAGTGCAGTCATGAAATCAATACGAATTTCATACAATTAATGGAACCTATTAAAAAAATTATTCAGGCCAAATTTGGTTGGGTTGTCAGCTATTGTTGGTTTTGTGTTTGTTTGCAATATCTTTATTAAGCGGTTTTATTGTAGAATTTTCAAATGGTAATGATATTGAAGTGACAATAAACAGAAAATATTAAGTTTTCGATTATTTGAAAAAACTCGCTCTAGGTAACCCTAAATTTCTTTATACTCCTATAACTTCGAATGTAATATAACAACGTGAAGCAGATGTGATATATTCTTGGCTTTGATACTGGCGAAAGGTTGTTAGCACGAGTCGGTTTTGCTACTTTTATATCAATAAATGCTTACAGTTAGTATTCATACCGGGAACATTTACAATGAAAATAAATAACCAATGTTTCAATTCCCAAAGCTCTGCAAATTTTTCGGATCGCAGCCCCAAACACCAACTTCAGTTACAGTGCTGCAGGCACTGAACATTTTCTTCATTGATGTTATATGAGATGCTGCTTTCAAAATTTTGTGAAGTAAGCAACTGATAACGAATATAATTAACCCGTGTTTTGCTCTCATAAACGTTGAAATTCATGCCAGTGGTAATATTTGAAATCTTTCACCATATGAGTTATAATGCATTCTTGAGACCAAAGTAAAACGTGGCGTTTGAAACAGTTCGGCCGTAATAAGCAGCTCATGTGGTGGAATATGCACTCAAAACCTGCACGATTCTTCTACTGATCTTCGAACATTAGTGTTTCTAGCGGTTCAGGTGCGCTAGAGTTTTTTAATTTGGAAGATAAAATTGTACGCTTTTTACCATCGAATAAGTGATACTTAAAATGGTTTTTATCCCAATTTGAATACTGGAAATTTAAGGATCCGATTTCGTGAAAATCTTTTATCGTTTATGTATTCGCATATCTCATATCGTTGCCTAAATTCCACTTACAACATGAAACTTGTCTGCACTAATGACACCAGGCCCAAACATGTTATCAATAAAACCCGACCTCGCTCATATTTCACGGTGGTATACTCGCTTGTATGAGGTGCTTGTCGATTAGTGTCTCCATTCATGACACATGGAAATTCATAAGTGGAAGTAATTTACCATGGAGGCACTCTATTGAGTCGTTCACAGAGCAATGGAACCAGCGGCAACAAAAATATAGTATACATATGTATACTCATACGTGTGCTGCTGTGGATTTCCACTCGATTTCAGATTTGATGCCATTGTATCGATGCGCAAATTTTCAAAACAGAATATTGTTTCCGGGACACCATTACCGCGTCATATTCACCACTAATGATGCGTTCAAATTGTGCTAATGAGGCTGCACATTACCTCATCTGTAATTAGCTCAAAATTATCATTTCAGCGTCGACCAGACGAGTCACCTATCACTCTGCGAAATTGACCACGAATTTTCAATAGGAACGCAGCGTAGGTGGCTGACTGGCAACTTTCATTTGTCGTCACATTTAGGTCGACAAAACACAAAGCTCCAGCACACGGGGTGTTCTGGTCACCCGCACAAGTAGTTGGTGCTTGTCGGCGAGATAATGTACAAGTTTGCTACATCCTACACATTCATGCGATCTATCCATTTCTCAGGAGTCGTTGCCGTCGTCTGCGGCACCCCGCAGGGTTGATTTAAATCGCAAATTGGAACTCTGCTGATGACATTTTCGCAACGTTATAAATATTTGTGGAGAGAAACGTCGACTGAGAGGGTATGAATTTTCCATTTCGGATGGTAAACATCAGGCTGAATATAAAGTATGCCCGGCAAACATCCGTGTCGTATAATATTTGAAGTTTATGTTTCTCTCACCTGGAGGGCTATGACGAATGACGACCCTTAATTAAGGTTACTCCGAATAATAAAGAGACTTGAACAACAGGAGCGATATTTTACACGGAAAAGCTAATAATTTAAATAGATTGCCACCGAGTAGTTTGAACCACAAGATAGTAGAAAAAAGTTTTTTTTCCGAATCCTATTTAAGGCTGTCCTTAATAGGACATTAGAGAAATAAACTGAGTTGTTACATTTAAGCTCGTCATGATAGATGTTGATTAGCAAATTTTTTCAGGCATTTGAAATTCCGTTTGGAATATCTACTATGAAAGAGTATTAAGATATAAAATGATCCACAGAGAAGAGAGCTACACACGATTTTATATAAGTATCAATTCAGGTGATCAATATTCTGGTGATAAAATGAGCTCGTGAGTGTGCTGTGTGTGTAAAATACAAAACGTATTAAAGCTAATAGTGACTAGCCTGATAAGTTTTCACCTAGTTCGACCTTATTTTAACTCACCTATTTACCTACTTGGAAAGACAACAAAATTCATCGATTATTTTTTTTAAATTGACTATCGATTTCCTATGAAAATAAAAATATCGAACTTTATACAAACATAAATTAGTCACAGAGCCGAATTTAAACATGTTTTTTCTTCTTCTTTTCATTGCAGAATTCTAGGAAATTCCCGGCAATACTCTTTAGCGTAAGTAATTTTATGGATTTTATTTTTTTACTATCGTTCTGGAAGATGTTTAAATCATTTTGGTTAAAATTTAGGAATTAGTTATGCGAAGGAACGCTGAAACCATTAACTGCAGGTCGAAACAACAACTTGAAGTGGAGATGGAGGCTAATATTGCATGTTTTACTTTAATATTATTAAAACCAATCAACAGCTTAAGGCGAGTGTTCCTAATTTGCCTATTAGTTTCGAAAATTCAGGTGCTTACCAACGTAGACAACACCTCCAAAGCTAGAGTTATATAAGGTATGGACTAGTCAGAGGCCGTACAGCGATTGGCTTATGTCGAGCCCTTGTTCTTCATTACCATGTTTGAAAGCAGCTTCCTTCATTTTGTTCCGCCATTATTGCACTTTTCTTTTTTTACACTTAAAATTTTGTACACTTCTTCAAACAAATATAAAAAAAAAATTAAAGCACTATCATAAGCTATGAAAGCACATATGATTCCTAACAGTTCATAATCATTTCTATAACTAATCGACCCCTTGTATTTTGAATCGGCAATATTCACTCCAAACCTCTCGCATTGATTTCGTCGGCAACTACCAGTTTATCCGAAAGGCTTTGAAGAGAGTTTTCCAATGCTTCCACCTATCTACGAAATTTCTTTATTGGGTCATTCGGTGAAAAAACCAGCTAATCAGGCTGATGCCTCGGTTTTCAATCCACACATATCCATTGCTCAAACATCGCCGATCAACGTGGACCTTCTAAGTGTCTACAACTTTAAGGCTGTATCATGTCTATGAATATCCCCTTCGATATAGTTCGCTGATTATTGTGAAGAAGTCGTCTGCAGTGCGGTATCTCCGAAAATTCACTTGGAGAACTTTCATCCCCGTAGCAAATTCTTGTTGGGTTCAAGTGCTTGGCGCCTCCTTTTTACTAATGTTCGAAGAACATTAGTATTAAAATCGATTCGGCCAAAAATTGTACATATATGTACATATATATATATCATCAAAAAATATGTACATATATATATATATATATATATATATATATATATATATATATATATATATATATATATCATCAAAAAAATTCAGTGACTATTTCTCGGAAACGTGCCATCCGATTGAGCTGAAACTTCCAGGTATATGCAGAACAGGTCCATATCTCACCAAATGTTATTTAACTTTAACCCTCTGGCAGCCATTTAAGTGATATTTTTAATATCCATATTATTCCGTTTGCAAATAACTTTTGCAAAAAAAAAGTTAGCAAAATGCATGTCGAACTTGTTTTAAATGTGAATCGGATAATGTTTTAGATTTTTTTTTAACCCCATGTGTGCGCTAGGTGCCTAAAAAGGGATCGAGAAAATCCGAAAATTTTTAAAATGCGGTAACTTTTGACAACGCTATGAAATCATTATGAAACTTTCAGGACATATTGGTACTATTAAGTTATAACATTGTGTTGCTTTTGATAAGCGTGCAACCCTGTAGCTAGGGCAGGCGCTGAAAATGAAAACTTTCAACTCGTTGACTCTCCTAAAAAATTGTCGCTTTTTTAAAAAAAGCCACTCATATATAAATCTTATGCTTTGTCTATATAGCCAAAGTAAAATATTTAAAATTTTACAACGAGCAAGAACGGTAACCCTTCTCCAATTTACCTCTATTTTAAGCATCAAAAAATTATGTTCACGGGAACTCACGATTCGATAATCAGATACGGTTGAAATTTAAAGAATGTATTGGTCTTAGGTAGGGTCAAGCCTGATAGAAGTGATTTTGAAGTGCGGACAATTCTGTGCCAGTGGTGCAATCTTGAAAAATTACTAAGAAAAATAGCTGCTTTTGGCTCTATAAATACTGATTCAGTCATTCGATTTTTACGAAATTCACACAGTAGCTGAAACTTACTTTAAACCACGTTTCGTAGAAATTTGGTTGAAAAATTCGGTTGGAGCTGCCAGCGATGGTAATTTAGGTGTCTTAAATTTTGAAAATTCGCTCAGGAAAATAAACCTCTTTGCCCTATAGCTTCCAGTACAGTCACGGAATCATAACGAAATTCAAATGGCAAATCAAACTTATTGTAGGTAATATTTAATAGAAATCTAGTTGGAAAAACAAGGATAGGGTCGCCAGCTATGGTTGTTTTTGTGTTTTTTTTTGGCATATCTTTAGTAAGCGAGTTTATCATAGAATTTTCAAATCGTAGTGATCTTGTAATGAAAACAAACACCAAATATTAAAATCTAGAAAATTTGAAAACGTTTGCGCATGGCAGCCCTAAATTTCTTTGTATCCCTTTAACTTCCTATGCAGCGATCGGATTAATACGAAATTCGCAGAGTAAGTTGACTCCAGCGTGAGGGAGATGTGACATATTTTTGGCTTTGGTGCTAGCAAAAAGCTGCCAGCACGTTATTTTCGTACCAATTAACGCTTGCATTAAGTATTCACATCGCGAACATTTGCAATGAAAATAAGTAAACAATGTTTAAATTTTCTAAGGTGTGGACATTTTTCAGATGGCAACCCCAAACATCTTTCTATCGCTGTAACTTTCGTTCTGTATTTATGGTGTAGCAAGTTGCTAGTAGTAGAATACAAACTTTAAACCTGCACAAATCCTCTACTGTTCTTCTAACATTAGTGTTTCTAGCGGTTTTTTTTACTTTGACGTTGACTTTGCCGTTGCACAACAAACAGATTAGCACAACAGAGTACTCCTTTGAAAGGTTTCTGACCTGTCTACACTTTCACCAACCAATTTTGATCTAGTTCCTTCGAGTCCTTTTGCATGCAGCAATATCGCCAATAGTATAAAACTTCAGGCCACCTCTTTGCCAACCGTAAACAGTAGCAGCCAGTTTCAGATCTTTTGAGCACTTATTCTCCTAGTATCAGCCAGTTTGAGAGATTTTGCTTCATCAAATGCTATTACGGGTTTCCTCTACTTCTTAGTATTTGGGGGAAATATGGTAATTTTTGCTCATAGCCTGCTTATATGCAATTGCTACTGTCACTTCTTCCTCTGTTGTAAGACTGTCGAGATCGAATATCGAGGTTTTTAAAATGAGCTCTACAACCTCGTTGAAATCCTCCACATCAATTTGAATGGCGTCACTAAACTTCGAGATGGCTTCGCATTTCATCAGTGTCAACAATACCTCACAGTCTACTGTTTTCCTCATTTGACCAAAATGTCCCTCCGCTTTGCATAGGTGACGCCAATCTACTGAAGGACTTCTGCGTAAGTTTTGGGTTTTTTTTTGCTGTCAAGCCAATCGATCTTGCCTTCCATTGGTATTTTGCACATTTTTCAACAGAATCACTCTGGGGTATTGATATTTAATGGCTCGTTCAGCTTCTACTTTGGCGGTATTTTCTGTGGTAAGGTAGGATTCAGATGTCCTTGCATTGTGTGTGCTTTAGTTTGCAGATTTCATTGAGTTTCCGTAGATTTCTTTGCTCTATTTTTCTCAATTTCTTTTCTAACTGTTAGAAAATTTTCAAGCAAAAAAAGGGCGTCTTTCACATACTGTAACATATTATTTTGTACTTGAGATGCAGCTGCCATTTTCGAAATGATACCTTGAATTTGCCACAGTATGTTTTTTCTAACGTCCTTTCTTCAGCAATATATCTTCTATTTGGAAAAGTAAGTGCCATAGTTACTGGAAAAGTACCTACTATAACAGGTAACCAATGTGTATTTTTCTAGACCGAAACAATTCCGCAACTAGAGTTTCCTCACCCAAATTACTTGTTTCAGTTTTGCTACCCATTACAATGGAACTCAGGGTGCTAGTGATTGGGACACCCTTTGTTCTGTCCTTAAAGAAATCTCATCGTCAGGTGTCGTTCTTTCCACTTTCGGTCTATCGACTTCAATCAATCTCCTTTCCACTGTGGGCTACGAATCCCTTTTGAAGGATTCATAGCCCAAGTTGGATAAAGCTGCTATTTAGTTCCGAGAGGGTCGTCTTCGTAATGATGACGTGGCTATCTGTGCAAGCAAGGAGGCCACGCAAAATTGGTGAATGCGTTTAAGGGGTCATATGCTCAGAACCAGATCAACGCTAATCAGGTGTGAATTCAACTGTCTCGCCAACTTAATGGTATGAACTTTGAACATACTTTGTGGTCTGTGAAGATTTTAAAAGGACGGAAGCAGTATGCATTACCAGGTCCACAATAAAAATAATCACAGCCAAAACGTCAATTCCCAGTCATAGGTCGAGATCTTTGTCCGTGTAGATTGTGCCGGTTTGCACCATTGTAAGATAATAGAGATGGTAGAGATTTACATCGATCCACCGCTGGTGGCAGTGATATGATTCATCAATTGATGAGCAATAAAAAAGCATGAGTGCTAATAGAGAAAATGCAAAAGCTAGTGAGAAGGGGATGAAGCAAAGATATAAGAGAGAATAGATTATAAATCGAACGAAAAAAATGTGCCAATTTTCGATTTTCTGTTCACTGGTGTGAGAATGAGGTACGGGTGTGTGCCCTACACAGTTCATACGGCAAAGCCAATATGAAAAAATCACGACAGATTGCCATTTTGAACGTCGCTTGACATTTCTTTCGCCGAACAGGCGAGTCGAGATTAAAATGCTTTTTATGATTGAAATTAATTATGATTTCACATAAAAACAAAACGAAATTGATGCCAAAGGTTAATTTTACTCACCCGAAATACGATATCCCCTGCGAAGCACTTCGGTAGCTACTTTTGCAGCCTGGGACACGGCCATTTCATTATTGCACTATTTGAAAATTTTTGACCGCTAACTTGTTCACGAAACTGACACAAATTATTGCACACAAACGTAGATGCACGTTTTCATCGAATATGCCGAAAATTTTCAAATTTTATTTGATAAACTTTGACTGAAAGTCGATGTTTTCAGTCCCCGACACAAATCAAACTGACATTGATGTTTCTTTCCGTGTTACCCGTTGCACGCTTTTACACCGATCTGGTGTTCACAGCATTAAGGCTTTTCGGTTGTGAGTGCGGTAGAAAAGGGTGCACTGAGCGGAATTTTTGTGAGAGAGCAGTGCTGTGCGTGTATTAAAAAAGGCACACTCACGTATGGGTACACGGATAGCCATTTTGTATCCATATTCTTTCATATCTTTGGGATGAAACTAAGACGGACTATGAAGCTGGACGTTATGTAAGAGAATAGACAGGCAGAATGGATAGCGAGAGCTTGAAAGTAAATAATAAATATGCTTTTTGAATGATGGGAAACAGGATGATTGGTTCCTTTGGTTTGCGGTTTGCGGCTGCTTGTGTATTTGCTCAGTCATTTAAACACCTGACCGTAGAAGTGCCCACAGTCAGGTTTAATATTAATATTATCTTATATCGTGGCAGACACGCAATTAAATCGAACATCGCGCCTCAATTAGAAGTTCTCCGAAGCCGTTGTGCTACTGTGGGCTTTAAAAATTGCTTTAAAAATATTACTATATCCAAAGCACCTTGTTCCAGAAGCATTAATTTTTTTCTCCTCACACTTTGTGTAGACTCAACTCTGAACTTTAGTTCAGTTGAAATGTCCTGCCAACATTCTGGTCTTAAAATTGCTACACTCTTAACTTTCTATTCACTATTCATTTTTATTTGGCACTATGAATTTGGCCTTGCGTAGCTCACGTTAATGAGTATGCGATAAGATGAAACCTGACACTTCACCTTGCATTTAATAACAATCCAGCGAAATGGAAAAACTGAGCGAAAATTACTCACTGCGCCTTCTACACCAATTTTGTTGAACCTAAACAAAAAAACTCCTTCAGATACTATGCGAATACACTTTTCCACATGCATGTAAACGGACATATGTTTTAACTCGCAGGATCCTAGACACTTGTTTCATTACAATTTTAAATCCTCCCTGTAAGCTACGTAATGCACAGACGATAATGCCAGGAAGGAAAGAATTCTGCTGTCATAAGTTTTCATGGACATAAATGGAGTTTTAATGGTAATGCCTCCATCACCATACACGCAAAAGTCTATAAGTATACGGCTCGTCGTGCACTTTGTTAATATAGCGTGAGTAAAAATGAAAAACATGATGAAAAAGCTGTGATGACAGTAGCGGATAACGGAGACGTTGACAGCACAGAAAGAGCCACCGACAATGGTAGCCTTATTTTTGCGTGTATTTACTATGGTGGAAATTCTGCACTTTTTTATTCATCCAGCAAAGATTAAGCCCATTATACAAAATTGCGACTACATTCTTGTTATCATCCCTGGAGACGTACCAAGTTACTTTTTACCGTTTGCAATGAAAGGGGAATTAGAGATTTATCGTGAATGGTAAGCGGAAGGCTGAGGACTTGATGAGAACTTATTAGGTGATTGTAAGCTGTGAACGAAGAAGCCTTAGAAGGAAGTTCAAATGGAGCTTAAAAGATGTTGACGTAAAATAACGGTGGCTGGATTAAGCGTGGTATACGAAAATAGCTCGCGCTGAATGTGGGATGTACATCAACTGAAGATACAATGGTGCTGACAGGATGTTTAAATATTAAATGTTATAAATTTGAGACATTGGGTTTCTGACAGATATTAATGCTTCCTACATATTCTTGTATGCCTGCTTCCTGTAGTGAATCATTAAAGGAGCATTGTGGTTTTCACACTCATTTCCTTCGCAAAGCCGTAATGTGTGTTAACTCATACATGCACATAGAAACTTAATATATACAGAACACACTGACTTCAATTTTCCTACAGCTGTAATGAACGCTGCATGTGTTTATAAGAAAAAGAAAAATGTGCCACCATAGTTATCTAGTAGAAATTGATCACACAATTGATCGTAGCTTCACACAAAAGTCCTTCCAAAACAACCAAGCCTGTGGAATTGTACGGCATTGGAACATGCAGTTAGCAGTATAAATAGTGATCGTTACTTTCCAAGTTCAATATTTTTCAAATCGAGTTCATGTCAAAGAAACGCAAACCAAAGCTGCAAACAGAATAAAAGCAAGCTTTGTTGACGATTGCACATAGTCTCGTCCCCCCTGAAACATAGTCTCAACTCCTATGTTACATAGACCCAACTACTGTGAACATAATCTTCTAATAATAATTAAAGTAGGCTGAGAAAAACAGGCTTCTAATAAACTCGTGTAGCCTTATGAGCAGAGCATCGGATCTAAAGCGTAGACTAGCAGATTTTGAATCTATATTCAAGCAAGACTTTTGGTAGTAAATAAAAAATAGGTTTTAAAAAAATAAAAAAATAACAATGTATCAAATAAAATTTAAAATTGTCAAAATTCCCGAATTGTCTCAAAAGAGAAGAATTTGAATTTTACTCGCTTTTTATTGGGGCTATAATGGTTGGCGTTGAGGTATTAGGTCTGTTCCCGTACTTTCAGTCACTGCTTTTTCCTGAATTTTCCTGAATCATGTGGTGGGGGAAATTCATGAAAGTACGGAAACGCTCTCATTGCATTTCCTGAAAATTGACAACCAAAAGTGTCAGCTTTCGGTTTTTGGATGAACAATAGTGATTATAAAGTCATCCTAAGCGGTGATTAATTATCGCGACAAAAATATTCGACCTTCATAGCAACATTACGCAAAAAATATGTTGCTTGCCACGCACATTTGAAAATATTTACCCGCGCCACACCGTTTGACACTTTTCAGTATTTTTCAGTAGCTCAGACCCTACTGAAATTTCATCGTACTTGATGAAAGAGGGGAAATTTTCAGTTTTCAGTAAAACGGAGTACAGGAACGGCTTCATTGCAATTAATCGCGATTAATCGCTATCAATCGTAGTACGGGAACAGACCTACTATAAATTATAATATATAGCGGCTAGTTTGATGAATTTTTGGTTATTGACTATGGTGTATTTATCACAATCAAACATTAACCTGTTACAAGCATGTACTAGTGTGTATGCCGGACTAGCGGTTTGAATGGATCGTGATACGGTGGAAAAGGTGTTGTATGAGCAGAGTTGACTCTAGCGAAGACGAGCGACCAAGCGAGGATTTGTCTGAAAATAAATAGTGGTTTATTTTAGTAAGCAGTAGTTTTGTGACAGTAACCGGAAGCACGGGGACAATCCGAAACTTTAACTAGATTTAACGGGATTTTAAACGGGTTTTAATCCGATTTTCGTGTAGCCATACAATTTTATCCGGCACACACACACATATTAACGCTTCGTACAAAACCGGTATTCACAACTCAAGCTCATGAGGAGCTTCCGTGCACCTACACAGTCTGCGCACACATACATGGAAATCGGCCGAAAGCTCACGAATTCCAGTATATTCCAAATCCTGATTTGGGAAGTGCCGTAAATTCGCTCATTTACACTAGTTGCGATTGCAAACTACAGTATTCACAAACAAGTTAAACTTATTTACCGTATGGATACATGAAAAGCCTCAAATATGAATTTCAAACAGCACTAGTAGCCCAGTGAAATCCGACATAAAAAAAGGCGAAACTTCGGAAAAATTAGGGGAAAGCTGAATTTTGGTGTGAATCTTGGTCCTGGCGTGTTGAACAAAATGTCAAAAGTCCCCATCGATCCGAGTGCTGCGTCGCTTTTTATACGGGGTCAAAGGTCACCAAAAGTGACCTTTCCTGAATATCTCAGTAACGGTTACGTCTTCAGAAAAACAATGTATGACGAATTTGTAGCTTAGTAAATTTCCAACAAAAAAGATTATATAGCTTTTTCCTGTAACCATAACCGTTTTTGAGATATATTGATCTAAATATTTGTTACTAACAGCACCCTCATTTTCATCGGCATGTTGATATTATCCGATTTTGATTACGACTTGGCATGTTTGTGAGTTTGTTTTTCTATGTTTAAGAGGCGCATGAAAAAAAACATGTACACAAACTTATCTACCAGACTCCAGGGTAGGTGGAAAAGTGTACTCCGAAAAGTTACCACCACCCCCCACCCCCCTTTGCCATAAAACTTGTAGGGACATATGTTCGCTACTCTCTTCTGCGAAAAAAACTATATTGCGGCATCATTTATGGGATATTCCACGAAAGAGCAGGACAGAATAACCAAATTGCAGGTGGAAATAGGTTTTGTAACATATCATGGGCCTAGGAGCATGAAAAAGCAAGATAATATCATTGCATAATTCTGTAAACGCTCATTCCTGACATTATAGGAGCTCAATCCGATGCAGATTATCCCCGAATAATCAGTTTTTTTACCAATCCTGTGATGGCTGCATAACGCCAAAGGAATATGACACGTCTCGAAACCAATTTGCACCTGAAGTTACGTGACCTTGCCCTGATCGTTCATGGGATAAGACGGTATGGAAAAAAAACTAAAAAAACCGGGTATTTCGGGGTGGTTCGTTTGCGGGGGTGGGTAGCGTGTGGGAAGGGTGTGGATGTAGGGCTGGTCGTGCGATGTCAAGAATAGGCAATTAATAGGATAAAAAGTGATCTTAACTTGTTTAACAGTGGGCAAAGAGTAGGCAACGAGCTCATTTCTGAAGATTTGGGATGGATGCTCAGGGATACCGTTTTATGGCAAAGGGGGAGGGGAGAACTTTTCGGAGCACACTTTTCCACCTACCCTGGAGTCTGGTAGATAAGTTTGTGTACATGTTTTTTTTTATGCGCCTCTTAAATATAGAAAAACAAACTCACAAACATGCCAAGTCGTAATCAAAATCGGATAATGTCAACATGCCGATGAGAATGAGGGTGCTGTTAGTAACAAATGTTTAGATCAATATATCTCAAAAACGGTTATGGTTACAGGAAAAAGCTATATAATTTTTTTTGTTGGAAATTTGCTAAGCTACAAATTCGTCATACATTGTTTTGCTGAAGACGTAACCGTTACTGAGATATTTAGAAAAGGTCACTTTTGGTGACCTTTGACCCCGTATAAAAAGCGATGTAGCACTCGGATCGATGGGGACTTTTGACATTTTGTTCAACACGCCAGTACCAAGATTCACACCAAAATTCAGCTTTCCCCTAATTTTTCCGAAGCACCATGTTAGATTTCCCCGGACTATAGGCTAACAAAAGCACTCAGTGCGATGTAGACGCACTTCGCAATATGAATTTCAAACAGCACTAGGCTAACAAAAGCACTCAGTGCGATGTAGACGCACTTTTTTCGCTTTCAAAAGCAGAAACCATAATTACATGGCAATGAATGCGATGTAGACAGACTATAGCTTGCAGCTTTCTCCTTTTGCTTCAACTCCAAAAGCTTTTGTCAACTACATAGCAATATCATCTAAAGAAATACGCTAAGCTATTTTCGAATTCGATCGCAATAAAGGTCGTGGTCCTGATCTTCTTCCATGGGCTTTCTAGCGTAAGGGTGTAGAGCAGCCAATAGTCCCTCTTCATATATTCTTTGATCACTTTCATCTGGGATTTTCCCATTCTGTTGGAAACTTTCATTAGCAACACCCATGTTCCGAAATGTAAAAAAATGCTGTATCAGTAATTATAGAAAATTGTCATTTTATCTGTGATTCCAAATTTTTTGAAAAGGTAGTCTACCATGAACATTCACCTCTTGCTGCTTTTTGTGTGAACGAGCAAAAGAGTGGTTCTAGTTTTGGATGTTCTGTGTAAAATTGAAAAAGGCTACCAAATTGAAGTTGATTCTGAAGCTGCAGAAATTTCTACCTTTATAATCGAATCCGAATGTGTGAAATTTTAAGGATTTTTGTAAAAAAATGTAGCTTCAGTAGCTTAGTGGGTAGAGCACTGGCGTCTTGTGTGTGTGATCCCTTAGTTCGAGTCCAGGGTCGGGAGAGGGACCGCTCACCGAGCTTTGAACCTAAATACTTGAAGTAATCAGGGGTAAAGTAAGTCGTGGAACTAATCGCTCTACACTCGTATTCACATTGATTGTAAATTTGTAATGAAGCTCTCTACCACCTTCAACCCCTAGACCCAAAATGGTATGTTGTGGGATTATTTTACTTTTGTAAAAAAAACATACACTTGTTAGCACTGGAGTAACACAAGGTACCCATCTTCTTTTCAATATAATCATTTCCAATCTACCTGATATCCTGTCAAATATACCTTACCCACTTTATGCAGATGATCTCACAATGTACCACAACATTGAATCCATAGTTATTTTCGTTTTTCCTCCAATCCAAGCTTGAATCACTTGATCAGTGGTGCAATATAAACAAGCTCTCACTTAATATTGATTAGTGTCAAATCATAGGTGTTGCCGGCAAATGCACGATTACACAGAACGTGCTCTTTCTCGGCAGCAATTTATTAGCTCGTGTGGATAGCGTTTTTGGCCTCAGTCTTCTTGACCTCGGTCTTCTCGAATACACTTGTATTGTCTAGAACCCAGCCTTTAAAATCCACATTGAAATTGATTGGTATCCAGACAATAAAAATTATCTTTGCGTTCGCTCTGAGAAAGTTGTACAAATCTTACGACTCCGATAACTTGGGTCGACTGGAATTTGGTGGTAGGGCTTAGTCAGGTTTGTTGTGGAGAAAATTCCTTTGCAATGTAGTTCATTGCAAAAGTCTTGCATAATCTATCCGGGATGGTTATCGCCACAAAATGGGTCGTTCTTCATTGGCCTTACGGACCTTATGAATTGGAGACGACCAGCTGCTGTTGCCTTACTGAAGCAGGAAATCAAATTCTTTTTTATCTGACACCAGCTAATCGGGTCTTCGTTAGTGTGATTTCGACACTATTGAAGGACCAATGGTCAAGAAGTAACGTTTTGTCTTGTGTTGCAGAGTTAAAAGAGCCCTGTGTTTTCCGTGATCGCATTGCATATTCGGATGATTTAACCAAAAATACTGAGTTTTGGAAGATTCTACGATATGAAATTGCCTTTCGTAGAAAAAGAGGTGATGGAATCCACCAGGATAGCATATACCAATTCAGTAACTAGGCCTTTGTGGCAGAGGAAGTCTGCTCTTAAAAAATTTCTATAGACATCGGCAAGAGGTTCTGTGAGATCTTAGGACGGAATCCTTGTTTAACAATTTTTCAGCCGTTGGTTTGAACACTCAATCGACATTTTTGCACGCTAAGTGGAAGACCAGAGAGAGGTATTGTCCCGGTTGTGGGCGCTCGAAACACCGAAATAGCGGCGCCAATGTCTACAAAGCTATGCCATTTAGACAAGTTTTTATATCTTATAAGTCGATGGCTAAGTGATAAGTCCTGTTTTCCTTCTGTCCGAAGAAAATGTCACCTTTTTTTTGGTTCTCAGCCAGGAGCTATGAAGGTGCAAATAGGAGTGCACTTCAGTACCCAACACGAATGATAATAGCAGACTGTTTGTGAGTTGTGCTTTCAGTTTTGTGGTCTGGAGTGTGATTTTATGTTCAGTTTAATTGAACAAATACCGATTTACCATTTTAAGTAAAATCACACCTGAATCTAAAAAATATACTTTTATTGACATTTCATCTTATGTTTCTTTTAAAATGCCTGCTGAGTCTCGAGGTACAATAAATTATGAATATAAGAATAGCAATTTCAAAAGCAAGTACAAGCTTATGCTCACTAATTCATACATGAATGTATAATTATGCTCTGAATATTGATCTCTGAAGCTATTTCCTGTTTCAGGTTGTATGTATGGTCGCAAGCCATGTGGTGATGATGCTGAAATGACATTAAAAATAAACAAAGTGAAACAAAAAATCCATTACGACTTGATGGAGTCAATTTCACACTTGATTATTTACATCTGTTAGTATTTTTGTTTAAAGCGCTCTCTTTTCACCACGGGTGCTTTTTTTACAAATTGCTTGACAGCTAGCTCATTTTTCGGGTTTTTTTTTGTCGAGAATAAACGGTTGGCCGATATCACTAGGTTGTGTTCTATTGTCGAAACGGAAGCTTGTTCCAAGTTTAACTCTAAATTGTTCTCGTAGAGAATTTCATGCTGTTGTTTGTTTAACGCGGCGACTAAATAGAAATCTATTTAAACACTCACACAATTTTAAAAATATCTTTTGAGTTATATTCATCCATTCGATGAGAACTTGGCGGATTATCTCCGTTCAATAATTTCAGCAGAAATGACACAATACGACGTGACGTCAAAGTCCATTTTTCAGATTTAAATCATATTTCTTCAATGTTATTCTGTCATGAAAATATTCAATGTTCTTTATGCATGCATACATACATCCGGATGGATTGTTAGTTATACCAGTACATTAAGTATGCTTATATAGACTACGAACTCGTGTTATGGTTCTTCAGCCAGCTCACATGCGGTTATTGCTTTCGATGGATGTGCTAATATCGAGATGAAAATGCATCCATAAATAGAGCCATCAAGTGCTATCATCCCCCGCGATGCATAAATCAGAAACAGCATGTTTGAAATTCACGTACGTGAAAATGCATTAACCGTCGATGTCACAAGCATATGTATATCTAGTGGAAATACAGATTTGCATGAAGTGCAGTATAAGCAGGAATAATAAGCTAATGCACGCTCGTTTCGGAAACTAGGTTATATTGAAAGAACTTTGCACAGCACATTTAAAATCCCAAAAATTATTTTACTCAACATTATCTTCGAATCCACAAAGTATTCGTTACGAAAAGCCTATTGGAAAAATACTCAGGACTGTTTTTTCGTGTATGAAATAAATATTTTAATAGGGTTTTGAAATTGATCTTTCGTAAGCTAGATTTTAAGTGGTTATTACATAGTTAATTATAGCGGCTGTAGAAGTTGGGTGTTGCTATTGGCTTGCAAGATTAAAATTTTTGCAACAAAATTTCATAAAAATAAACAACGAGAAGAACCAGCAGCCTTAAATAGTATAGCTGTTAGACTTTCAGCTTTTATTGTTGAACTATAAGTAGTTTGTTTGAACCGGTCGCTAGCGTAGCTTAGGCATTTTTGTTTTAGCTAGTTTGCGTAAAATTTACCAAATGGAAACATTTGCTACTTATTTATATACGGAAATCATCATTTGAAAATCGAATGACAGCAGTGTAAAAATGAAGAAAATTATCTTAGTTGTCAGACCTATCTAATACCGCAAGTCTACCAAACATTAAGGCCAACTTACCAGGTGAATTTCGTTTTAATCAGTTATCTGCATCAGAAGTCATACGGCAAAAAGCTGCTAAATTGTCAAGAGTTATTTCAAGATGGAACCAGATCCATAGGGTAGCCATCGAATTTATTAAGCTCCTATCAGTCTTGGTCCTACTCAAAACCAAAACATTCTGTGAATTTCAATTCACTCAAACTTTGGAGTCTCAAAAAAAATGATGCATTTGGTAATTTGTGTCCATGTATTAGTTTCCCCGTTATCCCAACCACCCCGTAGATTGGATGGATTGAAATGAATGTTTACATAGAGAGTCTACAGCGCTGAGGCATAGCATAGCTGAGGGGTGGTGCGTGCGGCATTGAGGGGAAAGCTGTTTTACAGAGAGTAAGATTGCATGTGTAGTAAAATTGCTTCATTCACGTACGGGTTCATGCATTGTGATTGCGTGTCCATTCTTTATATGTCTACAGGTATGACCCAATGTTATCAAAATTTGTAGAGAGAAGATTCTCCACTCGCATTGTGCGCATTATTTTCTCAGCATATGCTAAGACTTTGTGCCAGTTATCTTCGTTAAGCAGCAATGTTTCCACCATAGACTCTGGCGTGGCCAAGCCAATCCTGAGCTTGAAGTTGCTCCTCAAACCTGCAAACCGACTTCATACAAAGAATGTATGTATACAAAGAATGTATGTATGTATGAATGCACTTATGAGTGTAAAATACTTATGAGCTGCGATGTTAGATTTCCCTCTTCACTATATAACTCAATGGATGTTAAGTGTGAATGGTACCATATCGAGGAATTATCATTCAGTCAAAAGTGGAAACTCGGCGGAAGACTACTGATGACTGTGACAGGAGCCCCTGTTTAAATGTAGGAGGTACATTTATTGTGGCGTGGAGTGAGAGCGATCATACTTTATTGAATGAGCTTTTTCTTCACGCAGGAGAACCCAGTGCTCTGCCGAGCGGCTTTGATAATACGAGAGTACCCGTTCTTGAGAACATAACTACAGAACATAAGTATGTTCTGGGTATTTTTGGCAATTCGATTGGGCGTTCGACTTCTTTTTTATTGGAGGGCTGTTTCAAGTTTCAAGTTTGGGTGGCTACTCAAATCGTAGGGTATTTTTATAGGATGCACATGAGAAACTTCTGGATGAACATTTGAGCGGGAATCGCTGTAATGCATTCCGGACAGAAATCATGAAGAAAACATTTTTAGCAATGAAAATGTAATCTGCCTGCAATGGGTTTTTCAAAAGTCCATGACTCTTAATACAGGAGAAGGTTCTTTGGCCGCTTTTAAGTTACCGGGTTGTAGAACCTATCAGTGCAAAAGCGGAGGATTCTTCTTTAGAATATCTCCGCTTCTGCCATGGCAGTCTTTGATCAGGTAATTCAGGATGGGAATGCATAAGTCAGGATAGATCGAATGTTGTGAAATTAACTTTGGTGGTCATACCCGTCTTTTTTACAAAAAGAGGTCGAATGCGTTTAATACAGATTTGACAGCTTTGATTTTTCGCCCCACATAAGGATTAAACTCCAGGAGCTCGTAAAATTCGATTTCGAGGTGATTAAACGATGAACTAGGAGTAATCCTAGAAGTGCTCTTGTTGCGAATAGTTTGCGAATCACGATACTTTGAAGGATTGCGAAATATACAAAGCTGTGTCTTACCGCTATATGGTTTCGTCAAAGTAAAGACTTAGTTCTGCCAAGTAGTATTCCAGGTTCTTCGCTGCTTTGAGCGGATCTTGGCTCGAGGCGAATAAGAGCGCGTCATTGGCATGTTGAAGGATTTGAACTTAGGGCTGGATCACTCTAATAGGAAGATCAGCGGTGAATATGATGTATAGAATTTTTTGCAGTGAGAGAACCTTGTGGTACTCCTGTTGTTACAGGCTCTATGAGTGAATCTGCTCCATTGACGCTCACATAGTATTGTCTGTTGGTAAGAAAGCTTGCAGTGAGTCTTATTATCTCTTCTGGGAATCTAAAATTGATCAAATTTAACAGGAGACGGACTTAAAAGCCCTCTCGATGTCTCAAGCACACACTGCCGTCCGAATGTTTCGCTCATTCAAGTGAGAAACAGCTTGGTCTTGCAAGTATGAGATGGCGTACTGGGTGCCGTGGTTGCGCCTAAAGCAAAACTGGTATTCAAGAATTCACTCACAGCGGTTTTTTTATCATTTCCATCCATATTCTTTCAATCTATCTGATTAAATCTTTGGATTGTCACAATGTACAAACTATCACGCAAATATACCGCTCATACCACACAAAAAATTATAGGCCCAAACGTTTGCTTAAACAAATCTAAACGCAAACTTTAAGTACGGACCGCTGTTTGCAGCGACAATTGTATGCCCTGCCCATACAATGTTATGCGCTGTTGGAAAACGAATGCCCAAAATTATAATTTGCTCATACGTATATTATTGTTTTGATGCTTAATACACAGTCGTGCCATAAGTTTTGTCCCTAAGTCGAATGATTCCGCACAGCCCATACGACTGACGGCCGAAAACGGCTTTGTTTTTTCAAAATATAGAGTGGACCCTATACTGCAAAATTAGCCTCAGTTTGTATCGTTTGCTCGAAGAGGCAATATGAAGTAGAGCGTCAAAGAGAATTGCATCGCTGCGATTGCGCTGAACAAGTGCAACAAATCACCGGTGGAGACTTTAAACTTGCTCAAACCATTGAAAATTTCACGAAAGTTTGTTTAACGGTGCATTCAACGGTTCAACGAGACCTCCTCTGTTGATGACAGACCTAGATATGGCAGGCCACGCACTAAAAGGACACCAGTAGTTGTGAAAGCCGTGTCTGCGAGAATTCAGCGAAACCCTTTCCGAAAATCATGGCACGGGAGATGAATATCCCAAAGAGAACGACTAAAGAGGACCTAAAACTTGGGGTTTACCGAAAAACAACGATACAGCTGTTAAAACCGGCTTTGAAGAAGATACGAGCCACAAGATCGAAGGCGTTACTTCAACGGTACGCGCAAGGAGGACACAAGAAAATTCTCTTCAGTGATGGCAAAATTTTCACCACAGAAGAAAAATTCAACCGGTAAAACGACAGGGTTTCCACCCACAGTTCTCGGAGAGCTGTTGAAAAAATTCCAAGGGTCCAAAGAGGTCATCATCCTGCTTCAGTCATGGTATGGTCGGGTGTTTCGTACGACGGAGTCACTCAGCTGTATTTTTGTGAACAAGGGGTTAAAACAAAGGCAGCAAACTACCAAAGCGATGTCTTAGGGAAGGTAGTCAAACCACTCAACGATACCATGTTTCATGGGGAATACTGGACGTTCCAGCAAGACTCGGTGCCAACTCACAAAGCAAAGATGAACCAGAAGTGATGTGCGGACGATCTGCCCGATTTCATAGCCGCTGAGGATTGGCCCTCTGGAAGCCTCGATTTGAACCCGCTTGACTATCGCTGTTGGGACTGGCTAGAACAGAAGGCCTGCAGCAAGCTTCATCGTAATATTGAGGCTTTAAAGGCCAGTTTGACAAAAGCAGCCATCGACGAGTGGTCCGATCATTTAAAGAATAGATTTCTGTGTTCCTTTGTTTATCGAGAATAAATGAAAATATAAATTTTTGTCTACGCTAACGTTGCATTTTAATTTAGCCCATTTAAATAAGGGACATAATTTATGGCATGACTGTGTATGTTCCAGGGTAAAATTTATTACCGGGTAAAATTTATGCGCAAATGTAGCAGTTTGAACCGTAGCCTGGAACATGCTTTTTTTTATGCAAACGTTTCCGCATACAATTGTTTGCGTCTTCTGAACAGGCATTTAGCTGCATTATTTCAGTAAGCATGCCTAGCGAGTAAAACCGATAATCAAGTAAAGTCACGGCCAAATGCGGCCAAAAAGAAACTGGTGGACTCCAGCTACAGTCTTTATCCCACAAAACCTGTCAAGTTGCCATCAGTCTATACTTTATTTCAATACTAGCTATTTTGTTGGGTATTTCGTATCATGTTTCATACTCTGCATCCTTAATCGAAGATACATATGCTTGAGTTGTATTCAAAAACGGTGTAAATCGAAAATGCGCTGTTATGTTATGCTTAAGGGGTTACATAGATCTTGAACGAAAAAAAAAACAACTTTTTCAAAAAATTGTATTTTAAAAACCAAAAACCTATTGTATTTCAAATTGACACATAGAAAAGTTTAGCATCTCAAGAAGTTTTGAAAAATTTCCAGCTAAAAATATTGAAAATTGTCGATTTTTCTGCAGTTTTCCTCGTCCAGCCTTTTTTTGCGGTAGGCAGAATATTTCGGTGCAGGTTCATCTGAAATCAAAAGTTCAAACATTTTCCTACAATTTATACCCTTGGCTCGTGATTGAAGAAAGAAATTGAAAAAGAAATGAAATTTAAAGTTTTGAAATAAGTTTGAATGTATTTTCGTCTCATATTTTTTTAGCATTTTTCCGATTCTCATCGTCTTTAAAACATTTTTTTTCGTATAAAACAAGAACGAGTCGATCGATTGAAAATCCCTTCGTTCAGTTACGAGGCAACGATACAAATTTAAAAGAAAATTTTTGAATTGTTGATTTCAGATGAACCTGCACCGAATTATTCTGCCTACCGCAGAAAAAGGCTGGACGAAGAAAACTGCAGAAAAATCGACAATTTTCAATATTTTTAGCTGAAATTTTTTTACAACTTTTTGAAATGCTTAACTTTTCTGTGTGTCAATTTCAAATAAAATTGATTTTTGGTTTTTAAAAGTTTTTTTAAAAAGTTGTTTTTTTTTCCTTCAAGACATATGTAACCCTTTAAAACATGTTAGAATGTCTTCTCTTACTAAAGAGATTGAGTTTCTTTAAAACAACATTATTTTCGGCAAATGATGAAGGGCAAAACGGTCAAACACCACCTTTGGTTTTACAGAAATCTTACTAAATTCTCAAATCTTTACATTCCCATTCTAATTTCTTCAATTCCTTTTTCATTCAAATTCTATGAGAACCTAACTGTGCACCTTCTGCACGTGCTCACCAAAATAATGTGATCGTAATAAAAGTAGTATTTAATCTGCAAGTATTTATTTTAGTATAGTCGACAAGATCTCCTTAATTTGTCTTTAGGGTATACATTTTAAAATCTGTTATTTTCGTAACATTTTATTTCTTCTAAATAGCAATCACGTACTTGCAGTACTTGCACTCCTCGAGTCAAAAGTAATATTTCGCTCTGCTGCCTATTCACGTCAATAAAACTGTTTATTCAAATTCTACCACCGGAGTCCTGAACAACGATCAACAGCTCCTTGTCGTAAAACTGGTACAGTGGGTCGCTTACATAAATTTCGCTAATCCTGCGTTGTTCATCATGAACCTGAAATAAAAAAAAACCGTAGTAAACCATTTTTATTTGAGTATGTGTTTAAAGTCCTTTATATAAGTTACTGCATTAAACCTGCTTCACATTCATCAAACGATACACTTCCTGCCAGCCAGCAGCTCCAGCACCAAACATATAGTGAAGTAATTAAACAAATCGAGCCTCCGGGCCGGCATATCGCAACAAAGGCAGTACAGAGAAGTCAAATAAACGAAGGCTGCAAACGGCATGAAGGATAATTTGCCCCGAAGTGAAATCCCATTACAAACTAGCTACAGTATCAACAAGCGACTGAGTCGTTTCACCTGAATGGAATTCCACTTCGCTCCTACGTCACAACCCCCCGACCAATTGTGGTGCTTTTCACTTTCAAGCGATCTGTGCAATCTGCAGTACCGGAAAATCTATCGACATCAAACGCCCAGAAAGAACAGCCAGATGTGGTTTTCCAGCGTTGTTGGTGGCGCTGCAGCTGTCTGCGCCCTATTCATGGCTAATGTTTGACTTTTCAAGCGTAAACGATGTTGTCATGGAGATTACTCGTGTTTTAGGTTCATTAAGGAAGTGCGAAATGTCTGTAGGAGCTAGGAGTTTCTTTTCTACAGCGTGTTACAGGCAATAATCAGCTTAAATTAAGGACATTTCGAGATAAGGAAATGAGAACTGCGTAATTTGTCAGGAAATTTGCTTGAGATGACGGGTGGTTGAACTTCAAATAAAGCATATAGGATGGCTGACTTTTGGTATTTCGATTGAAAGTAGGACAAGGAACTGAACTGGAGGGGAATGTATCAGGACTAGGTGTTAATTTAATTTGTTTTGTTCTTTGGCAAGAAAATTAGTCGAGATATAATGCAAAACATGAATTGCAGTTTAAGTACGTAGGGACGATATCCTTACATGCAAATTTAATTAAGTTTAATACATGCAGAGCACTGATTCATACCGTTACAGTGTATCAGCTTTATGCTATCTTATTACAATGGCCCGATACACAATTAGTTCTGCCAGGCGTCCCGATTCGCGCGGGACGTCCCGATTTTCAGCGGTCTGGTGACACGCTCCGATTTACCCTTGATCGGGACGCCAAATGACTCAATTTCTTACTAGCCACCTTGATCGATAATTTTTACAGGGAAAACGAATTCATCTGTTAGCTGTTACCACGTAAAAATATTTTCGCTTTCTTATTTTCATATTTTCTCACCAAACTCAGAGTTAATAGGCAGTATAACAGTTTTAAACTTCGCGCGTATTGGATTGGCGAGATACAAATATGCAAATAATAGGTCTGTTCGCGTACTTTCAGTCACTGAATTTTACTGAATTTTCCTGAATCATGTGGTGGGGGAAATTCAGGAAAAGTACGAAAACGCTCTCATTGCATTTCCTGAAAATTGACAAACAAAGGGGTCAGTTGTCGGTTTTTGGGAGAACAAAAGTTATTATAAAGTCATCCTAAGCGGCGATAAACTATCGCCACAAAAATAATCGTCTTTCATAATAACATTACGCCAAAAACCGTTTGGCAGTTTTCAGTATTTTTCAGTGGCTCAGATCCTACTGAATTTTACTGAAAGAGGGGAAATTTTCAGTATTCAGTAAAACGGAGTACAAAAACGGCTTCATTGCAATTAATTGCAATTAATCGTAGTACGCGAACAGACCTAATGTTTTAGGTCCGGCGTCTACTCAAGAAGCGAGTCGTGTCCTTCAAAATGGTGCGTTTTATAGTGTTGCTACAGATGCTTCTAATCACACTGCCATAAAAATGTTTCCACTGTTGATACGATATTTCAGCCCAGCTACTAATCTTAAGGTATGAGTATTTGATTTTTTACGCGCACTCGAGCTAGGCTTCTCGGTAGATCGCATACAAATCATGGTTATAGAGTCTCCGGAATCGCCCTTCTTCACATATGAGGCCAAGAATTCTCCTCAAGATTTTTCTTTCGATCGCGGCTAAGAGGTTAGAGTGCCTTATACTGAGCACCCAAGTCTCGGATCCATACGTGAGTACTAGCAGGACCATGGTCTTGTACAGCAGGATCTTTGATGTTCGGGTGAGATTCCGGGATTTAAAGACCATTGACAGACTGTACTGCCCTACTAAGTGCAAAAGCAGTGTCTCAAAAAAATCGAAAAATTGATTTTTATAACATTAGAAAGATTAAAACAATACGCATCTAATGAACTAAGCCTTTTAATGGTATCTTATTCAAAACATATGCAAATTACCTTAAGAAAGTTTTTTAAATCTAAGTACCCGATGTATCCAAGAGCGGAAGACCACTCACCTTAAATCACTAAGGGAATTAGAGGTATATCAATATTACTTCTTTTAAAAAACTTCAATCATCTCGAAATTCGCTTTCATTGAGATATCGCTTTTGCGCTTAATAGGGCAGTGTAGTAGACTTTGTTGGACTTGAGCAGCCACCAGCGTATTTCTTCTTCCATTTTGTCATCGGCTGCTACAAATGACCCAAGGTAGTTGAAGGATGGCAATACTTCAAATCCATGCTCAACTATCCTGAAGGTTTGGCCAGCTCTAGGTGTTTTTCTTGCAGATGCCGCCACCATGTACTTTGTCTTTCCTTCATTTATGTGCAGCCTTGGTTTTTTGCCGTTCGCTCGATCTGGATGAAGGATTCTCGCACAGCTAGTTCTGACTTTCCAATTATGTCAATATCATCTGCATAAACCATTATCTGGCAGGACTTGGTGACGATAGTCCCGCTCGTTGACATGCCAGAGTCTCGGATTGCTTTCTCCGACGCCAAGTTGAAGAGGAGGCACGCCAGACCATCTCCTTGTCGGAGCCCATTGAAGATATTGAACGGTCTGGATAGACATCCGGCTATTTTAACTTGGCTTGTTACATTGGTCATGGTCAACCAACACAATCGTGTCAGTTTGTTTGGGAGGCCAAATTCTCTCATGGCTTTATACAGTTCTACCCTCGCTATGCTATCTTAGGCGGCCTTAAAGTCTATAAATATATGATACAATGGAATATTGAATTCCAGATATTTCTCCATCGCCTGCTTGAGAGTAAAGATTTGATCAACTTTTGATTTGCATGGGATGACGCCACATTGATATTGTCCAATGATGGCTTTAGCGTATGGGGCTATGACAGAGGAGATTATCTTATATGAAGTACTCAACAATGTTGTACCCCTATAGTTGGTGCACATAGTTACATCTCCTTTCTTATGTACGGGGCATCTTCATACTTCCATACGTGCAATATAATTTTATGAATAGCTTTGTGTAATGTGGACTCTCCATATTTAATCAGCTCAGCTTGTATTGCCGTCGGCTCCAAGGCCTTTGTTAAATTTCAGCAGACTTCGTACCTCTTCTATTGCTTTACGTTTGAGCAAATTAAATTTGGAGTATTTTGCTTTGAAAATGCATAGCCGTTTTTCATGTTACGCTAAAAGAAAACAAGCCTTCAAAGAATTTTATGAAATTCAGGAATCTGAATTTGCTCCAGTCCTGCGACATGCAGTAATGCGATGGTTATCTCTATTACCCGCTGCAGTACGTGCCATGAAATCATTTGATATAGTAAAGGACTACTTCTTAGCTATGGGCGAACACGAGTGTCCCTCTGCGCTCTGGAACTTTTTAATAGTGACGAAACAGAACCTTACTCGGCTTTCTTCCAAAACGTATTAAAAGTCCTTCACGACGCTGTATTCAGTCTTGAAGACGAAACATGATTGTGTTTCAATCAAAGGTTACGATATAATGATCAGACTCACTTACGAATTGAAGCAAAGAATTGATGGTTAATTTTTGGGCTTCACGTGCGAAAATTTAACAAAAAAGGTGCGTAATAAAAAACCCTTAGCAATAAAAATAGCATATTGTACTTGGTACAATATAATAGACAAGATATGATTTCAACAATGAAAACAAACTGAATTTATTCAAGCTACTTTCTCTACGAGATGACTCTCTAACTTATGCATCAATTGTTGACATGATTTACAAACTCAATATTACCACATTTTTTAAATGGGCGATCTTTATGAGGAAGTTTCTGACGTCAAAAATACAGTGAGAGCTGCAGTACAGAACAAAGACTTAACGACATTACAGAAATGGCACAAATTATTTGAAACGCCAAATGTTCGTAATGTGCAAAAAGTATTTGCTTTCACGGCATCGACACCAATCGCGAATGCCGCGGCAAAAAGAATATTTTCCCAAACTAATATAAATTGTAATTGAATTTGATCACGGTTCCTTTCTTGTTTATAAATCAGCATAGACAACGTATATCATTTCTACAGCTTATCGAAGCCGAGCATATTGAAACGGGAAACTCGATCGTTTTGCGGAATCAGCCTCCGAAAGCAGAATCAAATTACATTTACTAAGTAAAATTATATCCATGGATATAAGTCGGAGATGTTAAAATTTGTCACAACTAGCATAAATAAAAATGTAATGATTTCCACCTGCAAGTGGTTACGCCAGTCAAGTATGCACTGTGTGCTGGTGTCTGATGAGAAGCAGTGCATACTTTCGAAACCACTTTGTCAAAATATAATTTTCAATGCAGATTAAAATTTTTAATGTTAATAAAAAGTTGTTCAATTTTAATCATCCCGCAAAAACTATACCAATTTAGTATAAATTGGTCCGATGGAAGAAACAGATTATCTATCGAGCATGTCAAAGCAGAAATACAAATAAAACCAACATTCAGTTTTCGTGTAGTGAATTTTCTGATTATGCGATAAAAAAAACAAAGACCTATTGAAAGTAATGAAATCTAATGCTAAGCATAACATGAATAAAAATAACAAAACAATAATTGCAAATGTTTCCAAAAAAAATTAATTAGGTAAGATGGTTACGATTCGATTTAATTAGTCAAAACTATTATGTTTGAGTTTTGTGATATCCTAAAGAACTTGATCTAGTTGAAAGTTTATTTATATATTTATTTATTTATTTGAATCCATTTTAACAGGCTTCTGCCCAATTACAAAAATAAAAAAATTAAATAAACCCAAAAGAAGAAAATAGTAAAAATTAACAAATAAATGAAAATATTAGAAATATACATACATATTAGAACTTCAACAAATTAAAGCTAATATACAATTCAACATCAAAGAAAGTGCAAAAATAATAAAAAAAATTTTATTTTCAAATATTATAAGAAGCATTAAGAATTATATCTTTAATTTGCAACTTAAATTGACAGAACGTTAGCGGAAAAGGACCAAGTTGAAAAGCATTATGCTTCCTGGGCATACGCACTAGCAGTGAGTTGAAATAAACTTCAGAACGCGCGAAGGGAAGAGAGAACATCAATTGGGATCTATCTGATCGATTGGCGTTACGTAGACACAGCATATAACCAAGATCGAAGAGCATAGGGCAATGGAGCAGTGGTGGCTCGTTAGGGTAGGCCCGGCACGCCTGGCCCACCCTGACGAGCCGCCACTGAGTTAAAGTAAAGTAGATATTTCTTGTTGGTATCCGCGTATACCTTATAATAGTGTTTTTGTGGCGAGCCGCCACTGCAATTGAGTGGCTTGAAAAGTAAGCACTCGTCAAGGAACACTCGTCGGAACTCTAATGAAGGAATTTGGAATGACGATCACTATAACCACAGTAAGGGATGTTGAATTTAAATAACAGTGAGCGAGTAAATCTATGCTGAACGTGTTCCACTGCATCACTGAGCTATTTATGACGGGGAGACCACACTTGACAACAATACTCTAGGATGCTACGAACAAGTGAAAAAAACAAATGGATCGAGGTAGCGATGCTAGTAAACGAAGAAGAGCATCTAAGAATGAAACCGGACAGACGAGAGGTCTTTGCGATTATATAGGCAATGTGCAGATCAAATTTGAGCTTTGGATCAAAGTGCACACCAAGATCCTTAAAATTATCCACAGTCGTAATGGAAGAGCCGTACAGAGTATAGGAATAAATTAAGGGTGACATTTTATACGTATAGGACATCTGATGACATTTGGATTTGTTCAAAGTAAGTGAATTTTTCGAGTACCAGTCTCAAAACGAACAAAGATCGTTTTGGAGTTGGAGGCAGTCGTCGATAGAAAATCTTAAAATCATCAGCAAACAAGAGGCAGGGAGAACGGATAAAGGAAGGGAGATCATTTATAAATACTAGCAATAATAATGGACCGAGAATGGAGCCCTGAGGAACACCGGAAAGCGGACAGAAAGGGAAGAAGGTGGACGATTGCACAGATACAGCACAAGAACGACCAGAAACATAGGATGAAAGCCAAGACAAAAGAGAGCCCGACAGCCCACAGCTTCGAAGCTTTGGAAGGAGAATTTTGTGGTCAACAGAATCAAAAGCTTTTGAGAAGTCGGTATATATGACATCCACTTGTTTCTGTTGGTCTAAGGCAGAAGCAACAAAGTTAGTAAAAGTTATAAGATTAGAGGGGGGGATCTACTTTTGACAAAACCATGCTGTTTCGGAGCAAGGAAGGGATGGACGAGAGGAAGCAGTCTGTTAGGAACCACTCTTTCGAGAACTTTTCCAAAACAAGGAAGGAGGGAAATCGGACGGTAGTTGAAAACACAGCTTGGGTCTCCAGACTTGTGGATGGGGGAAATATAAGCAGATTTCCAACTGGAGGGGAAATAGCCGGAGGAGAGGCTGAGTTTAAATATAATAGACAAGGGAACACAAAAGGACGATGACAGTGTTTTGGCCAATAGGTTAGGGATACCACCAGAACCACAACCGACATTGACATCAAGACATTCGAGTAAGGATTCAATTTCAAGAGGATTGGTGTAAATGGAAGATAGGGAGGATGAAGCAACATGGGGAATTTCACAAGGCAAGATATGATTATGTTGGGAAAAGAAGGAAGAAAAATATTTTCGAAGAGGTCACAAATTCCACGTGGACTGGATGCCGTAGCATTATCGAGGAACATGGAATCGGGGAAACGATGGGAACTTTTGAGGGAACGGACATAAGACCAAAAGGGTTTTTCATGATTAGAGCAGATAGAGGACTCAATGCTGGAAAAGTAATCTCGGATAGCTTGATTTGCAGCAGTTTTGCCAGAAGATCGTAGCCTCGAAAATACGATGAAGTCCTCATGAGAGCCTGTTTGTTTAAATCTAGCTCGAGCGCCATCCTTAGCTTTCAGGGCCGACGCCACATCACGACGAAACCAAGGAGCGTCATTAGGCTTGCGAAAACGTCTGTAAGTTCATTTGTTTCCTTTCTTGTACTGAGCAATGATAAAATAAATGATGATTCACAAAATTTTTTTGTTTTGATTTTGTCATTGTACCTATCCCGATTTGAAACCTAATGTCCCGATTATTTTTACCTTCTGTCCCGAAATTTAACACACTGGACCTGGTAGCACTACACACAACTGTACTGATTAATTCATTTTGTATTTACGGAAATCCAGTTCGATGCCTCATTACCTCAAACAAAAACAGCCAATAAAAATGCATTGAGAGTACAATGTTTAATTTTCAACATTGATTGTATGTTAACTTAAATAATAAAATATCTGGGGTAATGGACAGTTATAGCGTCATAATCTATAAATATACGTAAATTAAAATGTGGGAACAATGTAAATGAAATTGTTTTACTTTCATTAATTTTCATAATAACACTCTAGAAATAAATTTCCCAGGAGGAAAGTGTATCAGCTTTGTAATTTTATTCATATGTGTACAGTTATCTTCCTAGTTACATAAGCGAACAGCATGGTTGTGTTATATGAAAAAATTGCTTTTGCATAAATGTGCTTTTGTATATTTTACAATGTAAATTTGTGGCGAAGTATCAATTGATGATGGAAATGGCTATAAAATTCAATGCAGCATATTTTTTCTTAAATTACTTTCATTGCGTATTCATTGCAAATAATGGAACTTAGCAATGATATGCATGCACATGCACGGTCATAAAAGTAAGTTGCAGAGTTTACTGCGAACAACGTTTGTATTTGCTCTTTGCCTCGATCGATTGCCGCCTGTAACCTTCAACTTTAGCTTTAAGTTTGAATTCGCACAAATTAACACGAGTTTACAAGCAAGTGTCTTATATTCTTAATGCTCTAGTAATCAAGGCTGCCATGCTATTAACAAATGACAAAGCATTCCTTTCGTGACGAAGCATATTAAACGAAGACGGTTTCATGATGTAGTGTATCACAGTCAATTGAGGTGCAGAATGTCCCAGATCGGAATTGAGCTTATTAATTTGCAATTTGCTGTGGCCACAATAATAATTCCCATCTCAAAGCTTAGTAATTGTGTATTCAAGTTCAATATCAAGTGGATATTTGTTGTAATTAATACAAATATTGTGTTTAATGCTAATGAAGAGATCGAACCAACTGGAAAACCATCTTATAAGATGCATTCATCTTCATAATGTGGTTTGTAAGTGTCAACGTTAATTAAAGTTTCTCGAGAGAATATTTATCCATTAGTTTTTTATACATCTTGCGTAGATTTTAATCAGCTGGAATTAGATCATAATTTACTGCACTTGTCAGTACTCGTAATATGCTTTCAATGGATAAAAAATCACTCCTATGCAGATGTTGATTTGTTGAAATTGATTGATCAACTAATGTCGCTGTATTATTTAAAATGTATCATTCACTTCACTTGGCTGCTCGTGCTTGGTGGAAACTTAAGTATGTACATAGTTTGTTTGTTGTATGGTGCATTTAAGTGTCTCTGGAAAAGTTTTGCCTGTAACTAAATTTTTAGGTAGGCATTCGTAAGTAAACATCAAAAATTATCAAGTATCACTAAATATGTAATTGAAATTACAATACATAGCCTAATTATATGTTGACTTACATTTTTATTTCTACCTGACTCCTAATGTCAACTAAATATCTTAATTTAAAGACAAAGTTTTACTTTTTTGTTAGAAGCAGATACAATATTACAACAAAATATGATTATCTCTCAAGAAATTGAAATATATTGAAATATAACTAGCCCCTAAAATTTAAATTTAATTATATGGATTTAAAAGCTAGAAGTGAATTGAGTCAGATTAAATGACAATTAAAATTAATTAAATATATTGGCTCTGCGAAAAATGCAGGAAACAATCCATGGTATCTTACACCTCCCAGCTGCGTTCAACGAAAGTGGCTACCGTCGTTCTCTTTCGTTTTCTTTCGAAATTGACAGATAATTTCCGATAACTAGCAATTGGACTGCAATCATCGAGCAGCCTTCTGCGCCAACACATAAAACGCTAGCTGTTTACTCCGTTACAGCTTTTCAATGCCCACCTGGATCTTCTGCTGCCACGCGAACTCAATCGCAGTTGCAAAACCTTGCGATAACAACGAATCGAGCTCAACACCAACCACCAAGTAGTCACCAACAGCACCTGAGGTCATTACTATCCGCGCTTCTCCCAGTGTCAAATGACTTATCTGGGGAATCTACTCCGTCTTCATCTCTGGATAATATGCACTTGATACACGGGAACAACTGCTGAATCCGTTACAGCCAGTGACTCAACCTTTGCTTGTGTCTACTGGCCTACTCTTCCAACCTGCTATTTCTGTGCAAAGTGTCAGTTTGACTTTGCATAAAGAAACGCCATATGAGATACATTCTGCACCAACTCTGATTGCTAATACTCCTCCTCTACAAGTCTTTGTGACTATACTTCCATATGAGACGAGTGCTGCTGCTGTGAAGCACTACATCGAGCACAAACTTGGATTTATACCAGCCTTTCTGGACTGCACTCTTACTCCAGACAACTTCGCTGGAAGATTGATTAGCTCATTCAAAATACCCACCACTGTTGATAACAAGGAATTACTGGACGCCAGTTTTTTACCCCCGGCATAATTGCCAAAACTTTCATCCAAAGACTTCGTTCGTTGTTCCAACCTAACCTCAAAAAATTGTAAAATATCTTTATATTATAAAACGAATGTGGCTTGAGATCAAATACGATAACATTATCTGCCTCACGGAAACCTGGCTTTCAAACGATATTTATAGCAGTGAAGTTCTTTCTTTTCACCAGGTATTTCGATTAGATCGGAATTGCTCTATTTCTAACAAATTGCATGGCGGAGGTATTTTGATTGGTAAACGCAAACCTCTTCATTGGGCACTCTGTCGTAATTTTCATCCTTCTCTCCGTCGTACTTGTTTTCCTAAGAACCTTCCTTTAATAATTCTCTATGCATATGTTCCTTGTAACAGTTTTTGAACTGTATACGAAAATTGTTTTATTGAAATATCTTCTTATTTTTTCCTTTTGACCCATTAATAATCTGTGGTTATTGCATCAGGTCTAATAATCAGCTCTCAATAGTACTTTCATCATTCCTTTCCCTTAACTGCGTTCCTCAGCACTACGCGTAACTTGAATGGTCGTATTATTGATCTTTTCCTGTCTGATTTCCCTCTGCTGCTATATATGTATCCACTGTGTTCCATCCCTATGTTTTAGTAAACGCTCACCACCCTCGTCTCTCTCTCTTTATGTCCTACTAACATACTCCTCAGAGAAGCGAATCTTAGTTGCTCCTTGGTACAATTTTTACAAGGACTCAGAAATGGCATCGGAATTTGAAAAAGTTAACTGGTTTTCTTTCTTCCGTGGCTAAATATTGATCATTTACTTTCCAAATGTTATTCCTTCCTCAACGATCTTTTCTCCTATTGTTTGTTTGGTTATTTTATTGAGCTAAAACTTTTAGCATATATCAATATCTTTAACCCTTATAACCCATAATATCAATTATCTTTAACCCTTTGGAGCCGGCGGCCATTTTAGTGATTTTTTTAATATACCTATTATTAAGTTAGCATGATGAGTTTTGAACGTGTTTTAAATGTGAATCGGATAATGGTTTGGAATTTTTTTAGCCCTATGTGTGGGCTAGGTGCCTAAAAAGAGATCGGGAAAATATGAACATTTTTAAAATGCGATAGCTTTTGACAAAGCTATCAAATCATTATGAAACTTTCAGGGCATATTGATATTATTAATTTGCAAATCTGTTTTGCTTTTAACGAGTGCGTTGGCATACAGGGTTGCCAACACGCTCATCAAAAGCAAAACATGTTTACAAATTAACAGTATCAATATGGCGCTGAAATCGAAAACCTTCAAACCATCGACTCTCCTGAAAAGTTGACGCTATTTTGGAAAATAGCCACTCATATATAAATCTTATTCTTTGTCTACATAGCCAAAGTAATGCGTTTGCAATTTTAAAACGGGCAAGAACGGTAACCCTTCCCCAATTTACCTACATTTTCAGCATCAAAAACTTCTGTTCACGGGAACTCACGACCCAATAATCAAATACAGTTGAAATTTACAAAATGTATTGTTCTTAAGTAGGACAAGGTTTGATAAAAGGGATTTTGAAATTTAGGCAATTCTGTGCCAGTGGTACCATTTTGAAAAATTACTTAGAAAAATAACTGCTTTTGGCCCTATAAATCCTTATGCAGTCATCAGATTTTGACAAAATTCACACAGTAACTGAGTCCTACTTGATGGAAATTTGGTTAAAAAATTCGATTGGAGCTGCCAGCTATAGTAATTTCAGTGTCTTAAATTTTGAAAATTCGCTCAGGAAAATAAAGTTCTTTGCCCTATAGTTTCTAGTGCCCTCATGGAATCATAACGAAATTCATATGACAAGTTGAAATTATTGTAGAAAATACTCAGCAGACAACTAGTTGGAAAACTAATGATGCTATGGTTGGTCTTGTTTATTTCGGCGTAAAATAAAGCGATTTTATCATAAAATTGGTCGTGGACTATATCGCTGTAAACACACCCGACCTAAGCCTTGTTTTTTTGCGCGACAAATAATAATATTTGTACGTTGAATTTAAGCTCGCAACCTTCTCGTTTTACTCAAAATCATTTAAATAATCATGTTTGAGAGACAAATGAAAATATAATTACAGTGTATGAACTAAAATTAAACTAAATGACAGCTGTCACGTATATACAAACAAAGACTCAATTCGACCTGACCAAATTTTAGGTCAGGTCGATGTAAACTCCTTAGGACTAAATTCATTCAGTCCACGCTAAAGTTCAGCTCACATTTGGTCCATAGGCGTGCCGTGACCTAAAATCTGGCAGGGGCCAGTGACCAAAAGGTTCAAGTCATGCGATGATTTTGTCTTCCGTAAGGTACACGTACTGTTCATACAACTTAAATAATTTACTCATACATTATATATTTGTTAATTTATTTTTTGTTATTTGCTAATCCATAAATGCATTATCAAATAAACTTCATGTCGGTGAATACGTATGAGCTACTACCACATGCATATAATGTGAACGATAGGTATGAAGTATGAACTACACACGAATTATCTATGACCGCTAAGAAATGAACGCTTGTATATAATAGAATGGAAATAATTAGAAATATAAGACTATTTTTTCGTTTAGAAGCTAAATATATTTCAACTTATACTTGAAGAAGAGGATAGCTAAGTTTCAAAATATCTTTGAAGAAATAGGAATATATGAAGCTTAGAATGAAGAAATTGACCTCTTGCTTCAAACTTTTGTTACCTAGAAAACCTAGAAAAGCATAAATAATTTGGCAATATGGAAGAGTGCTGTAACTTACTCTTTTCGGGCCATTTGGTTTGCAGGGATATCTTCGTAGCCCTAACTGCGTGTCCAAGGCTAGATGAAACAGCAAAACTTTTGAAACTAGTGCGTTTTGCTGTTTTCCGTTTTCGCGATCCTCTGGGAAATGTGAGATCCAGACAGTTCTTCTCTGCGAATAATTTAATTTTTTCCCAAACTACATACAAGTCTTCTCGCTCACTTAGTAGTGTTTTAACTGTTCCATTCACAAGATCTATCCCATCTCTAAGAGTTGCATTTTTAGTTTGGAAATATGTGCTTAACATGTTCGTTATAAAAAGAACATAGTGAAATATGAAAAGATTTATTACAAACTTAGGATTACTGATTGAATGAAAGATCCCCAATGAATAAACTGAGTCGTTGTACTTTCCCTCATTCATTTCTTTTTCAAAAGTCTCTTTCATAGTCCCATAGCTATCGATCACATATCTGCAATTGTGAAATCTTATTGACTAACGAGTCGAGCTTAAACTTCTCATTCCACGCCTAGAATTTAGACCAACTGCCTCATCAAACTGCTTCAACAATTCGTTTTGTGATGGCTTCGAAAAGTGTAGGTAAAGGGATTCGATGGCACTGAAAAAGGATGCGCAAGTTTCGATTGTGAAAAATGTGTCCATCACAACAAGGATAATTTTATGAGCTAGACAGTGTACAAATACGGCTGCAGGATGTTTCATCTTAATTTAGATTTGTACACCACTTTTTTGTCCTGACATGACACTAGCACCATCATAAGACTGTCCAACAACAGGCAATTCGCTAAGTCCGTAGCTGTCTAATAGGCTGAAAATTATATCTGCTAACTACGAGGCATTTCTAGCTCATGAACGGTTTACATAGCTTAAGAACCTTTCTTCGACTGCTAGCTCTTTAGTAAATCTGACAACCACGGAGAGTTGTTCCTTTTTGTGGACCCTTGCTTCGTCTACCATAATGGATATCAGTCCGCACTCTTTTATTTCAGCTGTATTGTCCTCGCGAACGATTTCAGCAATTATTTTTATTAATTCATTTTGAGTTTCGCCACTACAGCAGTTCGCAACCTTGTTTTTAAAAATATTTTCAAAAGTTGAATCATGGTACGCGAATAATGCACAAAATTCCACAAAAAATTCACGGTTATCACTGGCACCACTTTCATCATGTCCTCTGAAAGCACCTCTTTGGCGACTGAGACACGTCGTAAGGTCGATAACCTTTTCCAAATAATTTCGGTTCATAGACAATATTCCAAGACTCTTCAAGCACCATATCACTTACTGTCTTCCAAGCACTATTAGAGTTTTCACATTGTGCATGAATTTTACCATCCGGATAATTTATCCGGATCGCGAAGTTTGCTCGAGCTGAATTTTTGGTGTATTTTTGGCAACAAAGGAAATTCTATGGAAAATTTCGCATTGTGATAGCTTCACACCGAGTCATCAGACCATCACAAAATTTACAAGACTCATCAATGGGCATAAAAAATAAGTTTCTGCAGCTTTTAAATAATGTATGGGCAACCTTGTAGCTGCCATAAGTACGTAAACACAAATCTTTCAGACGGCTTTTAGAATAAAATGCAAAAGATTGATGAATTTGAACAGTCAAATCTAAACTTTTAAAATTCCCAATCGGTATATACTGGTCTTGAGTAGATACAGGTCTGAAAAAAGTTTAATGAATATGATAAGAGCCATGTGATGGTTCTGTCACTATGAAAAAACACTCGGTGAAATTGAAGTGCTATGCCTTTTAACTTCTGATGCAGCTATCAAATTATAATGAAAAACGCCAGTTTATAAAAGTGTTCTTATCTAAATACCTGTATATTGCCTAGTAGGAATAAAGAGATAATCTTAATAAAAAAATGATGATTGGCGAGGCACTTTTCGTCTTTTTCTTAACGTATAACTTGTCGAAATTAAATATTGCCGACCATATCTCGAAATAAGTCCCATAACATCGTAATTAATACCGCAAATAACACAGTCTCTATGTTATAAGTAGTGTAAGTAGGTATGGGCTTACACAGCTCTTGCTGTAACCACAAAAACCTAAAAGGCGAAAATTTAAGTGTCTGCTGTTGGAAATATTTATTTTTCTGGGAGGGGCCAACCTAGGGTCTGGGGGGGGTCCCGGCCCCCTCTGGCCCCCCCTACGGCGCGCCTATGATTTGGTCCAACAGCTGTAAACCCTACTAATGTTTAAATTTTTTAAGGTCTGGACATTTTTTCGATGGCAACCCCAAACACCTTTTTATCGCGATGAAGTCATCGAAACTAAATTGGCTTAGGGTTTATTATTTATTAGGGTATCCTTAAGTATCTACTGGAAGAATACACACTCAAAATCTGCACAAATCCTCTACTGTTCTTCGAACATTTGTGTTTCTAGCAGTTCTGATGCGCTAGGGTTTTTTTTTCAACATAATAGGAGCATTAAACATAATTTTGTTTTTGATTGTGCGAAAAACAAACGCATAAGCTATTGCGATGCAGTTACAGCTATTGCCAAGACATTATTTAAGTGCATTTGCTCCTTTTGTGAATAAATAAACTCAGTTTAAAAACGGAAGAATGCAACGAAAATCTAAATACATTTCCAGAACATGCATTTCATGAAATACTCACCACACCGTTACTAAGTAGAAGCGAAATTTCCCTGAAGCTATGAGCATTTTTTGTTTTGTGCAAAAGAACGTGAAACAAGATTCAGTTGCAAACTAGAATCTATGCTACTGAAAAATGTAAATTATATTGTGGCTACATAAATACATACTGTGCATATATCTAAATAGGTTCACGGTTTTTACGAGGCAATATTTCATATTTTTCATTTGAATACAACCGAAACTACCTTGAATACTTTGATTTATGGGATACACTACCTTTTTTCGCCGTAGCTGGAAAACGAGGAAACTCCTAGAGAAAGTAACAAGCCATAAAATTTCAATGCAGTGGACAATAAAGAGCCTTCTGACTCGAATTTAATCGAAGCTGGGCAAATAAATCTGTGGTTTTTAGCATATATGTATGTATGTACAGTGGCTCGCAGTTTATTTCAACCAGCACGTAAAAACAACTTTAACTTCCTATAAAAACTAACCGAAATAAGTTATAAACATTATTTAAACGCAGATTATTAGACTAGAGTTCACAATTATCATTTATTCAGTTTATTATTATTTTTATTTTATTTCAATAGGTCTTAACAATTAATGACGAAAAAAGTAACTAAAAACAATGTCACAGCTTATTTCAACCAAGTAACAGAATCAATGTTTAAATTAAGTTGCAAGGCAGAAAAAAATATTTTAATGTTTAGTATGACCACCCTTCTGGTCAACAACCATTTTTAGCCTCTTAGGCATTGAATCGACCAGCTTTTGTGCCACTTGTGGGGTAATTTTGGCCCATTCCTCAATGAATGCAGTTTTGAGATCGCTTTTGTTGGATATCTTCCGTTTTCGGATGTTTGTATCCAAAATGGCCCACAAATTTTCGATGACGTTAATATCGGGCGACTGTGGTTGCATAACATGCGGACAATTCTAAACCAGCCATGTCTGTATAATACCCGACTTATGCTTCGGGTCATTGTCTTGATAAAATCTGAAGCCACCGCGAATGCCCAGTTTCTCCGAACTTTCAATCAAATTTAACTTCAAAATTTCGAGATAATGAGACTTATCCGTTGTAGTCTCAATAATTTGCAAGTTTCCAACTCCCGCTGCGGACATACAGGCCCAAACCATAACGCTGCCACCTTCGTGTTTGACTTTACCTTTCAAATTTTTGTTTTGCAATTCTGTATTTGGCTAACGCCAAACATATGAGGCTCCATCAGGGCCAAAAATATTAAATATCGACTCATCAGCGAATATAACGGTATTCCGAAATCCAGAATCCTTATGCAAATGTTCCTTGGTAAATTTTCAACGGCACTTCTGATTTTTGGCACTTATAAATGGTTTCTTACGCGCGTTTCTACCATTGAATGCATGCTCTCGCAGCACACGACGAAAAGTTTCTGGGTGGCGGGACTTGCCCAACTCAGTTTCCACTTCACTTGCAATTTTTGGAGCCGATAGCTTTGGGTTTTCCTGAATTTTCCGAACAATAAAGCGCTCGTCCGTTTGATTGAAAATTTTGTTGGGGGCATTTCTCCCCTTATCGAGCATTCTCTTTTCGCGGGCAAATCGGTATATGATGCTCTGCACTGTAGAATCACTTAGTCCAACCGTCTCACCATTTTCCTGCGCGAATTTCCTTTTTTAAAATTACTGAGAACAAGCTCTCGCTGATCAATTGTCGTCTCATTTCAAAAAATTAATTTTTCTGCACGATCTTTTCAAAGAATTCAGCAAAACTGAACTTGAGCACATTACAAATATAATGACTAAAGCAAAGACAAAGAAATAATTGCTGCATTGTAAGATAACGGATCATTGCACACCTACAAAGTATTTGGTTGAAATAAGCTGTGGCATTGTCTTGGTTGCGTTTTTCGTTTTTCATTGTTTTAGAATAGTAAACAAATAAAAAAAAATAAAAAAAGTCATATTTGATTAATTTAAACATTAGACTAATAACCTGCCCCTAAATAATGTTGATATCTTCTTTAGTTTAGTTTTTATAGGTAGTTAAAGTTTTTTTTTACGTGCTGGTTGAAATAAGCTGTGAGCCACTGTATGTATGTATGAATGTATGTAGGTACATGATAAAAACTCCTTAATTAGCATATTTGCTAGGATATTACCGTAAGCTCAATATATTTCCTGGATTGTACTAGATTTACTTATCAAAATTTAATTTAATTATATTTAACCCTGTGGAGTCGGTATGCCTATGAAGACATGGCATTGGAAAAAAATCAAGTCGATCAAATGAAATTGGAACACGTTTCTAACTTGGATATGATAAAGCTTGAAGAACACCATCGAGCCATTCATAATCAGGATTTTCACAGTATCCGAAAATCCTTTATTAAGCGCCCAAACTTAAGCAGTCTTTCTATTTATATATTTTTATTTATTATACAACCTTTACCAACAAATTCACAAATTCAAATTCATTAAAAATCAACATAATATTAAATGAAAACTGTCGATCTCCAAAAAGGTACTAACGGGGCATTTCAAAAGTAATTATTTTAAAGATTTTTCATTACGTTTAGTTGTTTACGATGTCAGGTATAATAATAAATTCTTTTAATTTGATCATCGGGTCTAAAATGCTTGCAATCTCATCATTGAATTTATTGTTTCAATTTTGAATTTCATGCCGCTGTATAAAAACATCAAGGGGTCTGCTAAATTGGAAGACATTAAATGTCGGAATATTATCTTATTAATTAGACTGGTGAAGGCGCCGTGCTATCGTCTTTTCTTTCCACGATATAGCAGAGAAACCATTATACACATGATATCCATTAAATCGAACTTGATGTCCCGTGGGAATTGAAAATCGGTTTGAACATTCAGGATTCGTAGCTAGCGCTCAACTTGAAATTTATGTGATATGCAGCAATAAAAACAAAAGTAATCTGATAGAGCTCAGCAACTCACCCTTGCGCTCCATAAGGCTAGCTTCCTTTCCAGCCAGTAGGAACATTTCCAGCTAAGCAAATTGCTTAACGATTTCTGTTCGTGACACTTAAAGCAATATGCACAGAGAAATGTCTCGTATTTCTTTCTGTTTCGTATTTCCTTAGATATCGATCCATTGAGATTCACTTTTCAACAATGAATGAAAAAATACTGCAGCTGCTTTCATTTTATGCTCTTTCGATCTCTAAAACATTGTTTTTCTTTTCAATTATACAAGTTGAAAACTGGAAATGCTATTGTAATTTAATAGTTGGAAATTGACTGTTCCTTTTTCTGTTAGCGTTCAAGGTTTTCATACGAATGGAATAGGTATTCGACGTGCACTCTTTTTAGCAATACTGCTCAAGCAACAGTATAAAAACAGCTTGTGTCCGTGGATATAGATATCGGTCTCAGCGTCATTTTGCTGTAAGGATATGAATACATATGTAATACTTATTATGCCCAATTAAATCATAGCTAAAATATATGTATATACATACATATTGACTCACGGCAAAAGACAGTTAACAAATAATGATATATGTAAGTGCAAAAAGAAACAAAGAGACTAAGTCAATTAAGCTTGAGTAATATTACAAACGAAAAAGAGGCAAAGCAATGAATCTGAATATAATTTTGCATTCATTAAAGGTTCTTTGCATGGGCATCAGCTGAACTCACTTTTTTTAAATCAAATTGATAAGATCACTAGACTCGAGTGCTTGACATTATGAATTTCAATAATTTACTATAGGTTGTTTGCTTTCATTTCTTAAATGTGTAAGTCTCATTCATGTAATTCATTTTTAATATTCCCGAATTCACGAGGGCATTTAATTGTGTCCGATTCCATAATCTCTCATATTAATTTGGAAAAATTCCTCATGAAAACGAAAATAATCATTTTAGGTCATACAAAAGCAAGTTATCTGATAAAAACAAATCCGCAAGTTAAAAGCAATTCACTCGAATATCTATTTTTCTTAATAGTTGAGTTACATGTATCTTAGACTGTAACCTCTCCGCCGCTACTCATGTTGCTTGGTTAGAATTCGAAAGTTAGGTGCTGATTTTTGGAGTCCCTATCCAAGAAATATTGAACGATTTTTTTTAAATATTTCATTAACAATTCTAAATATTTTTTATTGATTGCATTAACAATTATAAATGATTAATGTAATAATTATAATTATTTCAATGAACTCTAATTTATCTTTTTTGGAATTAGTCACAGCAGCAAAACATTTTCAATTCACTTCACACGTAGCGACTAAGTACCTGCTCGAATTAACGCGGACCGACTGCATGCAGCTGGTCGGCATCATTACTGACCACTGTCTTGTAGCAGCTCATGCCATGAAAATGGGACTCCTATCCAGCGACACCTGTAGGAAGTGTCAAGAGCCGCGAGTCTCAGAAACAATTTAACACTTTCTGTGCCACTGCCCGGTATTGAGGAAAACCAGGTAAAGTTGCTTTGCTGTGCCCTGACTGGTGGATATCTCACATGTAGCGCAGCAGAGACTGAAGGACATACTGCAGTTCGCAAAAAAGTCCGGGGCCTTCGATGGCCGTTTGGACTGAACTTTCTTTCTTCGGGTCCATTTATCTGGTATCGCTACGGACCAAATGGGTCTATGTGTGGCCCTGTGCCAGCCAGTTAAACCTAACCTAACCTCACTTCAATGGTTAATTGTTTTCTCTTAGCCTATTGTATTTTATAATTTTGATGTATCCAGTGTTTGTGGAGAGTTGTATTTATGAAAGTGTATCCACAATAGTATCCGATCGGCCAATTTGTAGACATTACGGGAACTTTTGACAGCACGCCATTATGGGAGCTGCATTAAGTTGTGAAACTCATGACGTGGACGAAGGTCTAGTTAAATTGATAGATGACATGCTGACACAGATATTGTTACTCTTGGAGGCTGAAACTGAGTGCTACTTGAGAACGATAGCGACGTATGGATGGTCACAAGGAACCGTACGATCACTCCTCCCAAGGAACGTGTTAGTCAACCCAAAGCTGAAGTCTTATATAGTTATGTGAGTCTACGCTACAATCATGAAGCCGATGATCACGTTCGCAAGAAGTTAGCCACACTAAAAATGTCTGTTTGCCTAGGTATCTGTTGAATCTCAATCTGTTTGCACTGGACATTCAAATTCAGAGTGTGATGATAACTTGGCTTGGGTAAGCAATGCGATATAGGGCACTGGTTTTTAAGATGTTCGATATGTGAGGTTCTCGCAATGCCTTCGGGCGCTCGAGTACCTCCTCTTGACTTTGGAGAAAGAAACAAAATAATATTTTTAAGCAGGAGTGGATGTGAGCACTCAGAAAACTGTAAGGGAGATACTCCAAGATCAGCTTCGCGGACGACTTGAAGATAAACATTAGATCTGAAGGTGGCGTCTACTTGCATTCATCGAATGACAGGTAGGCTTTTTCTGTTTTTATTGTTTTTTTCAAGCAAAAATATTCTCCATTTCGAGAACTATTTGGTGGCTTTCTTCTGGTAGGGCCAGGCATACGAAAGTTTTTCTTCGAGAGCCAGAACATGATATTTCGGAATTCTTCCGCGATAAGACTAGGAAGATTAGTAGAGCCAAAATAGGCGTTCTGACTTAATATAACCTCCTAGGAGGACATATGTACTGAATAGATGTTACACAGGATGATTTTTGACTATCCTATTTCGAAGAGACTGACTCTGCTAAGAATTTCCTCTACAAGTGCTCAGCGTATGCGCGTTCCAAACGCCAATGACTCGATGCGCCGCGTATCTAGAAGGTAGCCTCTTTTCTTGTATCATTGATCCGGAAATTTGTCAAGAGACCCAGGAAAAAGAGTTTGAGTATAGTTGGTCTTTCTGAGTGCTTAGAAATATCAGTCGCCTCTTTCGCACCCCAAGTACAAACATATAGATGGAGATATAGTTACGATAATAAAGCTTGTCACACTCTTCTAGGCCGGGCACCTAGCTTGTATGATCGCAGAAGAGTAAGCTCGGGAAGCTTGTTGTGGTGGATCCCGATTGTAGCGCCAATGATGATGATGATAGTTGTTGAGTCAAAATCGTTGAATCGCTGTCATAGCAATCCACCCATTTTTAATTGGATTATTATTTTAGTAATCGTCAACGTACACAGTTTTTCTAATTTTTTGGGATGCCTAGCTCTCTCATGGTATTATACAGTTTAACCCTGGCTGTGCTGCCGTAGACTGCCGATTTGTTGAATTGTCGATGAAGCTACGCCAGTGCTGCCATATTAGGGGTTTTAACCCTAAATTTAGGGATATTTTAAAGACTTCAGGGGACAAACAAGGGAAAAAAATATTCAGGGCTTTGTTTAGGGTATTCTGAAGTTTGATAATGCATTTTTTCGGAACGGATGTTTCGATAACTAATAACTTCTAAATAAGTCATGTCCACCTTTTTCTGGTATATGAAAATATAAAATAGCAATCTTCAATCATTCCAATAATCGGATATTGTTGATGCTGTTTCAAAATTGATATTTCTACCTTACCGTTTGAGGACAGAGACCGCGATTCCCGTACCCTATATCTCTATCAATTCAGCTTAGTGACCTATTCACTTTTTCGTAGGTACTATTTACAATAAGCTGTCGTCAAATTTATGATGGGGCCATTTAACCGTCATTGTTTGATGTGTATTGCATTTAACACGGGGATATCGCAAAATATCGGAATAAGTCTTATTCGTTTCTCCGAGCTCGCTTATTAATTAATCAACCGATGAAATATGCCCATGGCACTGTCTGTCTCTCGCGACTCTGTCGATAATAAACCTTTCGGGACTATTTTTTCCTGAGTGAAAACTGGACGCACCCAGGAAAAACTTAGTCCCAAGAGATTAGGATGAGTGGGGGAAAGTTTCACCTCACCTTAAAAAAGTTTGCTTCATGTGACGAAAGTCTTACACATAGAAAAATTTATATTTAAATAACCTGGTTTTTGAGAATCCCGAAAAATTTCATGGAAATGACGTCATTATGGCTACTTAGGGTATTTTCAGAGATAAATAGGAATTGTCTAGGGGAAAGCCGTAGCGCCTATCTGGCAGCACTGAGCTACACTGATAGACCGATGACCCATGATGGCTTAAGCGTGTGGGGTTGTCCGCTTTTGGAGGACACAGGACAGTTTCTTATGGGAGGTGCTCAACAATATTATTCCCCTATAATTACTAAACTCTCCTTTTGGCATCTGCTTTCTTATGTTTTGGACATGTAAAGACTTTCCACCAGTCTTCTGACATCTCTTCATGCCTCCATACGTGTACTATAATTTAAAAAAAAGTGTAACGTGGGCCCTCCATACTCAATCAGATTTGTTGCTTTGCAGCCGGCGACGTATGGATTTTCGTACTTGGTGAAGCAGAATAATGTCTTCTCTTTACATTGGTAGCCGACGATTTAGTAATTATTAAAAGTGCACTTCCCATTGCTACAGAATGACTTCAGGATCGATGATATGATTTCCCATTTTGTTCTTAAAGTATATGCAGTATGTGTTTTGTTCTTAAAGTATAAGTTTATTACGTAATGTTTCGAATTATTTCGTAGAAGTTGCACGCCTGTTGTGGACCTTGAACTGTACTGCTGTCTATTTCGCATATCATATTATTCCCTGAGGCTGCTTGCTTCTGAGCTCTGTTCTCGGCGTGAAAAAACTACTAAAACTACTGACAGTATTCTTAACTCGCGTCAACTTATCTTCTACACCTGGTATCTTGGCCCTTGGACATATTCCTTTGCCATCGAATTCTTCGGGGAGGTGTTTGTCATGCAGGTTGGCTGTGTTGATTCGAACCTGGTTCGCGAATGCAATAGGTATATACAAGCAATCCGCGCTCGGAAAATCAAATCAATAAGATAGTGATCTGAGTCTTTACAGGCACCTCGTAAGGCTAGTACTCGCAACGACCAAGTTCTTCAATGGTGCTTGTTCTATGACTTGAAATTTATTGTCATTGGTGTGCTCATCCAATTTATGGCCATTCACGTAGTGCCTGAGTACCAGTTTTCAACGGATGATTTTTGCAATTGTGATTTTTGAGTTTGCTTGACTTACTTATAGTAGGCTTATTTTTCAGACTTTTCCGTAGGATGCATAATCTTTCATTAGTAGTGTTTTTATTTTTAGGCTGGCCATTAAGTCTAATATATATGTCATATTCTTTCTGTAGTAAAACATCATTCCCTGCTCATTAGATTACTAACGATCCATGCGAAATTTCTCAAATCGTATAGCCGTTTTCGATTGCGCGGTTGTCATTGTTGTATCAGTCCATGACTTGGAATAGCCTAGCTTGATCACATTAGCGAATTTTTCTTTCAGGCAAGATTCGTCTTAAGCGGGTATTCTGGTCTAGAAAGTTGATGAAATCGATTTTTTTGGTTTGCATATTTTCAAAGTTGAGATCTTTAAGAATGAGATTCTAAGAGGATTTTTGGAAATTCGAATTATTTTCGGAATTACAGCTATTTTTGTGTCACGCCAACTAACGGAACAAACGTGGTCAATAAAGAATCAGCCGCTCTTCGCTTTGGCACCGCTCGGAGCTACGAGCTTCTCAGGCTGCTAAATCAGTTTGAACTGCTCGTATGGCTGAAAAAGCTTTCTCGAAGCTACTTTTTCCGATATGATTGGCATGATATCTCTAGTTGTTAGAAACCGATTTACTTGAAATTTTGCACAGATCCTCTTTTTGTCCGACGTAGGGATTTTTGAAAAAAAAACTTTTCAATTTTTAAAAAATACTGAAAGTTGAAAAAAGGAGGCAAAAAAATGATATCTTCTTTTACATGGACGCTATTTTGCAAAATAAAAGATTTTTCAAATCCCCTACGTCAGTCTAATTCCACATTTTATTTTTACAGAATTAACCAAAAATTTATGCTTGAGATCACCAGGAAGGTTGGAATCACGTCAACCAGGAGACAACTTTTTTTTTGAATCTCCACTTTGCTGGCCTGTACCTACTTAAATTTCGATTTTTTTTATTTCCTGAATATATGTTAATACTTTCAAAATGTTAATCATTCACTGGTAAAAAAATAGATACAGAAAGTGTTAATTGTTTTGTTTTTATTGCGTCCGTAAAATCACCTCAAAATCGAATCTCTAGACCAGAATACTGCCTTAACAGCCAGCACGAGGAGCTTAAGATCAGACTTCCATTAAGCTTAATAGAAACTGTACGTGTATAGTTTCGTATACAACATGTAATTTGCCCTATTCAGCGGATCGACTGTGTATTGAATTTTTATGGAAACGCAACCTATTCAAACCCCAGCTTGATGATTTATTTTTACTTTTAAATTACTGACAAAAATTCACCATTAAACATTCAAACAGAAAAATTAAACATCATTAGTCCTTTACATGCTTTTACTATGTCGTTAACTTTCAGGTATCCTATTATTCCCATAGAAAAAAAAAACGCCGTTTGAAAACTGAATCATCACATTTATTTACTGATGTCAAAAATTTACTCCGACACATTTCAATCTTCAATCTGTAAACATGTTTTTGAATTTTTCTACTTGCTCGACTAATGCTTATTACATCCTTGAATTAAGCCTAACGCAGAATCAGCACATGAACGTCATTTACAACAGCCACACCTATGTTTAATAAATATTTATAAAAAAAATTTCTTTTCGACGTTTGTTCATTAAAAAAGCATAAACATATACTTTGCTCGATAAAACTTAGTTGAATATGCTTGAAACAGTCTAAGACATGTGCATACTGCTGTCAAGAGGCGGAAAATCATGCCCGAGAACGTCATTCTCAAAAGTTATTACGGCCATACTTTCAAAATATTTTGCAAAAAAAACCAACTGTAGTATTTACTTTTCTTCAAATTTACACGGTTCCTTGCTTAGATTTTTGTATTCACTTTTGACTTTTTCTCTTCTCTTTTTAGGTGCACTAGGCGACTACGAGAGGAATCATTTACATCGCTTACAGCACCAAGAGCACTTAGTTCATAAAGCAAGTGCAGCAGCGCGGTTCGTTTTGGTAGAGTGAAACGAAACCCATTAACAATACAACGGAACGCAACAAATTGTAGACTTTTGATGTATCTCACTGCAAGTCATCAAGTCAAGTAATTGCGGAGGAATTGGACTCGAGCTCCACTTTTCTAACATCAGCTATAGACGCTACGATTACTGCATTTTGTTAGATGTCCTCGTGCCGGAATCAGCAGAACAACAATTCAGTTGAAGTGCACCACAGTTGTGAATTGTTGTAGTTAAACCATGCGTAGATGTAGGTCGTAGCAAGGCATGGCCGTAAATGAGAATGCTTGCAGATCCTCCTTGACACTCACGTTGCTTCCAGTTCGTTGATTTTATTTTTGTGATATGGGAGATTCCGATAAGCAAATCCGGTGAAAGGTTTGTACTTGGGTGCTTCAACGCTTAAACACGGTTCTCTTGAAGAAAATATATGGGGCGTTAAACCGGTAAAATACTCACTTCGGTCCACGGTAAACACCTCTTCAATGCTTGAAAAATAATTTCACAAGGATAATGCTAAAGCAAAGAAGCTACCGATCCAGAAAAACCAAGACTGAATTTGGTGTGAAGTAGTTGACAACAAGTGGTCGAGAGGTGAAGCAGACTCCTTAAGCGGATTGAACGGTATATTTTCGGATCATTACATTGCTAGAATCCTGAAAGGAGTCACATGCATGAGAAAGTTGTTTACGAGAACCACAAGCTCGTTGATTGTATTTTGAGCGAGCATTTTCTAAGGAAAGCAAAAAGAAAATTTTTGTGCAGGATATGATGGGGGTGTAATACGGCCGACAGTAGTTTGGACGTATGCTAGGCCCCCTGTCCCTATAAAAAAATCTCAACCCACTTGCATGGATCCATCTACAGTGAATCAAATTTTTACCGAAACGTTTCCGTTCAATTTGACATCAACCGCTACAGCCATCAGCTCGTATCCCGCCGAGACAGCCACGGCTGTTGCAGCAACAATTCTCGAAGGGAGTGGCATCTTGGAGAGCAACATTATTGCGTCGTCAGGAGCATCGACAACCACGCTCAACTTCAACATAAACCAAACCGGAGTTCTGTCAGCTGTTGTAGGATTAAATCAGTCCGCGTCTGACCCAACAGCAGCCAGCTTACCGCCATTCCAGGCCATCATCGTCAGCATCATTCTACTTGTCATCATCCTTGGAACGGTTATTGGAAACGTGCTAGTATGTGTCGCAGTTTGCTTAGTGAGGAAACTGCGCAGACCATGCAATTACCTCCTCGTTTCACTGGCCGTATCCGACTTGTGTGTAGCGATTCTAGTCATGCCCACTGCCTTGCTGAACGAGGTTCTCAGGAAATGGAGCTTCGGCTCCGTGTTCTGCGATATTTGGGTGTCGTTCGATGTCCTCTGCTGCACTGCATCGATCCTCAATCTGTGTGCCATATCGGTGGATCGATATTGGGCGATCACCAAACCACTGGAGTATGGAGTGAAGCGGACGCCGAGACGGATGATGCTATGCGTGGCACTGGTGTGGCTGGCAGCAGCCTGCATATCCCTGCCACCTCTTTTGATATTAGGCAACGAACACGTAGGAGAGCACGGCGAGCCAGTGTGCTTCGTCTGCCAGAATTTTGGCTATCAAATATACGCCACACTAGGTTCCTTTTATATTCCACTGGCTGTTATGCTGTTTGTTTACTACCAGATCTTCAGAGCGGCTCGCCGAATAGTGATGGACGAAAAACGTGCCCAGACTCGTCTCGAGACCGCTTTGAACGGGGCGATGCAGGACCAGAAGCAAATCGACTCGAGAGGGACAATCCACTGTTCGACGGGCACCGGTGGAATCAGCTGCAATACACCCGCACCCGTTGGTCACGGGGCAGTTCTGATCGGCTCGCCGCATCAAAAGAAGCTACGGTTTCAACTAGCCAAAGAACGGAAAGCATCCACGACCTTAGGAATTATAATGTCGGCATTTACGATATGCTGGCTGCCATTTTTTATATTAGCTCTAATTCGTCCATTTCTAGAAAGGGAAAACCATCACATTCCCGAAACTTTGTCGTCACTGTTTCTATGGCTTGGCTACGCCAACTCACTTCTCAATCCCATCATATACGCAACACTGAATCGGGACTTCCGAAAACCGTTCCAAGAAATCCTGTATTTCCGTTGTTCCAGTTTGAATCTGATGATGCGCGAGGACTTCTATCACAGCCAGTACGGCGAGCCACCATCGCAGCGGGTTGTGCTGGGTGGTGAAGGACAAGGTGCTCGTGAAAGTTTTCTTTGAAAATTACAGAAAAGGTGAGTGGACCGTACGGTCCACACTTCAACCAATTTCGAAACTGACTGCATTAGCCCACCCCTATAATTCAAAAACTACGTAGAAATCTGTCCTATTACCAATCAGCCAGCCAGAACGGATATGAATTTTATATCCGGCTGAAACAGTAGTATTAGCAATCAAATCAAAGTAAATGCACTGCGTTAAATTTCTATGCGTAGCACTGTACTGCGACGACGAAGACTATGTATATGTATGTAGCTTAAAGATAAAAGTAAAAGAGAAGTAAAGATGATGATTATATACCTAATTAGCGAAAATTGTAGAAGTCCTTTAGTCCTTTCATTTGCTCTTATTTTTGTGTTTCTTTGTTACGAAATCCTACGCCCTGAGTGTACTCGAACGGAGCGGTTATTTGTGCGCGATGGAGCGGTAGCATTAATTAAGTTTGACATGCTATCGTTTGTGCACCATTCATTAACTACGAAGCATTTTTGAGACTATTGTGCGGTTATCGTTTTGAGTTCGTTCTCGATTTAGTTGAAGTGAGCAGTGAATTTAGCTGGCTCGCTGTAAAAGCACTTTTATCGATAAAGCTATATTTTTGCTCAAATCTTGAAAAATGCAAAAGAGCAATAATTTTCGAAGATGCCGGCAGTAAGTGTAATGATAGAAGACTACAAGACTCATAAAAGACGGCTTAACCAATTATACTGTCAGCACTTTTCAACTTAATACGTTTAATAGCTATTCTTGTGCAGAATTATCATTTAAATGGAAGTTCAAATTGTTTTGGTTGAGTGCACTTGCTTGAAAGGCTAATTTCGGCAAATATTTTTGCTGATTCTTAGCGTTCTGGTATTCAAGACAAATCAAACTGTTTCAGAATGTACATTCATTGTGCCAATAGTTTCATAACCGACCTCGTTCCCTTTCATACATTTGTTTTGGTTCAAATATCTTGCATACCAGTTTAACTTAGAAGTAAAAATATGCATATTGTTTCAATCATCTTTTCCTTTTTAGAAGTAGCTATAGCGAGCTATAACTATATTTCCTGTAGTTATAGCGGGCTATAGCTGTAGTTACTTCACATGAAAAACTAAAATTTAGAGTCATTTGAATTGTATGGCAAAGTATAAATGTATCTTGTTCTTAAAAATGACTTAATTTTGTGATATCTGACAAGCTAACAGTCTTCTGCCTTTGTGAATTCTTTTTACGCAAAGATTGCTTTTTTATTTATATAGATACTATTTTCTGACTAGAAAAATACTTTGGAATGGATAAAAAATACTGTTTTTTGATTAAAGATAATTTTCAGAGCGCCGCATCTCAATAAGCTGTCATAGTTAGTATCAATATGGTTTATGTTTTATAGTCTTATTTAGTACATAGATTGTTGTAATTAAATTGAACAAAATTAACTCAAAATTATCTGCACTTTAGTTTAGCCCATTGAGAGTCCGCTTGAGGGCTCAATTTTCATTCATTCGTTCGATATGGCTATCCGATTGCAGCTTTCATATTTTTATTGTTTTTTTAATCTATTTATTCTACGCAATATCCCCTCCATTCAAACGTATTTAAGGCTTTTTCAAACGCCTCCAGGTCCAGGTTTCGTTTCCGTAGCACATGTTAACTCAGGTCTAATGAATGTTTTATAAATGCAGAGCTTTCTTTTTCTGTGTAAGCATTGAGATTTCAGAGGAGGGACTACCGAGGAGAATGTCTTAGTTAAGTTCACCGTTTGAATTCGTCAAGTTCATTCCTATCCTTCGACAGATTTGTCCTCAAGTACACGAAGGGGTCTACATTTTTGAGGTTTTGCTATCGATACTATTTACCTAAATGGCGTCCTTTTCTTTGATTGAGTCAATTAAAATGTAAAATTTCTGAAAAAAAAACAAATAAAATTTCTAAAAACACCAACTTCTTTTCTCCAAAAGTTTCAAAGTATGTGCTTTTATTTCTGTAGTACATGCACTTTCCACCATGGGCCGTAGGATAAATACTGATACATCCAGGAACTTACAAAATCAATGAATACAAATTTCTTCGAAAGATTTTACATCAGCCCTCTTTGGTATGTCTATAAAATGCTTACTCATGCTTTAAAAAAAAATCTTTAATTTCGAAAAAAGTGCAAAAAAGATTATTTTGGGTTGCCAATAGTATTTCATCGAATTTTTGACAAAAATTGTTTCATAAAGGCTCGAATATTTCGATTTGGGCCCTCAAATTATATCTAACATATAGATCACTAGTTGTCAAACCTAAACGTAAATGGTTGCTGGCCTGTTTTTGAATGGAAAACAAACTTCCCACTGCCTGCGAAAGGGTTTAACTCTTGGGTGACAGCGAATTGTTTAATCAACTTTCTGTTGAAGCAAGATATTGGAAAATCTAAGTATAGGAATGGGAATTTATTGAGTTTTTAGATTGCTGATGATGTTTTGGAAATCGTCTCCCCTCCATTTTCGAACTAAATGCCTAAAGCGAGGCAGAAGAAATTTGTGAAATTTTGAGTTGGAATAATTTTAATAATTTATTTTCGTTTCTGGTAAAAATAATTGAATTTAATTAAATTGAATGATAGTTTCTTAAGTGTATTGTGTATTGTGCATATCCGTTATTCTAAATATTCTTTGTACTTAGCATTTTAATGACTGAAAAACAGGCAACTCTTGAAAAGAATTAAGCCTAAAATTTCACAGTGTCGCCTGAAATATTCCCCTTGATTATATTTATAGCATGACATTCCTGCTAAACTTTCAATTTTTTTCCAAAACTAATCAAATCAACTCTTCACCAAGCTTTGTTATCTTTTATGTGCCTAAGTGAATTTTTTCCGGTTAACAGGGCATTCTTTTAAGGACGATATATTTACGTGACAGGCGACATCACATTTCTTCAGTAAGCTCAACGTTGATTTAGATGTAAGCTTTGTCTCACCGTGCTGTTGGTTTTGGGATCTAATTGGCTTTGTGAAGCTTTACAGTATCCCGTCATTGAATTATGACCAATCAACAAATTTTAGAATTAATAAAAAAAAAATTTTTGTTTGAATTTTAATATTTTGTGCTTCTTCCTTTGGCCCGTATTGCTGCTTGTATTCTACTAGGAATGCTTTCTACACATTTGTTTATCATTTTTCGCATTCCATCGTCGTTTTTGCACACTTCTTCGATATTTTTTTTCAATGCAGCGATTGTGTTGTTTCTCCGGCTAGACACCTTTGATTTCAAATAGGCTCAGCAATTCTCAATAGGTTTGAAATCAGGTGAATTACCAGGCCAAGGTAAAACCTCCGATTCTAGGGAACTTTTATGTAGACTGGGGAACTTTTATGTTATTAGGTTTATGTGGACCGTATCGAGTCCATTCAGAAAAAATTTCTTCGGTTTTGTTTGCGTGAATTTGCTTGGTCAGATCCTCTTCACTTGCCTCCTTACATTAATCGACTTAACTTACTGGCCATGAATACACTTAACAAGAGACGAGAAAATTTCAAAACTATCTTTGCTGCTAAGATCCTCATGGGTAACATTTCATGTGAAAACCTTTTAGGTTTATTTGGCCTCAATACCAAGGGTCACAGAATGAGACAAGTCGACATTTTATCTGTCCCTGCCTATCGGACCAACTACGCCTTTAATGAGCCCGTTTCGTGCATCAAAAGAAATTTCAACCATGATTATCATCAATTTGATTTTAATTTATCTGTATCATCTTTGAAAAAGAGCTTAGCCAAAAACAGTCCATTTTGACTGATTTGTTGTAAATTTTTAAATCTGTAAATACTACTAAACAATCTTAAACAATCCATGCTAGCTGCCGATGTATGGCATGGAACACCGTCTTGCATGAAGATGTATTCCTCCTTCGGATCTCCTAAGCTATCCAAATATGGCAGAAGAACATCCCTCAGCACGTCTAAATACTGATTAAAGTGCATTTTTCCCTCAACGTAGTAGATTAGACCCGGACCTTCAGCTGTAATGCAGCTCCAAATTTGCACTGAGGGCGGATGTTTAACTGTCCGGACCACACAATCTTCTGAATATCTCTCGTGGGGCCTCCTTCGAACGAATTTTTGACTCTTCGTAACCGCTTTCAATCTGCATTTGTCACTAAATATAACCTAGGAGAAAATTACTTTTAGAAAAGTTAAATGATTCGTGAGGCTGTCCCTTCCTATGATATATGAAATGAGATATGCTAAACAAAGGAATTTACTTTATTCCACTATTCACTCCCGTAGCTGCTGTGTATTTTTGCCCAATATAGTCTTCGGTTGCGTATAACTTTGGTTAGTTTTGGTTTTTTTGCGGGCCGCCTACATGAATGGTTGTTTTCCTTGAATCGTCATTCCAAAGTTCTCAGCAATATTCTGACGCCAGCTTCGCTCAGATCTCTCAAAATAGCCCTAGCTGGTGCGTTGCGCTCCGGCAGAGCATTCTGCATGGTCCTCCTATCTGTTCTCGGTGTGGTTCTTCTTTATCCGCGGCAATTTCCTCGTTTGTTCCCAGGGACCGTTGTTAAATCGGTTGAGCTACGGACAGTTTTGGCAATGTTGGCCACGGAGGATTTCAAAATTCCTAAAATTTTGGCAATTTCGGTATAGCTTGACTTCTTTTCATTCAATAAAGCAAAAACTTGCCCTTTTTTTCTGACGAAATATCAGCCTTTTTACCCATATTGTCTAAATTATACCACTGACTTAGTAATAATAGTAACTTCACATCTCAATTTTCCTAAACTTCCAATGTCCTTTACTTGAATTTCACTCACTCACAGATTTCTACTGGTTTTTTTTTCACTTTGAATATTCATAACTTTGATAACTGTCTCGAACACGCTTCAAACTTAAAATGATAAGGAATGCCCTTTTGCACTTATTTATAATTGCTGTTTTGTTTGAACATCCGGGAATTTCGGATTACCCATTTTATAACTTACAGGTATAGGGAATACCCAACAGATACATAAATTCCCCTTTACCGAGAAAAAATTGCAAAAATGACACTCAGTGCTCCTGAAATTATCAAAATTCTTCAAAAATTCATTCGGTCATAATTCAATGGTGGGGTACTGTGCTAACTATTTGTACTCATTAATTTCAAATATCGACGTTAAATTCTGTATCTATGTAAAAATTTGTAACTGGCATTTATTTTCTATGAAAATCGGTGAAGTAAATTCACAGAATTGCTCTAGGTTTCGAAAATGGTGCTGCAAAAAGCATGCAAAATTTCCTTAGACGTTTTTTCCTCTAGCCTGCTTCGAAACACAGTCAAAACCATACATAAACATATGCATTTCAGACTAATGATACAAACATTTCTATTTGCTCATTTCATTACCTTGACCTTTGATTTCGTTCTCTGGTACAAAAACCTCGATTTAATTCATTTTTTTTCAAAATATTTTACGGGAAAACATTCTTCCTGCCGACAATTTAAATATTTCTACCTGAAGCCATGCCGTATTTAAATTCCTCTGAAGTTCACCACTAAAAGTTAATTTGCATCGTCTCGTATTCAATAGTTGCGAGAAGAAATACACCATCGTTACATTAACTCGGAATGAGATATCACATTTTCTAAGTCGGTTACTCCAAAGATGTGGCGTGACCTCTGAAACACGACAATAAACTCTAAGGATACAACCAAGTCTGAGAGACGATCGCGTAGAAAGTGCTCCCAAAGATGACAACACATAAATTTACCATGCGATTTGGTATACATTTTTCAGTAGGCAAAATAGCATGACCGTGAAATATGTGTACATGTATCACAAAATCATTCAAAACACATACTTCGAGCAAAACACTGTTTTTGGAATGAAAGCTTCAGTCATAGGGAGCGAAAAAGTGCTTATGTGATGTATTTGACATTTCACCCACGCACCATATCTACTTCATCAAACTATGATACTTTTAACTCTGTTTTTATATTGTACTCTTTTGGTTTAAAAATGAAAGTTTTTTTTTAATTATTCACTTACAGTATTCTCCATCTGCCGCGAAAATTCTTGTACGGCATCTGTTAGTTAGCTTTCGAAATGTTTTTTTAAAGTTTTGTTTGAACTGACCAGTGCTGGTTACTGGTCAAATTAGAAGCTGGTCTTCATCTTCTTTCTTACTAGTTGACAGTAGTGTAACCATTTGAAAATGTCGACGTTTGCCTTGGATCTATTTTATCTGTAATTCGAATATATTTGAACTGCTGAATTTTTATAGCAATTAATTTTAACGTCTTCAAAATTCAATTTTCAATATAATCCGTCACTTTAGAAATCTCCAAGTTGCTGGCAACAAAAATGATTTAAATGAGTGCGGAAAATCGGTTGATTGATTGCTGGACAATTAAAAAACCATTGAAAATTCTAAGAATTTATTTTAACTTTGGGTCCGTTTATACATTTTTTATAACTGTTAAAATACTAAAATGTATGAGGATGCAAAGAGCTGGTCTCTTATATTCCGCACAACAGTTGATCTTTCATTCCATTAGTTTTTGAAAAACAAGTTGGCAAATGTAAAAAAATATATTCCGGTTATCCACAGCATCCATTTTATGGCTCTCACATTTTCCTTGGTCTACGCTTTTGTCACTTTTTTAAGCCTGCTGTTTAAATTACTTTTTGGTATCTAAAGCTTGTTGATCAAGTTTTTGATACAACTAGGCTTTCATGTGTTCACCTTGTTGGTCCAGTCTCTGCACTTGTTGATCAAGTTTCTGGGTTAATTGGTCCTTGATACCTACAGCTAGTTTATTTTCAGTATCTAAAATTTCATCAATTTTTTTGCCATATTCTTTTTCTAATATATATTGTTCTTGGCTCGTTTCATCATCTAAAAACATCAAACGTTACCGATTCAATCTTTTGCATCCTCGAAGCCTCCTTTAAACTTGATAGCAAAGCTGGTCTTTTCGCAGTTTTTAAAATATTCCGTTTCAACTCTAAACTCCACTTTCAACTCCGCTAATATTGATCCACTTACGAATTTTGGTAATTTGCTCTTAGTCCATGCTATTTCACATGATAAACACCAGTTTCCACAATAGTTGTTGTATTAAACTCGCAAACGGCCGGATTTGAAATGATTCTGGGACTTATGCCCCTAGATCGATTCATTATTAGAAGCGTAAGCTTAGCGGCAATACGCGCTAAATGTAAAACGATTCAAATTAGTAGGGCCACAGCAGCATTCTTACAGAATGCCGCAGAAGATTTGGCCTCGTTGCGGAAGACACAGACCACATGAGCAAAATAATAAAAAACAAGAACAGACTGGAAGACTGTCGGACCATGCTTCTGTCTTTAAGTCTGAAGTATATGCTGTACGCATGGCACTAGAATCAATAAGCGAAAGATCAACCAAACCAACGACGATTTGCGTCGACAGCAGGGCAGCCATTATCGCTCTTGCGTCTTACATATGTTCTTCTAAAACTGTTTACGCTTGCAGAGTGGCTCTCCATGAAAACCCAAGGTATATTTCTATCCATTTTATTTGTTTGCCAGGACATAGTAAGGTCAAAGGAAACGAAAAAGCCGATGAATTGGCGAGGAAAGGTTCAGGAGCTAGTAATAGCCCCTGCATCACTGTACCACGGTCAATCGCTGGCGCCACAAGCAAACTTGATGCTGCCATATGGGTCAAACTAAACTCCTAATGGGAAAACAGGATGGGCTGCAGGGTGGCCAGGACATTATGGTCATCACCTAATCTAAGCAAAAGCAGGAAACTGCCAGAGCCCAGCAGAAACTGCTTGAGCGACGGTTGGCTTTCTCAAAAAGCACTACTTTATCGCATCTCATGCGAACAAAATTGGGCGGACACCCAGCAATATATGCAAGTGGGGCGAGATGAAAGAGGACTCCATCGAGCACACTCTCTGCAATTGTTCGGCTCTAAATAATAACCGAATCAAGATTTTTGGTTCTTACCACTTTCAAGAGTTAACAGAGGCGGCTAGTGCCGACACGTTGAACCAGCTGATTCAGTTTGGTGAGGCGGTCACTTGACAGCTCTAACAAGCCAGGGGAAACTGGCAAATGGGCCCAAACTGGCGGCCTAACACTACCCGCGTACCCAGTAATCCTCTTCACTATCTAACCTAAATAGTATCTTCTTTCTCACCATTGCTTTCCATCGAGGTTTTTTTTTCGAAATTATAGTTCTAGCACTTTCGCAAGAACCTCTTTTTTACTTTCGTCATCATATTGCAGCCTTTTGGGTCATAAATTGTTTGGTTAAAATGTTTGGATAAGCGCCAAAAATTATTCTCTTTAGTTTTCATGTTCTATAAAAACTCTCTTTCTCTGCCTTTCAGTGCGAAAGTGTACGATCTGAGAACAAATAGTATTTATAAGTCGATGAACTTACTATTTGCCGCAAGAAACACTCGTATTTCTAGCATTTCTTCAAACTTGGTTCCTATTTTGAATGAGCTATTTTATTGGAATTTCTCTAGTGGGAAAGGCTACAAGCATTCACCGCACTACTTTTGTCATAATTGTGTGCGTCATACTTCGAAATTTATCCTGCATTTGTGAAAAGCACCATAGCAGCCGGTTCTGCAATATTGGGCAGGTGCCTAGGGTAAATTAAGTTCGACTGTCCGATATGATTGCGTTTTAAGTGGTGAAATGGTTTTGGTCGTCTGAGCAAAAGTGTTCTTTAGGTTTTTCGGACAACTCTCATAGCTGGTTGAACGCTCACTATCGCATTTGATGCCCCTAGCTATTTCTTCACATTGCACTTTCTTCACAATCATTCTTCGCAATGCACATTCTTCACAATGCACTTTCAAAAGTTTTGGTCATCATCACATTTAACACATTTCGTCCGAGCGTAACAGCTATGTGTGGCTTGACCGAATTGTAAGTAGGTGTGATCCTGCGATTGCCCACCTTGCGTTCGCTTAACTTTCTATCTTCTATTTTTGCCTCCTTTCTTCCATTCTCTCCATCACTCAATCCAAATGCACGGTCCGTGTGCATCAAATCTCCTCAATATTATTACTTTCGTACTTCCCAGACAATAAAATATTGGTAATAAGGGCAAGCACTTCATTATACACTATCGTCTTCAGACGATATCGCCTTTTTCTTGTCGTCAAGACTTTTGCCCAGAGAAAATTTTAGAAAAAATTCTGGTTGGCGTCTACATTATCTTTGTGTAAGGAATGATCGTAGATTTTCCTTAAATTTAACCAAATTTGCTGTTTTTCTTATATCTTCAGGTAAAGTATTATAATAAGCCAAAGACTGTTGCACTGGATCAATTTTCAAATGATCTGTCCTAGCTTTTTTAATCGAAATGTTATTCGCCGATCTTGTAGCTGTCTGAGTTATTTCTCCAACATTTCTTACAACATATGGCCATTTGAGTTTTTTGTTAGTCTCTTAAAAATTAGCCTTCCTTGTTCAAAACACATTATTTGCTGTATGCTTAGTAGTCCTGTTTCACGATACACATGTAAACTTGGAGTCAGAGTTGGCATTTTGAATAAAGTCTTGATAGCCTTAGTGATTAGTCTTCCGATCAGATCAATATTTTGTTTCGATGTTTGCTTCGACAAAACTGCTCCATAAGAGATCTTCGACAAAATAAAAGCATTGAATATGTCAAGTTTAATATTGAGAGATAAAAAATCATATTTTTTTAGAATTCCTATCATGTCTGATGTTATTGATACGTTGTAGCCAAGACATTTTCTCATCTAAAGTTAATCCAAATGTTGCTCTGCAGCTCTTAGCATCTACACTGACGGCTCGAAAACAGCTGCAAGAGTAGGTGCTGCAGCATATTTTGCAGATGCAGCTATGGAAGGAGCTTTTAGGCTTGTGAATCACAGTAGTATTTTCCAGGCGGAGGTTTTTGTGATACATAAAGCCGCAGATCTGATATGTGCCAAAGATACCACTAGTGAAGTATTAAATATCTTTACGGACAGTGAAACGGCGGTAAAAGCACTGATGTCTCACACATACGAATCGAAGTGTGTATTCGATTGCATTCAGGCCCTGAACAGGCTGGGTAACAGTAGAAGAGTCCGAATCTTCTGGGTCTCCGATCGTAAGGGCATTGATGGAAACGAGAAGGCGGTTGCGATAGCCAAGTATGGAGCTAGTCTTCCCCTTTCGGGATCGGTAGACATCCTTACTCCTATCCAAATGATTAAGTACTCAATCGACTTCCAAATGATGCAGGGTGCGACGCGCAGAAGAGGTGAACTCAGACCTGCAGGGTAACCAAAATCATGTGGGGGTCATACAATCTCGCATCGACTAAGTACCTCCTCGAGTTAACGTGAATTGACTGCAAACAACTCGTTGGTATCATCACTGGCCATTGTTTTGTAGCAGTACATGCTTTGAAAATAGGACTCCTAACGAGCGACACCTGTAGGATGTGTCAAGAGCCGAGGGTCTCAGAAACTATCCAACATCTCCTGTGTCACTGCTCGGCACTGGGGAAAACCAGACAGCGATACTTCGGTGAGCCCTGGCTGGTGGATCTCTCGCAGGTGGCAGAACAAAAGCTGAAGGATATCATTCAGTTCGTGGAAAAGTCTGGGGCCTTTGATGGCCGCTTAGACTGAACTTTCTTTCTCGAGGTCCATTTATCTGGTATCACTATGGACCAGCAGGTCTATGTGTGGCCATGTGCCAGCCAGTATAACCTAACTTAAAATTAATCCTAAGTATCTAATTGAGTTAACCTTTTAATTTGCTGCTTGTTTTTTTGTTGGAATATAAAATATTTAGTTTTTCGGATGTTTATAATTAATTTACTTTGTTCGAGCCAATTTCAATATTTACGTAGTTCATCATTTATATTTTGCTGGAGAATTAATTCATTTTTAACGGAATACAGCAGTAGTGTGTCATCAGCAAATACCTAAAACTATTTTTCCCAACAGATAAATGTCCTGTACGCTGTTAATGTACAGTAAAAACAGTAATGGTCCAAGGGTTGATCCTTGAGGAACGCCGATGTATATAGTACATTCCTGACTTTTATGCATATTATTGGTTGTAATAATACGCCTGTCTAAGAGATAATTCTTAATCAACAGCTTGAAGTTTCTTTGCTTCCGCCCAAGATATCTTCAGATCTTACCTCTGAGATCGATCTTATTTTCCAATTCCTTTTCTCTGTTTATATTTTGTAAAAATCTAAATAATCTTTTGAATGGTTTCACCATGAAATGTTCAATATTTAGAAAGCTTTAATCAAACCGATCGGTAAATTGCCACAAAGTGAGCTGAATTCAAAGGACATTGTTTGAAAAGTTCCATTTATTTACATGTTTGGGGAGCTCTCAACACTTACTAATTTTTCTTTTCTAAACCACAGTTTATTTGAAGTCTCCGTTTTTTAGCTATCCGGCTTCTTTTTAGGGTATTGGTGTTTTTATTTTTCTTAAATGTCCTAAATGCTCGACTCAAACTGTCTTGCCTGTGTCACACGTTCTTATCCTCGCAAATGGCTGAGCTTAGCTAACCAACTAGTCAAAAAACCTAACCAGCTCTAAATCCTATCTTTCCAAAACATTCAAAAATAAGTCGTTTCTTTACTGTGCATTATCAATGAAATTTTCTTTCAAGGTTAAGTAGTAGCACTGTATTTGCTAGTAAAGCTAATGGGCGTTAGCTCTGCTCGATAATGCAATATATTTATTGCCTTTAGGTCAGCATTTGGGGGCCCGGTAGTTCTGCTCGCTAAGGCGTCAGGCCGAAAAGCGGCGTGCTACGGTGCCTGCGGGTTCAAATCCCACCAGTGCCATGGCTGTAAGTGGGAATGCGTGTGATTGTCTATGAGGGTGGCAAATGGGCGGCTAATGCTGGCCGCGTTCCCGGCAACCCTCTCCACTAACCTAAGACCGCACCTGATCCTACGCTTTTCAGAGCTGACGCCTCATAAATATTAAATTTAGTGCTTAATTGAGATAAAGTAAATTACTCGGCATCTCCTATGTACTTCTCGCAATTGAAATCGCTATGCAAAAGCATGAAATAACCTGTCCTAATGAAGTGTTGCTATTGCTTACATATTATTTTTAACGTTCCACTTGCCTGCCAATCCTTGTCTACCACCAAAGAAAAACGAATTAAAAGGGAAAAGAAATATAGTAATGCTTAGCGGAAAGGTAAATGAACAAATGATACTTTTGTTTACATATCGCAGAATATACGGAAATTTATTAAACACTTTAAGTGTATTCTATTGGAAAAGTTGGAGTATCCACCCAAAATAGTCTGCATACACTTGTCTGCAACTAATGTTTTGTGAACTGATGAAACAAATTTTCAATTTGCCTAATATCTCCGTTCAATGTCAGATCACGAAGCAAGTCTTTGATAATAGATTTGACAGCTACCAAAAAAAGCCGAAGAAGAAATTTTATTGGAAATCCAGAGCCATTCCAGAACGGCTATACTCAATGAAAATGAATCGAGAAAGAATTGGTAAACCATACTCAGAAATCATTCCTATGATTTTTTATACTACGCGCATGCATATCATAGATTGTTACTTTACTTTTTTTTATATAGTTCAGCGATATTTCATCAATTTCCATAGTTTTTTTCTACTCACATTTTGCGATGGAAATTACTTTTAATCAAAAATGAAAACCCAATTCCAGTACGAACATTTTAACCGCTCCCAAATACACTCAGGCAAATCGAGCAACTAAAGAGTGCTGAAAATTGTTAGTGTTAATCTGTTAAACTAGAAACAATAGCGATAAAAAGCAAAAAACACATAAAATATTGTTGCGAATAAGTAAAAAAAAAAAAATTGATTGATAATCCCCAAACCAAGAAAAGTGTTTCATATTGCATCAACAGTAGTTCACGTAGATAACTCATGTTAATAACAACCAGATATACCCTAAATGCTAGCAAAATACAAGCGTCATAAGATTAAAATAATTAACACAAAATATAATGTAAGGATGAAAAACCAAAAATTGAAAACAGAAATTATGAAAGATTTAGTAATAAAGTAAAAATAAATTGAAATTAGTCTCTCTTTCTCTCTCTCTTTTCACGTTAATGTTAAGACAACGTCACGTCTCTCTGTGATACAAATCTAAGAAAAGCAAAAGATGTGTTTTAAAACAAAAAAACCTACAAATAATTAAAATATTTCTAGACATATGAATGAAATGAAAAGATATTATGATATAAACAATTCAAATAAAAAAAATCTTTTAATTGGAATACAATTTTAAGTTAATCGACTGATGCCGTTTTATGTCATCAGAAGCTCAACAAAACAAGTAAATAAATCGAAAAACAAAGATACTATCATTTAAATTGAACAAAATAAAAACAAATGAAAACGAGCAAATAACTTCAGCGAAATAATGCTGCAAAGAATGAATAAATTTAAACAAAAAACACAGTAGAATATTTAGTCACAGTGGATTATTATCTGAAGTAAAACTTTCAATGGGAAAAACTGTCTAGATAACGAAGTGATTTGTAAAAGTGAAAAGGCAATGCTTCTTTCCAAACGAAACGAAATGTGTTTACTAGGTGTCGAATACGCTGTTTATATAAAAAATGCATAGGAAATCGAACAGAAGTCTTAAATCATTTATTTAATGTTACTTATGGCTAAGTGAAAATCAGTTAAATTTCTATTGTGCCTCGCTGAGACGGGCATGTTATGTTCCTGCTAAATGAATTGATTCTAGCTAGACTTAATCTGTTTTTAGTGAAATATTACTGTTTTTCATGTTTAACTACTCAATGTTTTTGTTACAAGTATGAATGTGCAAAAATGAGCAGCGAACTCATTGTGAAAGAAATCCCAAAAAAAATGCTGATTTTCAAAGTAAGAATTTCTAAGCGCAGTATTAGATTGTTGTTGATTTTCTGGTCATCAATGATAATTACTTAGTTAACAGAAATACCTTCGATTTTTTTAACTAATCATCACTGTTATTTATTACTGATTACGTGGTATATAGTTTCCATTTGTCACATCTGTAAATTTGTTTTCCATACGGCGACTATGTTTGTAAAGAACTATGATTTTTAATTGAAAAATAAATGAGAAATTCGGAAATAAAAAGAAATGTAAATTATGGAAAGTGAATTTGTTTTTTTTTTTGTTGTTCTCAAATATTTCTTGCTTTTAAAAGCTGTTGCAGCTCGAAATAAGAAAGTAGTGAAGGTAAGTTATCTTACATAACTTCAAGCACAGGTGTCGATCTATTGATCCGATTCAGTTCATTCTAAATCTGCCCAAAAGAATATACTTTTTTGTATGTCTTATACCTGAATTGAGCATGAAAAATTTAAATTCATAATTACTAAGCGAGGTCAAAGTGAAAAAGAACCGGGCTAAAAGTTGACCCTTTGTTTAAAATGCCCATAATTTGATTTTTGCAAGTGGTCACATCAGTCAAGTATGTACTGTGTCCTGGTGCCTGATGAAAATCAGTGCATACTTTCGAAACCATTTTGTCAAAAATAAATAATCAATAAAAATTTTCAATTTTAATCATCCCGCAAAAACAATTCTACTTCTCTTTCAATTATTCGGACACATTTGAATGTTTCTCAAAAAATTAAAAAAGCATATTTAATACAATTAATGTATGTTTTGTTTAATATTTTATATGATTCTTTATTATTGTTGACAATACTGGAGGCAGATTACAATCGAATCTGGTTTCGCGAATCCCCAATGAGATTTGAGCTTTCAAATTTTCTCTGCTTGATACACTAGGATAAAAGCTCAATGAGATTCGCGAAACTAGATACGATTGCACTCGGTCTCTAGCATTAGCATTTTTGATTCTAATGTAATCCATTTTGATTCATATTCAACCACATCTATTTATTATTTTATTCATAATATATTATTCTTTGATTCATAATATATTATTCTTTGAGATAAAATGACCTATGCCTTAATGTTACTAAAAAAAACGCCTGGTTTACAATGGATTTCATACCTCTAATGCTATGAAATAAATTAAATTCAAATGAAAACAAGCTCAGTAATCGTTTCCATGTAGTGACTACTACAATTCAGACAAGTGAATCCTGACAGATACGAGATTGCACGTAGAGTGTACCCAAAAAAAATCGAAAATGAAAGGAACCACTTCGAATCTACTTTAAGAAGAAAAACGGTAATAGTTTGTTTGCGAAGGTGGTCTTATCACACAGCGGAACAATTTTCTGAAAATCTTAACGGACACAGGCAGATTCAAAGGTGATTGATTTGTCTATTTCCTTTTCAAATCGTATTAGATCTTCCACTGCGCGACTTTAAAAAAAAACTTTAAAAAAAAACTAATTTTGACCGCATGTCTAACGATTTGAATTCAATCAACTGGTTTAATTGCTTCCGTGGTCTCGATATTGACTCTGCTGTATCTAAATTTTACAGTATTCTTATAGAGTTGATCTCGTCGTATACTCCTGTTTACAGTTCTCGTATCCCCCGTGACCGCGAGGGTAAAGAGTGTCCTTAGAGATAAAAATTCAGCACGTTTTAAATTTTTAAATTCTCGGTCTGGTGAAGATTATACTATCTTCTCCTGCTTACGTTCCTCTGCCAAGAAAGAAATAAGATTAACACTACTCAGATATTCCTCGTCTGCTGAAACTTCTTTGAACTCGAATAACCTTAAAAGTTTCTGGTCTTTTGTCCGCTCCTTAAAAGCTTTCTCTTCCTGACTCCCACGTGTTTAATGCTTTTACTGCTTCCAATCCTCTTGACATTTGCAATCTTTTTGCTATGTTTTTTTTTGTTGTTTATACTATCCCATCGATTCCTGCTACTGACTGCTTTTCCTTTGATTTACCTGCTTGTCTCTCCTCAGTCGTAGCTAAACCCGTAGAGGTTGAATTGCTTTTATCCTTACTTGACTCGAACTGTTCCCTGGGCCCGGATGGTATTCCCAATTTTTTTGTACAAAATCTTGCGTCTTCCCTTTGTGTCCCTTTAGTCTTTGTCAGTCTTTTTGCTGGTAAATTTCCGTCCTCTTGGGAGCTCTCAAGCATTCTTCCCATTTTCAAATCGGGTGATAGGAACCTTGTTTCTAACTATCGCTCAATCTTCATTCTTCCTTGCCTTTCCAAAATTTTGGAACGCCTCGTTTTCAATCGTATCTATGATACCCTGTACTGTGTCTTTGCAGTGCAACAGCATGGCTTTGCTAAAGGCCGGAGCACCTCTACGAACCTTGTAGAGTTTACTCATGTAATCGCTTCTAGAATTGACAGTAACAATCAAGTTGATGTAATTTATTCTGATTTTGCCAAAGCTTTTGACACTGTCAATCATATGCTGCTTCTTGTCAAACTGAAGCTTTATGGCATTCGTGAACCTCTGCTTTCCTGGATCTCTTCCTTTTTAACTGTTCGCACTTGTGCTGTATCCCTCTTTGACTTATCGTCCTCACCTTTCTCTCCTTCTTCTGGTGTTCTTCAAGGTTCCATCTTAGGACCTCTTTTGTTCAATCTATTTATCAATGACCTTCCCACTGTTTTTAAGTCGTCATGTCTTCTATATGTAGATGATTTAAAAATCTTCCGATTCATCAAAAATACTGCTGACTCTCTGCTTCTTCAGGATGATTTGTATATTCTCTCTGGTTGGTGTACCTTGAACTGTTTGTCCCTTAATGTTTCCAAGTGGTTTTCTATGTCCTTTTCCCTTAAGCTTCACACTCATGTCTTTTCTTATGCTATTGATGGCACTATCCTCTCTTGTGTCGATCATTTCTCAGATCTTGGGGTCACCTTTGATCGCAAACTCAAATTCGACATTTATGTCCTTAGTATCACTAGAAAAGCTTCTCGGATTGCTGGCTTCGTGATTCGTTCCTGCCACAATTCGTTTAGTATTTCTAGTTGTGTCCACCTGTTTATTACCTTAGTTCGTTCTGTACTTGAATATTGCAGTCAAGTGTGGTGTCCTCGTTTCAAATACCTCTCTGACGCTGTTGAATGAGTTCAGCGCAGGTTTACACGTACTTTACTTTTCTAATATAATCTGCCGTATTAGCCTATAGTAAAAGTCTATCTATTCTTAACATTCCTCTCCTTGAGCAGCGCAGAGTTTAGTTGGATGAGAGTTTCCTTTTCAAAATGTGTCGCGGCTACCTATCTTCCTCATTAGCATTTTTGTTCATTGAGCGGGAATCCGTAAGGCCAATCAGGTCCTCCATTCTATTTGAAATGCCGTATGCTCGTACTGGCACTTTCTTCTACTATCCCATTTTACGACTCTTACGCACTCACAATAGTCTTCAACTTGGTCCTCTTCCACAATCTATTGCCATTTTCGAAAATATGGTTCGAAGCAAAATTTCCTATTCTTGTTAATAAAGGATTCTTTCTTTTCTTTTTTACTCTACTTAATTTTACTTTATTATTCAATACTTTAAGAAATCCTTATATTTTTTATACTTATATATTCTTATTTAGTTCTTGTCATTTTATTTTTTTTTTTCATTCTATCCAATCTGTAATTGGACAGTTTGCTTAATGTATTGAATACGCTCCAAATAAATAAATAAATCATAAAATATCAACCTCTATTCAAATTGATTTACAACCATGAGTCAGAAAAAAATTAGAGGGAAACTTCCAAAATATAAATTTTCAGTCACAGAACTTCACAATCGTAATGAATTGGTCTTTTAGCACAAACTGATGGGACTCACCTGTGTAATAAATGTTTATGCTATGCAAAGCCAAATATCTAGATATATCTGAGACCAAAACCAAACCAAATTTCACTGTATATTTGACAATTCATGAACCAAAATGAAAATTCACGTTCATTAAACCAGCGTTTCTGTTAATCTCCACAATCTGCTCTCTAATAATCTTGTATCACAAGAAGTAAACTCATTTAATTATAAAAAACACACAATTTAATGTCTCGAAAAAAATGCCTACGGCATCAACATTTCAAGTCATGCTCTCAAAAACACTAATTGCTTCTTTTTCGCCGTACAGATTATACAAAAAAAGATTTTCCACCACAAGGATCACAGTTCGTTGAGTGCGAACAAAGTTTTCACTTGCCGTTAAGCTGTGACGAGAATAGAAAATTCACAAGAAAAATTCTTTTGATGGTGACAAATTGCACAATCCGTCTTGTCGGAGTTCTTTAACAAATGATGCCAATTTAAAATCAAAAGAGTGTAAAACTCAAAATAATGCCTACAGAGTTTCGTGATTATTGTGGATAGCATTTGAAATTGTTTTGTAGACTATGTGAAATGTGAGTTGGAAATTTCACAAAAAATATAAACATAAGGTGCTTATACAATCGTTTGTTGTTTCTAACTAGAAATGATTCGAATTGATTTTATTTCGAAATGATGAATTGACTATTTTCTGAGACAAAAACGGATTAACGATTTGTCTATTAAGAAGCAATTTGTAGCTTAGTAGAACCCAAACTCAACTTTCAAGAAGTTGAAAATAAGACGATTGACAAATTGTGCCTTCCTTCCTGTTATATTGGATATGATGAAATGGAGGGTTGATTTTTCGTGAGAGAATAGACAACTGTTTGTTCTCACTGTTACCTAAAAAGACAAATCATAAAAAAGATAGCTTAAACTCAGTAAACATCACTGAATCGTCCGGCCTTAAAATATTCCTCGTTACTGATGATATATATTACCATCTTCTGTACATCCAGGCTAGAAGATGCCGTTATTTCAGTAATGCAAAGTTCAACGAGGTGTATGATTCATGACCTGAGGGGATATAAACGTTCGGAAGGGCAAAGCTAATTTAAAATGCATTGAAGCAGAGCCGACCAGTTTTACGAACCTTGAATATCATTTTCGCTTATTTTGTATCGTTAGCTTGAATTTGTCCCGTTAAGCTACATTAACTGGTGCAGATATTTTAAATTTAAACACATAATAAATGATGATTGGAATAATTTGGATTAGATTAGTTCCGCGAAAAAAGTGTTTTGCTTCAGAGCTAATGCGCATGTTAGTATTTCATGTCGAATAATTGGAGCTTTTTTTACAGGCAAAAATAGCATCTTTTTGTTTGTCCCAGAACAAAAGTGCCCAGCCGAGGTGGACAAATGTGGCTTAAATTTAGTGGCAATACAAGTTGATCAGTAAGAACCTGTTTAACTCGAACGCGTTGATGTGGGTTCGGGCCAACCGGGGTCGACTCGTGGTCAGGAGAATCGTCAGTACTGGCAATTATAAATAGGGGATCCTGTCATGGAGGATCTACTGGGTTTAGGGACACGTCACACAATATTTGGGCGAGGATAATCTCGCTTGGTGGAAATGAGTTTTTGACGGAATTGAGGGCTCACAAACTGTGAAATGTATGACGTATGTGCCTTGGTGTACCCAAAAATTTTCTTGAATGGCCGAGAAAATATTCTGGAGTCATTATTCACTGTTTTTCGTAAAAGGGACGGCCCTGAATGAATAAGGACGGTGTAAATTTAAGGGAGTTGAGTGTGTCATCACATAAAACAAGTGGCTCATCGCCCATATATTTCACGAGAGTATAGTGCGTTTATAGTACCAGAAAGTTGGTTGTTTCTCTTCAAAATTTGTATTCCAAGTTCATATTATATATATACTAGGTGGGGTGAAAAGTAACCTCCTTGGGAATGAAAAAATAGTTTTTTAAATTATTTTTTTTAATTTTATTCAATGTTGTCCCCTTGTAGGTCGATACACTTATTCCAGCGATTTTCCAACTTTTTGATCCCGTCCGAAAAGTAATTTTCCGGAAGGCCTACAAAATACTTCTCCGTGGCGTCGATTATCTCCTGGCGCGAGCTGAATTTTTTATTGATGAGCCATCTTTTGAGGTTTGAGAGCAGATAATAGTCCGAGAGAGCCAAATCGGGCGAATAAGGTGGATGGGGAGGCAATTCGAGCCCTAAATCGTTATTTTATGCATCGTCGAGATGCTCTTGTGTAACGGCGCGTTGTCTTGTAAAAACAAAATTTTTTTCGCTTCAAGTGAGGCCGTTTCGTATTGATTTCGGTTTTCAATCGCTCTAATAATGCGCAATAATACTCGCTGCTGATGGTTTTTCCTTTTTCGAGGTAGTCCACGAAGAGTATGCCATGACAATCCCAGAAAACCGATGCCATAACCGTTCCGACCCATTGAGCCTCCCTTGGCCGCTTCGGAGCACTCGTGCCGGCTTCAGTCCATAGCCGGGCATTCATTCTGTTCTCTGGCGTGAAATAGTGGATCCAGGTTTCATCAAAAGTCACCAATCGACGCCAAAAGTCCACCCGATTTCGCCTCAGCATGGCCAAACACGCTTCCAAAGTGCGCTCGCGTTCGTGTTTTTGGTCCGGAGTCAGCATGCGCGGCACCCAGCGGCAGGATAATTTTTTCATCTGCAGAATCTCATCCAAAATATGGCGTGTGCGCTCGGTACTAATCCTTGTGGCATCTGCTAGCTCGCGCATCTTCATTTTCCGGTCGGCCAACACCATTTCATGTATTGTTTTGACATTGTCCTGTGTAACCGCATCGGGGGGCCTACTGCTGCGGACTTCATCGGTAGTAGAGTTTCGGCCACCACGAAACTCTCGAAACCAATATTTCACGGTATAATCTGAAGGAGCACTAGTCCCATAATATTTATCTAACTTTTCTTATGTTTCCTTCGCCGTTTTGCCTCTCAAAAAATAATGTTTTGCGAGAGAATGAAAATGGTTTATTTCCATCCTTAACATGATGCCAAACACGTCAACAAAAATCGGCTGTAAAAACAAAACAAATGGCTGTATCGCTCTGAAATTTGACATGTCTGCCTAAATATGAATGGACTATAAAGCACAATAATCTTTTTTGCAATTGCAGCGCATTTTGGTGGTCAAGGAGGTTACTTTTCACCCCACCTAGTACATATCTAGACATCATAATCAACGTGACGAGATTCCGCGAGATGTGCTCCAAAAGCAAAGTCAAGCAGAACTGTTAGTGCCAATGACAAAAAGCAGTTTTGGAGCACAAAATTAAGAAAACTGAGCTACCTGGTACATTAGAGAAGCATCCACCTTGAAACGGCTGAAAAAGCTGAAGCTCCGATGAAACAGGTAAGGTGACTTCATGGTATAATGTCGTGGCACAGAAGGTTCAATCAACTAAATAGGAGAAATGACATGTCGTTTATGAAGATATGCACATGTTCTAACAATATCGGCTGACGGAAGTCTGATCTTAACCTTCACGTTGTGGCTGCAGGCAATCTTGTTCCCAGAAAACATTTGCAAGTATTATCAGGCAAATCCTTTCCAAAGAAATTTATCGAGAGACCTTTAACTTCTTCAGTAAAAATCCAACAATAAGTCTCGAAACCGGTTTGATATCACAACGATGATCACGCAAATGAAAACGGCCAAAAGATTGGAGGATATTCTCATGGAACATTAGATCGCTCTGTAAAGCTTGAGCTGCTCAACAGCTGAACAATGCCTTGTCTGCATATAAGACTGATCTAATAGCAATACAAGATATTACAAGAGCATAGAATGGTGTTTTACAAAAGAAAGAATATGACCTGCACTACAGCTGTCATCCGAAATACTATAAGCTTGATGTAGGCTACCTAGTCAGCCAGATAATGAAGTCTACCATCATTGGCCTTAAGACTATTCATCAAAGCCTCTGCACCAAATTTGTACAAACAGCAGCGTCATAAACGTTAAGAAACCGACGGAGAAATCTGCTGACGACGAAAATAGATCAGAAACCGTTATTCATGCATTACGTAAGTACCTATACTTTGCATGAGAACACTAATGACAATGAACTTCGAATCACAGAACTAGCAGCATCGAAGAGCTTGGTTGCTGTAAGTAATAGGGTCTCGTGCAAAATACCTTTCCAGTACTCACGCATGGATCCAAGACTTGGATGCTCAGCAAAAGGCAATCTACCGTTTAGCCACGTTCAAGAGGAGAGACTTGCGGAGAATCGTTGGCTCCATATGTGAAGAATGGCGATTCCAGAGACGCTACAATCATAAGTTTTACGCTATCTACCTACAAGCAGATATCACTACAACGAAAAGGTCAGAAACCTCCGGTGCTCTAGGCACCTAGCCATAGCATAATAACTAATAAATAGCACTGAAAATACGTGATTGATTGATGGAAGAGATTAGCAGGGAGTGAAGGATTTACCATCAGCTGGCACCTAAGAAGAACCAAAATCAGTTCACTTTATCATACGCAAAAGTGAGAAAAATATCCTCTCAAACAACAGGTGAGAATGTATATATCCGTGTTAGCTGATAGGTGAGAGTGTGTTGGCGTGCGAACATTCGTTGGCGACAAATGAAATTCTCTGTAGTGGATTGCATAAAAGTATCGGAGATATTCCTTTAACTCGCCAAATGGCATCGAAAGTAGTATTCCGCGTAAACTATCTTATCACTTACCATTTTCATACTCAGAATACGTATTCAGAAAATCAATATTGCATAAATTGCCATTCGTTCAAATAGTCTCTTTGGCAAAGCACATGTGTTTTGTCTAGTGGGAATGAGAAACGCATCTGATCGTAAAAAGGGGGCGTGTATTATCTTGGCGGGGTATTTTCTGCCTTTTTTCAAGTTGGACTTGGATATTGCTATTTACTTCTTGCAATCAGTGGGGAAATATCGCAAACTGTATCGCAAATAACGTACTTTCCGAGCTATATATAGTATTTAAGCTACGTCCTAGCTCTAATGAGTGGCGGGGAATCTACTCGGCAGAGAAAAGCGGAGAAGACATTTTTTGCGCCGGAGGGATTGAGCTGACCAGCACGCTCAGAGCTCAAGAATACTTGATTGGATGACATTAGCTTGCCATCAAAACAGTTGGAAAAATTGATTGAACGAGGCCAGGACCCGAACCCGGTTGAAGCGTCTATGGAGATAACAATGATAATTCGCAAGAACAAAAACTTGAAAATAATTTAGCACCACGAAACATGTGATAAAGTTTGACATGGTCCAATCACAATTTCGAGAAGATACAAAACGTCTGCTAAAATATGTAAATTTTATATATTTGCTACGCTACAAAGAATCACAAAAAAGTAGCTATTTACAACGACTTTGATTACTTAGGGTATTTTTTTTTAGAAGGTTTTGACTTTAAACATAAATAAAACAAAAAGTATTAGTCAAATTGCCTTTTTCAATTGCAAAATGTGGTTCTTTACAGCTAGTTTTTTTAGGTGATCTTGTGCAAATGACCGCCACGACTACCTCTCAAGAAGTCAATTCTCCAGGTCCGATTTTCTACCGTTTTTTGAAGCAACTGGGGCCGTATATACTCAATAAATCGAGGTATGTTGGCTTCTAAAATGTCGATCATCGCTGGTTTGTCAAAGTAGACCAACGACTTCACGTATAACCACCAGAAGATCCATTTCTCGAAATAATGCGATTTCCGAATTTCGTCTCCAATGGAAGGCAACAAGAAGACACGTAATGCCTTCTCGTTGACACCATATCTCTCACGTATCGAAACAACGTAAATTTGAGAACAAAAACTGATTAGTCATCGCTCGGTACCGCTCGTTATTGACAGTAAGGCAGATTGAACATTGAGGTGGCAAAAATCCGCAACAAATTTATGTCTCCATAGGATTTGAGCCACAAAGAGACAATATCCACATAATTATGTGTAATCTGAATTGATATGTTTGGACACTTTAAGCGACGGTGAGGGTTCGACTCTTGGTGTGCTGCGGTATGTGATAAATGATATGTGATATGGGTATTGTCTTTTATAACTCGTCTCAAAGTAGTTGGAAAAAAAGGAGGACAAGGTAAAATAAAAAAGACGATTACTTTAATTTAAATTTACAACGTCTGCTTGTCAGTTTGATATGTCAATAATCCCTGTAAGAAAAATGGCAAGACGTTACTTGAGAATTGATTCTAGAAGTACTAAATTATTCACTAAGCTCCATTACTTACAATGCAGTCGAGTTTGTCGAGTAAGCGATCAAGTAACAACTTACCCACTGCATTACCTTTCCTAAAAAGTAATGCAGTAGGTAACTTGTTGCTTAGTTCTACGAACAAGGGAGGCTGCGTAGCCACAATTTTTATTAAAACACTACGCATAATAATTCTTATGCAGACAGTTCCGAAAAAAATGTATTTCTCAACAGTGCAAGTTACATTGTGCAAGTGATGCGAACACGTGTTGAAATATAGGTTTGAAATAGTATATTTTGAATAATTCTGGAATATCTATATTTTATATCCTTGTTTAAATAAATAAAATTTATTGACTTTATAGCGATATTTGCTGTTTTATTCGTCTTTTTCATCCATTAAATCTGTGTCTATATATTTTGTAAAAACTTTGTATTTATCTATTTTTCAACTAATCGAATAAGCGTCATTGGTGTGCAACACTCCGAATCAGACTTTGATTTCAATCAACCATACATTTTCGAGATGATTATTTACAACTTTCGTCGTTTTCATCATATTTCAACATACCACAACTTCTGTAACAACACTTCTGATTTTCTATCATCACTTTTGAAAGCACTCCAACGTAACTGTTTCCGTAACTAGTACAGAACACAATCACAACACAAAGCCAAGTGATCCTCTCTTATATATTAAATTTGTTGAAGCGGTCGAGAGACAGAACTGTTTGTGGAAGTATACATTGCCGGAATACAGCAAAAGAGTCGAAGTGGAAAAAGCCTGGAAAGAAGTGGCAAAGGAAATGATAGACACCAGAGATTTTCCTACACCCCCCTAACACCCCCCTAATACCCCCCTGGAAAATGCATACACCCCTCCTAATACGGACAATTTTCCTACACAAAGGGACCTTTGTGTTCTTTGTTCCAAAGGGACACCCCTCCTAGAATTCTGAACACACCCCCCATGAAAAATTCCTGAGAAAACCCCTGATAGACACAGGTAAACTTTTAATGCTGAAATTTGTTTTATTAGTGTAAAATCAAGTATTGGTAGCAAAGTATCATTCAAATTTATTTTTTATCAAGCCATCTTTTGATCGTGTGTTCAATTTAAGAATATTTCCATTGTGTAGGTATTGAGCCTTGTGAGGTTGTAAAATCATTAGCAAAATGTCTCGCGTTTTCATAGCCTCGTTTCTTGGTTTATAGCCATCTTCAGGATCATTTATAATAGGAATTTCGGCCTGATTTTCAAAGTTTTCAGATTGCAAAAATATTCTTTGTCGCAAGCGAATAAAATTATGTAGGACACAAGCAGCTTTAATAATATTAGCTACAGACTCTTCATCACAACATATTGCCGTCTCAAATACACGAAATTTGGATGTTAACATACCAAATGCACACTCAACAGATTTTCGTGGGCGTGACAGTCTTTAATTAAATATTCTTCGTTTCCCATTTAGAACTTTCTGAGGATAGGGACGCACTGAATAAGATGACAATGGAAAAGCTTCATCCCCACATGTTAAATATGGAACTTTTTTTCCATTTAGGTGCATTGGTAAGGCGGTATCTTCTGGTAGTTTTAAATTTTTGTCATTTAGTAATCTTCCAAATTAACAATTTCGAAAGATTACATCAGCGCTGTTCCTACCTGCAGCACCAACATCAATAATAGTGAATAATCCATCAGCATCGACGCAAACCATGAGAACTGCAGAAAAAAATCCTTTGTCATTGTAATGGCTAACTCAGGTTAAGCAACTTTTTTATTCGGATATATTTGCCATCAATGGATGCAACGCAGTTTGGTAAATTCCAAAGCTCGTAATATCTACATGCGTAGTCTCTTCACATTTGGGTTACTGGTTTACGCATATATAACGGCTGTAAACACTCCCATACAACTTTGCAAGTTTCTTTAATTATAAAAGCAATCGTAATATTTCCTCTGTAGAATTTCCAGTTGCAAGGTACCTGAAATAAAAATAGTTTTTTTGAACTTTATTGTAGTTCCGAATTATCAAAATCGATGGAAGTCAGTACGAAGGGCGTTTTCAAGATCGCTGAAACCTTCAACAAGCGGTTCTGGTGCTGCGGCAAAAAAGAAACTGTTCCTCGACTTTGAAACTGTTCCTCGACTGGAAATTGGAAAAAGACAATCTGCCAGAAGTAGATTCAAATACCGACGTAAATGAAGACGTTTATTTACAAGATTTGTCAGGTCATATGGGCGTTGGATCTTGTAAACCATTAGACTGAAATCCTTGAGTAAAATTTTCCACAAAGTGTACGAATAAATCCCAAATTCTTGCGCACGGCTGCAAATCGATAAACCTGATTTGTCAACAACACTGGGTTCAACGGCTACGACATTTTCTTCGGAACACATTGCTCTCAATCTCGTCAGTCACTTACAGCCAGTGTAGCCTATTTAGCATTGTCAATTCTAGATTTAGCACCCATTTCACCCGTTTAGCATCGAAAAAGGTACTTTTAACATTTAACACTTTTTATTAGCATTCAAATTTTACACTAGCACTGCTTTACATTAACGTCCAATGGCATTAAATATTGTATACGAACACTATCATTTAACATATTTGAATTCTATTCCCTTGACGCAATCTAGTTCAAAAACTATAGGAGTATAACTTTTACGTATCAAATTCAATTAATTAAAAAAGCTTGCCTGGTTTCATCCAACTATAGCGATTTAGTCGCAGAGCCAGATTCAAACTATTCAGATACTGAAGATGGTTTTTAATTGTGCGCATTATCTTCCTTTAAATTAAAAGCTGAAGAGAGTCTTATTATTATTAATTATTTTAAATAAAACTACTCGAAAAAGCTACTTGAGTTTTAATTCTATTGACTGAAAAAGGAGTTTAGCATCAATTTTTGCAGTTTAGCATTGCTTTTAGCATTTTTTCGGAGCCATTTAGCATAATTTCAAAATTTAAAATGGCCACACTGCTTACAGCCCAGCAATGTGAAGAGGTTGCAAAAATTCGTTACCCGCGAATTTTCTCTATCATCAATCAACCGTATCAACTGAGCACTGATTTCGTAAACAGATTTCCACGACTTGTTGGCACTGCTGCGATGTAAGTTTATCTTAGGCAATTTATCTGACCTTTTTGAGTAAAAACAGTAGTTATATTAATGGGCCTTTCCACACTTGTGTTCTTGATGCACTCCTCAAACCGGTTTTCTGGGCAAGAGACGGAAGAATCAAGGGGAATTCTCTACTTTCTGTAATAAGCTCATTTGACACTGGCGAGCTTCAAAATGAAGCACCTGTAAAAAACACTCGTTATACAGGGTGATTCATTATGAAGTTAGATTTTCAATAGGCTTTTTTTGACAGAACACACGTGAATTTTGTCTGACTGTAATGTAATTTTTATTAAATATTATTTGATAAATCATCATGGGAAGACTTACACCGCAACAACGTATCCAAATTGTTCAACTGTATTACGAAAACCAGCGTTCTGTCAAATGTTTTTCGTGCTCATTTTGTTAAGTGATGTTTTGTTTGGCTCAATGGATACGTCAGTAAGCAGATTTGCCGTATTTGAGCTGATGAACAAACTGAAAAGCTTCAACAGCTAGCACTACAGCCACAGAAATGCACAGTTTGCTGTGGTTTATAGGCCAGTGGAATCATCGGTCCTGATTTCTTCCAAAATGAGTCCGGTCAGAGCGTAACCGTCAATGGCGACCGCTACCGCACCATGATAACGGATTTTTTGCTACCTGAAATTGAAGCCCGTGGTATCGGTGAACTTTGTTTTCAACAAAACGGTGCTCCTTTGCATTGAGTGAGAGAAACAATGGACTTATTGAGAAATCATTTCCGTAACAACCTGATTTCACGTTTTGGACCAGTAAATTGGCCGCCTAGATCGTGTGATATCACACCTTTAGATTATCTTCTTTGGGATTACACGAAGTCTCTGGTCTTCAAGGATAAACCAGCTTCAATCGACGCTTCGGAAGCCAACATTACTCGTGTCACTCGCGAGATACCGGTCGCTATGCTGGAACGCATCGTCCGAAATTGGACCCTCAGGATGGACCATTTACGGCGTAGTCGCGGTCTACATTTAAATAAAATAGTCTTTAAAAAGTAAATGTCATAGATTGTTCTTTTGACTTACAATAAAATTTTTACTATAGAATGCAACTATATGCCTTTTATTTGAGATTAAAAACCAAACCTCATAATTAATCACCCTATATACTACTTCATTCCAAGCGACAGACAGTGATGGACATCAAACCCTGCTTCTTTGTATATCAATCCAAAAATCATAGTCCTCAATTCTATTTTATTCATTTTCTTAGAATCAAAAATCAATTGAATACTAGACGCCGCCGTTACGTCTTGATTATTTGGGTTCCGATCACTCTACTGATGCTCATTGAGTTTGTTTGCTCGATTAACATCCATACGCATTGATTCAATAAAAATAAAAAGTCTACTTAACTCAGCAAATATCTATTTGAGCTACCTATTCTCCATACATCCCATAATTTTCAGATATCAGAGAACATGGTTGAAGATAGAAATATTTATGTGTACAAAGTCACTGGAATTACTGTGGAAAATAATGACACCTCCACACCACATCGGATTGCAGCAAGGCTAGTCTTCTATCATCAGGAATTGCTTCCAGTTTGATTAAATTTGGATGTCATCACCATTAATTCTTAAGAAAATGTCAAGACACGTAACTACACTCTTGCATAATATTTTCTTGGCACACGTTTTAAATATGCATCGAGTTGTGGATATACACACTTATGTGTATGGTGGTGACCATATTATAGAGATGCACTACTTTTACCTTATTGTAGAAATTTTTAGTGAGCTATGTGTATCCTCAGCTAAGCAATGGAGTTGGGTATATTTACTATTTCTTTGATTATTTTCATTTTATAAAACTTGTCGCTGAATTTCATTTAGAAAATACTTTATAGTTTTGAAGGAAAATGTTAGAGCATAATTTTCATGTTGTATAAACACATTTTCATTATAGTACACTGAAAAAACAAATGGCGCCAGGCGCCATAATTTATAGACTTTTGGCGCCATGTACATAGTCGATTTAGGGATAGTGATAAAATATAGCGAAAAATAAAAGTACATAGGAGCAGACGCTATGCTTATAGACCTCCACGCCATGTACATATATGGCTTTGAGGACTATATTACATGGCATGGAGGACTATAGTACATGGCGTGGAGGACTATAGTACATGGCGTGGAGGATTATAGTATATGTCGTGGAGGACTATAGTATATGGCGTGGAGGACTATAGTATATGGCGTGGAGGACTATAGCGGCGTGGAGGACTATGGTATATGGCGTGGAGGACTATAGTACACGGCGTGGAGGGCGATAAGTATAGCATCTGTTCCTATGTTCTATGACGTGTGGCGCTATATTTTATCACGAATCGACTGAAATCGACTATGTATATGGCGCCAGATTTCTATAAACTATGGCGTCTGGCGCTATGTATTTTTTCAGTGCACCAAATATAAATTCCACCAAATTACAATTCCCCCATATATAAATTCCACCAAACATAAATTCGATAAATTCGAGTCAACATACTCACTATTGAATGTTCCTGCTCCAGTGTGAAAATTCACCGGTCGAAGTATCGAAAATATCGCAGCCAGTACTTTAGTTCAAAATGAGTCAATTATGTAGACACAAGCTCTAATGTCACTTGCTGACATTTATACGTTCCCTCACACAGTATGGCTGCGAGTTGTAATTGGAGTACCATTAGCCATATTACATGGCTCATGGCACTATGTAATATAGCGTGTGGGGCCATAATTTCTGTGCCATGTAATTATGGCGCTGGGAGCCATACTGCATAGCTCAGGGCACTATGTACATAGCGTGTGGGACCATAAATGCTGCGCCATGCTACATAGGATCACGCGCTATGTAGATTCTGACATTATGGCGCTTGGAGCCATATTGCATAGCTCAGAGTACTATGTACATAGCGTATGGCGCCATAAATAATGCGCCATGTTACATGGCTCTGGGCGCCATGTGGATTTTTTCCGGTGTATATACCGTATATAAACGTACATACACTGAACGTACATTGTTACATGACACACCGTCATGCAACATTTAAAATTCGCTTTACCTAATTCCAGTAAATTAAAAACTTTATGCAAAGTGCTTCATGGAAACTACAATATCAATCACCGTCAATTTATATTCGTATTACTTTCAGTTTCACCGCGGGTGGAAAAATTTCTATTTTTGCCGCGACATATGCTCATCTGCATCTGAATTATTTTAAATTGTTTCTCTTATTTGAGGACTACCAAGTTTACATATTTTGTGGGATTCGTTAAATATTTCCCTTCAGCTTTTCTTCAACCGTCATTCACCGTTTTTGTATAGAATACTGTTTGTCTTCAACTCTATTTATGCCTGCGTGTTTCTTTCTATTCAGTATTCATGTTTCACAGGGTTAGGTCCCAAGTACGGGTTGAAAATTGTACTGAAATATTCCTTCATCTCCATTTTGAATAAAGGTTTCTGTTACCTTTTTTTCACTGTTTCGTAGCCAGCTTGATTTCATTATGCAAATTTTCAAGAGAAGCAGTGTCAATAGTTTACAGCTGACAAACTCCAGTACATTGTTTTTTTTTTCTAAAACTCCCCCATGTTTGGACGTCAAGCAAGCGTGAGTTTTTCAATTGAAGCTTAATAGTTTATTGTATTTAAACGTACTATTAATGTCAGACTGTGCGTCTTCAACTGAAACGTTAAAGTAGAACCATGCTGCTCATTGCTACTACGCCAAAAGGTATTTTCATTAAATTTAAAATTCATGGACGTGGATGTAAATGCAGTTAACTCAGTTTACCTTGACAATGTTGATTTGTATGAAAAGAATCCGAAACGAAAGAATCCTGACGACAGGTACCTTCTTTTTTCATTTAGCTGCAGGCATTACATGGGTTCTTCTACAGGCATGCCATGCATGCACATTTGTTTCATATAATCATATGTATGTATGTATCTCTTATATGCGCAGGATATTTTTTTTAAATATTTGATTTTTCAATTTAATGGCAATGACATCGTAAAATGTATGTCTGATACGCAATATACGGATGCTTATATAAGTTACGTACGTTTCTGTCATAAAAAAACGGTTTTGGTTATGTGAAATATTGTCGGAATGAGAGCAATATTTTGAATTCGGTCTAAAGAGAAACGTTGTGGAAATGATGGATATAAAATGACTAATTTTATTTCGGAAAAGATTATCCTCAGGATATTTGAGAAAAAAAAACATTTTTTTTCGATGAAAACTACCAATGATTTTCCATTAGGTGTATGAATACATTTTTTCTCGCATTGTTTTAAAGAGGATGCTTTAGATGAATAAGCTAATGCAGTGTTATAAAAATTCATTTGTTAACCCTAGAAAGATAACGTGCGCCTCAGAGGTGCCCACGAAACGGATATATCGCTGTACAAGCTGGTTTTTTCAAGCCAACTCAGTCGTCGGTCAACACTGCTGAAAGACGACCGCTGCTGTTCGATAAGTACCATATTTTCGTTGCTATGACAACCCGATGCGCTCGAGAGGCGCATGTTTATCTTCTGTGTAACTTTTATGCATTTTTATATGTTTTAGGTTTTGTTACCTTTTATTTATTTCTACATAAATAAAGTAAATATAAAGTTAGGTTATTGTTAATAGTTAGTTTTAATTGTTTTTAGGAACATCTTTACATCATGGTGAGCAGAAGAGTGTTAGAAGAAAGAGAAATAATTTCCTTTTTGAGGCAAGAAGATGATAGCCCAGATGATGGCAGTGATAACGAAATAGAGGATCATGTAAGTGAAGACGATATTCAAAGCGATACTGAGGACGAGTACATAGATGATGTCGTTGATGAAAGTTTGAACACCTCAACACCTCCTGAAAATACTGTGCATGATCACCGCATATTATTCCGGCTTATAAAGTAATTAGAGGTACACGTTTGGTCTAGGTCTAAAGGTGAAATTAGTAGAAGAACATCTGCAATCAATATAGTTCGTTGCAATAGAGGTCCTAGTCGTATGTGTCGAAATATTTTTTTAACCACTTTTATGCTCTGAATTATTTATCACGGATGAAATCATTCAAGAGCTTGTTCAGTGGCCAAATGTGGAGATATCAAAAAAGCGTACTAATAGTATGACTAGTGCGACATTTGTAGACACGAATCCTACTGAGATCATTGCCTTCATTGATATACTTACTCTCAGTGCTGCAATTAAAGATAATCATTTATCAACCATTGAGTAGTTTGACAGTTCATTTACGGGCTCAAGATATGCAGCAGTTATGAGCAGAGACCGATTTGATTTTATTGTTAGGTGTCTTAGAATGGATGACAAGACTCTATGTCCTGCTCGTTGCCAACAAGATCCATTTATACCAGTTCGAAAGGGCTTGGATCTGTTTATAGTCCAATGCAAAATGAATTACTCTCCTGGAAGTAATGTCACTATTGTTGAACAATTACTGGGGTTCCGCGGTAAATGCCCCTTTCAAATGTATATACCTAATAAACCAAAAAAGGATGGTATAAAAATTCCAATGATGAGTGATAGTGGAACCAATTATATGATAAATGCGATGCCATACTTTGGAAAAGCAACAAATACAAATGGTTTACCACAAGGCAAATATTACTTGAAAGAGCTATCACGGCCATGGTACCAACCGCAATATAACGTGTGACAATTGGTTCACGTGTATCCCTGTCTCAAAATCATTGCTTGCTGAACCATATAAATTGACGATTTTAGGCACGGTACGATCAAACAAAAGAGAAATTCCCGAAGAACTAAAAAAGACCCGTTCTAGACCAGTGAGTACGTCTATGTTCTGTTTCGATGGACCTTTGGCCCTACTATCATACAAGCCAAAGCCGTGGAAGATGGTGTATATGTTGTCCTCATGTGATGAAGGCGCTGTTATAAATCCTACAATTGGTAAACCTGAGATCAGTATGTTCTTCAACCAGACAAAAGGCGGCATCGACATATTTGACCAGATGTGTTCTTCGATGTCTTGTTCTAGAAAGAGTAACAGTTGGCCAATGACAATGTTTTATTGCATATTGAATATAGCTTTTGTCAACTCATATGTAATTTACATACACAATGTTTTGTCAAAACAAGAAAAACCATTAAACCGAAGAGAATATATAAAAAAAAAATTAGGTACTGAACTGTATACACCGTGGATGAGATCTAGATTGGAAATCCCTACTTTATCAAGGCGTTTGAGAGAAAATATTGAGAATATCCTGCCACAAACTAATCAAGAGGCTTCTCAAGAAATACTTCTAATTTTTGTTACTTTTTGTTAAGGGTTTATAAAACCCTACATAATTTTCTTAATAATAAAAATAACAATATAAATTTGTGTTCAATTAACTTCTTATTAAACTAAAACCTCATAGAAATTACAATAAAAAGAATAATTATTTCGTTTTGTAAATAAATAGGTTCTTAATATTGTGCGCCTCTCAGGCGCATGATTCTCTTTTCAGTACTATAAAATAACGTTATCTTTCTAGGAGTAAAAAAAATCAGTTCATTTAATTTTGAACAGGCACCTGAGTTAAATCAGGGGTAAAGTGGCCATTGGACTTCTAACTTCACACTCGTAAGCAATTATTGTAAATTTAGCACTGATGTTCTCTACCAGCCTCAACCCTTAAAGCTGGTAAGGTTTTAGTGGGATTATTTCACTTTACCAGTGATCTAATAGCTTGCTTTTGAAAAGGGGTCTAGAAAAGCTGGCTGCGTTTGCTACAGAACGTTTTTTATGGAGATTTACTACAAGTATAACATACCCACATTGGGCGCCGTATGTTGCGGAACACTTGCATGCTGCGTCTCTATTGCAGGAATGACAACATATCGAGCATAGTGGTTTTACCTGTTTTTTGGCGTATTGGTACCCGCTTGTTACTTGCGCCTCCAGTTGCTTGGAGTCCTAGCGGTGTCAGGCGTAATAATAAACAGGAAAAGACGATCTGCTCTAATTTAAACCAGCCAGTAATGCAAGCCTCAACTCTATCGCTGTCAAACAGCTTCAGTGTAGTTTTGTTGTTCAGTGTTCAGTTGCATGCTTTGCCAACTTAGCACCACGTAGCATGCAATGCGAATGAAAGCGTACGCACATTAAATAATAGAAAACAAATATTTTTTGCTCATTCATTCTGAGCTCGACAGTCGGATGGATAAGACGACTCTTGAAGTCACTTACAGGCAACTAATTTTGAAGTTGTTCTGTCTGGCTTTGCCGGTGTTTGCATTTCCTTTCTTTCTTGTTCTTATTTAGATTTTAGTAGTTGTGTTGAATATGGTTGCGCAACCAAACTAAATTGTGGAATGCTTTAAAATAGAGTCGGTTGAACATTTTTTGAATAACATATAATTACGTTTTAACTCCACCGAAATACATAGATTATAAGCGCAATATTCAATATAAGTTTTCCATTTGTCGAACGAATTGCAATTTGACTGCATATTTCCGCCAGCGACCGAAGAATAATCGGCTCAACATCCAAAAAGACTGAAAACTTTGATCACCTGCATGAATGTCAACGTTAAAAAAAATCCAAGCAAACCATCAGCGGAAAAGTTAGTGAGGTAGAGATTTATAGCCGCGGAAGATAATCATCATTGAAGCGAGTGCCCCGAAAATTTTTTTTTCGAATAACTTAACAAGGATGAGGCTGTATGCTTCACTGATACGCCACATGAAAAAGGTCAAATTGGCAATTTTACGAAGAATGAAAACTTACGAAGTACAAAAAAGTCTTGATCACTTTTGCTGCTGAATCCTCCATTTTACTCTACCCTGACGACGCAAACATTTTTAATACAATATCATCACCTGATGATTGTAGGATCCTGCAATACGATGTCTCAAATTTTGCTAATTAGTGCGATCTAAACCGACTTTCAATTAGTGTTGACACATGCTCAGTTATCTATTTCTCCCTCAAATGATATCCTATTAATTTTAATTACTCTTAAGATGAAATTCTATTAACCCGTTCTAATAAAGTTCCTGACTAAGTGCTGTTAACTTCTGCTTTTACTTTGAATAACTACATTGACTCAATAATAATAAAAGCCAACGGTGCACTAGGCTTTTGAAAAAGACGATCTAATGAATTCAATGTCATTCGTATGACAAAAATCCTATTTTACTCTGTGGTTCACCCTATCATAGAGTATGGGTGCTTGATGTGGTCTCCATATTATAGGAAGCATATATATCGCATTGAGTCTGCCCAAAAGAGATTTTTGATTTTTGCCTTAGTTCTTTCCGCTGGTCTGATCCTTTTCGCTTGCCTCCTAATGAAAACCGCTTGTAATTATTGTTCATTTTTCAAACGGTTCAGAGAAAATAATATTTTCTTTCTCATAAATAGCACAAGTGCCAGACGGTGAGTGCATTGATGAGGACGTGATGAATAAGTAAAAGCTCCGCAATTTGTGAACGAATTTGTTTTTCTTTCAATATGTTCTACCACCTTAAGGGGTTACCCCCACTTGTAGCGCAATATAATAGGTCATTTTCATGAATTTATTTTGACAAAACTACGAAATGTTTTTAAACGACTGTTATATTTTCGTAAAGTACATACTTTGAACACCTTTCAGTAATTTTTTTATTGAAAAATATTACATGGTTTAATTACAAATGGCCGTCAAAACAATGGAATTTTAATTTTCACCTTTTGCGGTGACCAAAATTGTGTCGAAGTGGATCATCTGAAACAAAAAATAGCGATGGACTTAGTTAAATAACAGTATAAACTAGTGTTTGATCGAAGGATTTAAAACAATATCCATTTTTCACAAAATGGCGGACAGTCAAAGTTAATATTTCGATTTTCACTTAAAAAAATGGTCGTCTTTTGGCTATAAAACGCTCATTTTTTATTTTTAAAAAAAATCGAACGATCAAACACTACATTTTTATGTATTAAATAAGCCTGCTAAGTTTCAAAAAGATCGGTTAATTACTTTTCGAGTAATTTTGGTCACCGACTTCAAAGATGTCATTTCGAGAAAAACGGGTTTATAAGTATAAGTAACGGTTGTATAAGCAACAGTTTCTTCTCTTTCAACGCTCATATCTCGGTTAATTATGTTTGGATCGACTTGAAATTTGAAGGACGTATTCTTAGATAGTTATACTTAAAAAAAAATGCAACAAAAAAAAACCAAAAACTTCAAAGTTACAAGTGGGGGTAACCCCTTAAATTGCACTAATGGAATATTCCATAAAATTTTTCTTGTTTTCGGTAATGCGTCAAAATGTATTGTGGCCAAAGTCGCATGGGCCATTCTAGCATATATGTTTTTTTTTGTTTGTTTGTTTTTTTTTTTTTGTTAATGTAGAAGAATCTTTTCAATATAACTTGCAGACGGCTCAGCCTACAGCTTAGGCGCTTTCTCTCATTTATAAATTTGGAAATTGCGGGCTTTAGATGTTTTCAATTATCAAAATGGCAGAAGAATTAAAATAGCATGGCAGAATTAAATAAGCTTGCGCCTGAAACAATATGTCTAAGCAATTGAAGTGTTTAATAGTCCATGATGTAATATTTTCTTCAATCAAATTATAGAACAAAAACGTATAACTACAAAATATACTCATCTCAAAGCGATAAAAAACCTTTTAGCTGAAATTGCATTATGACAGTCACGGCATCGCTTATAAGTAGAAGCTAATTTGAAATCAATTTTAATTCATATTGTACAATTTTATTATCTTTAGTTTGTCGCTGTCTTTACTTCTTGTCTAATACTTAACCGCTTAGAGTAATGTTAACCGCTTAGAGTAATTGCATACTACAATTTTCTATTTCGAATAGTAGCTTCAATACGAGCGTAGTTCCTGTCGTAACTGACTCAACCTCCTATTAATAAAAATAACCGAAACTCAATGTAATGAAATTTCTAATGCTTCACTTTCTTTCATTGCATACTCAATTAAGGTCAAGTCCAATGAAAGTTAAATATAGTTTATTTGCTTTGCTACGGTATTTCTAAGTAGCACGCAAAGAAACCAATATTTAACTTACAAGTATTGTTTACTACTTTCAAGGCTCAACACTTAAGCCATCCAACTAAATGTCGATGCACATAAAACTGACACGGTCACATAACCTCTTTCGAAACAATTCCTTAATGAATATTCATCAGCCCAGCTACCAACCACAAGGCTGATTTCCATATCAAAAATTACTCCCATTCGAAAAACAACTCTTCCTGACGGACAAGGACGATGAACACTACGTTCTACACTAGGCTATTATTAGAGACCGTGACCACGATAATCTCAAGGCTCTTTAAGACTTATCGATTTTCACATCCGCCAATGCCTACTTAAGAATGCGAACATTTAAAGTTCTTTGAACAAATCGATTTCTTTCCTTTGAGACGTGAATAAAGTATGAGTGGCAAACGGCAAGTCTGCCTACTGAGGTGAAGCACTTGAAAGTTTGGAAGTATATTGATTGAAAATGTATTTTGAAATTGAATCGTAGTCTAAAAAGGCTGTTTTTACATTGAACTAAAAACAAAAATTGTATAATTACTGTGATTTTCAGTTCGGAGAAAAAGTATACCATATTTCTGTCTGATGTTTTTGATTTTACACTAGCGGTCATGAAAACTGCACCACTGACTCTAATTATCTACTTTTCGCATTCCGGTTTCGGAATTCCGCATTTCGGTTTTCTAGAAATCATTTGCTTGCTAAAGGGATATTAGTACAAGGATAAGCTGTCGATAGAAAGTAGCAGCAATTCAGTTTCAGCTTGCATGTGACTAAGGAAAGATCTAAATTTACTATGGGACGAAAGTACAAGCAATTAACCCGGGATCAGAAAGTGAAAGTAGTGTGTTATAGTGAAGAAGGATTGTCTGCGAGGTGTATAGCAGGTAAAATTAAGTGCTCGCATACCACGGTTACCCGGTTTTTAGAAAAAATAGACAATGTTTATCTCTCACAAAAGATAAATCGTCATGAGGACCGAATAATAATACGCCAGTGTTTAACCGATCGGTTTAAAGGTGCAGTTCAATTGCGAAGTGACTAAGAAACATCGTATAGAATAATTTTGAGTGTCGAAACAGTTAGACGAAGGCTTCGAAAGGCCGGTTTATTTGCAAGAAAACCTGCAAAGAAGCCTCTTTTGACACAAAAAATGAAGTCTGCGAGATTAGAGTGGGCAAAGCGCTACAGAAATTGAACCGTAGAGGACTGAAAGAAAGTAATTTGGTCGAACGAAAGCAAATTCAACCTTTTCAGTTCCGACGGAGCTCCATATGTAAGGCGCAAAAAAGGCGAAAGACACAGTGACGAATGCATAGTGAGGACCGTGAAGCATTCTCAAAGCCAAATGGTGTGGGGATGTTTCTCTTATTATTTTCCCGGTCAGCTGGAGTTTATACACGGCACTGTAAATGCTGAACGATATCGGCAAATAATAATTGATAATTTGTTGCCATCAATAGAAGAGCACCTAGGCCATGCAGATAGAGTCATTTTCCAAGATGACTCCGCCCCTTGCCATCATGCGAAATCTGTAAATGTAATGTTAATACGAAACCTTAACAGGTTTACTCTAAAACACTAATTAATTTAAAAAAAAAAATTAAAAAATTCTCTTGCAGGTGAAAGAAATGATCAACGACATGGGAATCGAGACGCTGGATTGGCCTGGTAATTATATAATAATTTATAATGATATATAATAATCTCCAGACTTGAATCCAATCGAAAATCTTTGGTCATTTTTAAAAGCTAAGGTTAAGCAGCACAAGCCGAACAATATTCAAGCGTTGAAATATGCACTTAAAAAAGCCTGGTTCGAGGAAATAGAGCCTGAATTGCGAGAAGCTTTGGTGGAATCAATGCCAGATAGAATAAAAGCCACAATTGACACCAAGGGAGGGTCGACGCATTATTAAATAATTAGTTTCATGTTGTTAGTCTTATGTTTATACGTTTTCATATAAAAATTAAATAAACAATTTTCAATTGATATTATTTAAAATTCAATGAGTAAATATATGATAAGGATTCTTTCCATATTTTTTAAATAAGAAAGCGACGCTGAATCAAATTTGTAATAAAAATATAATTACTTTAATGTGTTGAATAAGTTGTTTTTTCGGTTCGAGCGAATAGTTCGAATTTCTAACAAAGTTATATCAATTTCTGTGAAATTGATGTTGGTGCAGCTTTCATGACCGCTAGTGTATGTATACATAGCGTTTCAACAATTTTTGAAAACTTTATCAGTCAAACATTTTTTGAAGATTATGGTGTCCTGAAATTTCTTGAAATTTATTTCTGATGCCGAAAATTTATCAACCACTATTTTCTGACTCGTTTAAATTGTGCACAAATAGCCCCGAATTTCGTAATTTCTCAAATGAGACTCCCCAAATTAAAAGCTGGCACTTGAATGCAATCATATATTTCTTACAATATCAAATTCCAAGACTTTTCGTTTTCAGAAACTTTTTTAAGTTTTCTTGGAGGGACTGACTTGCAGCTGTGATTCTCACATTATTCAATAACCAAGTTAGGTTCAATGTTAGGGAGTCTTGATATTAACCCACGAAGGTAACACTGGGCCTAAAAGTCCCATACCTCAACTTTGCTCATCAATATCGTTTAGTTAAATGTAAATTTGGCCGTTAGTATGCCATCTGTCAGTAGATTGAAGTATTAACTATCGTTTTATATACATCTCATATATAGCGCAACGCTCAGTTGTCTTTGAGCGTCGTTCAAAGTTGGTGCAGGGTCATATTGACTCTGTTCTTACCTTTGCTTTATTTTGATTAAAATAAAATATAAAATATACTTCTGCATGATGATTCGGAGATCTTTGATGGCGACGCTTCTGATGAAGAAGACAATTTGTCAGTGCAATCAAAAACTGATATATCAAGTTCGGATTACAGAAAATCAAGCTTTGAACGAACGTTTGTTGGGGCAGCAACAGCGAGGTCGACCAAAAACTGTATTACGCAGTAAAAATAAAAGAAAATGGAGTACTACTGAGCGAACAAGAACATCTAGTAAGCACGTGCTCCACCTTTTATATATACACATTTATAACAGAGATGATATTATTTTATAATAAAACAAAAGGAGGCACAGACGTTTTTGATAAGCTTTGTCATGCGTACACAACTGGCCGAACAACAAACTGTTGGCCTATGCGTTTTTTGTTCAGTATGCTTGATCAAGCGCAAGTAAATGCAAGAGTTTTATATTTATGTAAAAATATTCTAGCTAGCAGTCGTAAGAATGAATTCTCTGCTACAACTGTTATAAAGCAACTTGTGATGCATTTGGTTACTCCGTATCTACACAAGAAGCTGAAAAATGCAACCTTGCGTAGAGAAATACGTAAAAGTATAGAACTAATTCTAGATGTACAATGTCCAGCAAATCCAGAAGGTAGACCTCAGTTGGCCAAAAGAGCGAGATGTTCACTTTGCCCTTACAAAAAGGCAAGATAACAAAAATGTAGTGTCTCAGTTGCTCGCGCCCAATGTGCGACGATCATCGCTTATACATGTGCAACGACTGTACTGGAGATTCATAAAAATATAATTTTTATAAAATATAATATAATAATTTAAACATTTAAATGCACAAGTAATACATCTATTTAAATGCATAATTAAAAATCACCGATTTTTGTTGTTTGAAAAAACTCCTTCCATCGCTTTGCGAAATAAATATCCTTTTTAATGCTTTCTATTCAATTTTTTCCCCTACTTTCGTTGCTATTCAAGAAGATAATTATAAATTTCAATGCAAACATATTAATATTAAAAACAATTTTTTACGAGCTTCTGAAAAATTTTAGCAGATTATATTCAACTTATCATTTGCAATATTTTATTTAAAAACGTTAAAACTATATTTGGGTAAATTTTCGAGACGATTGGTTGATATGGAGCCAAATGTCGAAAAACAAAAGTTCATACAGGGTCAAATTGACCCAGAGTGACCTACTTGATCGAAAAAATAGGTGTGAACTTCGAGGGCTAAGGCCATGCACTCAATTAACTTTAATAAAAAAAAAACCTTATGAGAACTCAAAAGTAATTATTATTTGAATTGTGTTTAAAGTATTAAAAGTGCACTTATTGGGGATGTAACGGAAAATTTATTTCAAACAGACTCCAAACATTACTATTTATCAGGTCGATCCATAAGTCCCCGCGTTTATCGAAATAATTTTTAGGAGACAAAAAAAAACACAATTATAATATCAATCGATTATATATTTTCTTTTATTATCTACAATATTTTCCAACATTTGTGGTGATTGGTGAATTACATTGGAATAAAATTTCTCTTCTTTTGCATTAATAAATGTTGTTAGGCGGATTTGGGCATCATCTTTATTTTGAAATACTTTTTCACTTAATAACAACTGCAAGCTTCTAAACAAATGAAAATCGCTTGGAGAAATATCTGGGGAAATATGCTGGATAATGCATAATTTCCCAGTCAAATTCCTTCAATTTTTCCACTTTGACTTTTGCAGTATGCGGTCGGGCATTATCGTAATGGAAAAAAACCCTCCTTCTGTTTCCTAAAGAAGGGTGTTTTTTAATCAATTCTGTATTAAGAAATTGAGTTAACGACATTTCACAGTCGCTGTAATAATTTTATTAGGATCCAGCGATTCAAATTAGACAACACCTGATACATCACACCAAACAGCAGGTAGATGAATCATCTGTGGGACAGTCCTGGTTTGACAAATGTTTTTGGTGACTGATTTGCGTCCACCCATTATCTTTCCCACACGACTTTGTTACAGACTATCCACTTTTTGACGTCTGTTACAGTACGATTGAAAAAAAGTTGCGTTTCATTATGACTTAACAAATGGGAACAAATGTTCACTCTTTGGCGGAGATTTGATGTTGGTAGCTGACCCATTTTCTAAGCTTGGATTCTTTTTAGCTTTATCTTCTCTACAGTCATACTTATGGTTAAAGTTGGTTCTGCTTCCATCAGGTTTTTCAACTCAGTTTCGTCAAACCTAGTTGTACGTCCTGAGCGTGGCACATCTTATTGTAGTGGATCCATCCAGAAATTTTTTAAGCCCCTCCTGAGCAGTTCTTGCACTAATAGTGTTTTCACAACAAACTGAATTTGTCTCTACTACAGCTAATATGGCATTTTTACCATTTTCCACTTATTTTTTTATTTCCACTTAACATCCGATCTTCTGAAAAACTGATTATAAAATGACTGACTTTATATGGTTCCGAGGGGAAAAAATAAAAGAGTACTTTACTTACCTCTTTTCGAACAAGTATGACTCATACAAATTATTAAGGGGAGATATACACTTAGGAGCCGGAAAAAAAGTCATTTGAAATATCGGAGTAATTATCGAATTATTTGAAATATCGGATTGGGAGTTTAACTATCTAAAAGTATGTACATTCAAAAGTATATTTAATTTTCTTTGTTTAAAAATAGAAAACATATGCAAGGATATTGTATGATCCTTGGAGTGCCATAAAAAAAACTAGCGTAAACGGTACCCAATGGTGTTTCTTCAAAAATCATTAGAACAAAAAAAAATCGAAAAATCGGCGCTACGCACCTCGCCGGGGGGCTTCGCCCCCCTGGACCCCCCTCGTATTAAGTTAATTATACTACAAGCAACAAAACACGACAAACCTTTTCATTTCCAGAACACGCTATTTATAGCAACCAAGCACACACCAATACAGCCAATGTTCGTGGAACGCTTTCTGATATCGTTTTTTTATGTCGTTATTTTATGTAGATATTTTATGTCGTTATTTTATGTCGTTTTTTTCCAACAGGCTCCCGTAAAAGTATGTTCCATACTAAAAGATTATTAAAATAGATACTATAATCTAGTACTTGTCATAGCCGATTTTGAAAATATCAATTAATGACAAAATGGCGGACGTTTGAACATGAATAGTGATTTTTGGACCAAAAATTAGATGTTATTTTGCCTTTAAAACAAAAACTAAGTAACGAAAGAAAAAAATCCTATGATAAGTACTAGGTAATGCTATGTGAAATAATCACAAAAAGAGTTTAAAAAATGCGTTTTTAAGAAAAACGCGTTCGAAAATTCGGGACTGAATAAATCATTAAATTTGTCAACTTACATGGAATCATCGCTGCCAGGCCCATAGTGTAAGTCATCTACGGTCATAGGCGCGCCGTAGGGGGGGCCAGGGGGGGCCGGGACCCCCCCAGACCCTAGGTTGGCCCCTCCCAGAAAAATAAATACTTCCAACAGCAGATACTTAAGTTTTCGCCTCTTAGGTTTTTGTGGTTACAGCAAGAGTTGAGTAGTGGAGTAGTGTAAGCCTATACCAAAGCATACACACTACTTATAACAAAGAGACTGTGTTATTTGCGGTATTAATTACGATGTTATGGGACTTATTTCGAGAAATGGACGGCAATATTTAATTTCGACAAGTTAAACGTTAAGAAAAAAACGAAAAGCACCTCGCCAATCATCTTTATCTGTTCATTCCAAATAGGCAATATACAGGTATTTAGATAAGAACACTTTCATAAACTGGCGTTTTATGCAATTATGTTTTTCACAAAACATAGTCTAAGTATTAAAATGGTAGGCAATAAGGTAATTAACGTAGAATACAATTTTCGAAGTCATTTCAAGAATAAAAATGACATCACTGCCACTTTTATGCTATCTATGACCTATTTGGTTTACACTCAGGTTGAATGTGCGTGAATTTTATTATAATTTGATAACTGCATCGGAAGTTAAAAGGCATAGCACTTCAATTTCACCGAGTGTTTTTTCATAGTGACACAGCCAAAATATGGTTCTCATCATATTCATTAAACTTTTGTCAGACCTACTTAAGACCAGTATATCCTATGAATTTTATCCGGTCGCGAAATACCGTAAATGGAAGTTCCAGGTGCTAAAAATATAAATAATTCGGTGCGATTTTTGTGCGATTGGGAATTTTACAAATTTAGATTTGACTGTATAAATATAGTATCAAATTCATCAATCATTTGCATTTTATTCTAACAGCCGTGTAAAAGGTTTGTGCTTACGTACTTATGGTAGCTACAAGGTTGCCCAGACATTATTTAAAAACGACAGAAACTTATTTTTTATGCCCATTGATGAGTCTTGCACATTTTGTGATGATCCGATGACTCGGTGTGAAGTTATCCCAATGCGAAATTTTCTATAGAGTTTCCATTGTCGCCAAAAGTAGACCAAAATTTCAGCTCGACCAAACTTCGCGATCTGGATAAATTATCCGTATAGTAAAATTCATGCACAATGAGAAAACTCTAATAGTACTTGAAAGACAGTAAATGATATGGTGCTTGAACAGTCTTGGAGTATTGTCAAGATGAACCGAAATTATTTGAAAAAGGTTATCGACCTTACGACGTGTCTCAGTCACCAAAGACGTGCCTTTAGAGGACATGATGAAAGTGGTGCCAGTGATAACCGTGATTTTTTTGGAATTTTGTGCATTATTCACTAAGCATGATTCAGCTTTTGAAAGTAATTTTTAAAACAAGGTTGCGAACTACTGTAGTGGCAAAACACAAAATGAATTGCTGAAAATAATTGCTAAAATCATTCGCGAGGACAATACAGCAGAAATAAATGATCCATTTTGGCAGACGCAACAAGGATCCACAAAAGGAACAACTCTCCGTGGTAGTCAGATTTGCTAAAGAGCTTGCAGCCGAAGAAAGGTTCTCAAGCTTTGTAGACTGTTCAGCAGCTAGAAATGCCTCGTATTTAGCAGATACAATTTCGAGCCTGTTAGACAGCTACGGACTTAGCGAATTGCCTGTTGTTGGACTGTCTTATGATGGTGCTAGTGTCATGTCAGGACCAAAAGGTGGTTTACAAATCTAAATTAAGATTAAACACTCTGCAGCCACATTTGTACACTGTTTAGCCCATAAAATTATCCTGGTTGTGATGGACACATTTTTCACAATCGAAACGTGTACATCCTTTTCCAATGCCATCGAATCGCTTTACCTGCACTTTTCGAAGCCATCACAACACGAATTGTTAAAGCAGCTTGAAGAGGCAGTTGGTCTAAACACAAGGCGTGGAATGAGAGGTTTAAGCTCGTTGCAAATATGTGATCGATAGCTATGAGACTATGAAAGAGGCTTTAGAGAAAGAAATGAATGAGGGAAAATACAACGACTCAGTTTATTCATTGGAGATCTTTCATTCAATCAGTAATCCTAATTTGTAGTAAATCTTTTCATCTTTCACTTTTTATACGAGCATGTTAAGCACATATTTCCAAACTAAAAATGCAACTCTTAGCTATGGGATAAATCTTGTGAATGGAACACTACTAAGTGAGCGAGAAGACTTGTATGTAGTTTGGGAAAAAATTAAATCATTCGCAGAAAAGAACTGTCTGAATCTCACATTTACCAGAGGACCGCGAAAACGGAAAACAACAAAAAGCACTAGTTTCAAAGGTTTTGCTATTTCATCTAGCCTCAAACACGCAGTTAGGGCTACAAAGATATTCCTGCAAACCAAATGGCTCGAAAAGAGTAATTTACAGCTTTTTCATCTTGCCAAATTATTTTCGGTTTTTCTAGATTTTCAAGGTAACAAATGTTTGAAGCAAGAGATCAATTTCTTCCTTCTAAGCTTAATATATTCCACTTTTTTTAAAGATATTTTGAAACTAAGCTATCCTCTTCTTCAAGTATAAGTTGAAATATATTTAGATTCTAAATGAAAAAATATTCTTACATTTCTAATTATTTCCATTCTATTCCCGTAAAATTCATACAAGCTTTCTTTCTTAGCGGTCATTGATTCTTCATGTGTAGTTCCTACCTACCATTCACATTATATGCATGTGGTAGTAGCTCATACGTATTCACAGACAAGTAGTTTATTTGATAATGCATTATCCATTAGCAAATAATAAAGAATAAATCAACAAATATATAATGTATTAGTAAATTATATAAGTTGTATGAACAGTACGTGTACAAACAAAAACAAAATCATCGCATGTGTTGAACCTTTCAGTCCCTGGCCCCCGCCAGATTTTAGGCCACGGCCCGCCTATGTCTACGGTCTGCGAAATATTCATAACTTCTAAATTTTGTTGCCGACGCCGTATTCGACCTACTTTGGTCTGTTCTTGCGCTTGCAGCTCGGCTTTCGCTATGCGAGTTTCGCATTCTTGCGCTGCAGGCAAGTGCGCTCCCGATTCGATCAATATTCCTAGCACATTCATGACTTCCAACAATGAGGTGAAATCATTGTTGAATGTGCATGTTGCAATAAATACTGCAATGTTAACGATTTTGGTCCCGCTGTTCATCGTTTTTGGAGCTATCTTCCAAATAAGTTGGTTGAAGCTCTCATTGCAGTTTTGGGTATATCCACCAACACAACGTTCCGACAATTTTTCATTGCTGAGGTCTTAATATACTGGTTTGATGACATCTAACACCATTTTTACCAATGCTGAATAATCATGTCGAAAATTTTCCAGTTCTCCTTTAGCCTTCGCTTGTTGCCACTGCACCACGATTTGGGGCAGAAATGATGTTGAGGCTTGCTGTCTGTTGAGCCGTAAGGCACAGTTTCTGCGAATAGGTAAACCATAGTAAATGCACAGTTTATCTATAAACTTTGCCTTCAATTTGTTTTTACCGCCGATTGCAGGATTTTTTTTCTTGCATTCGCAAAGACGGGTTCCCATTCGCTTTTGAACGTGTCCCACGCATTCTTTTTTTGTAATATCTGTCTCGTCACCATACGGTTTTGTATTCATTAGTCCCGTGTATGTCTTAGAGTTACCATCCCCGACGTAATTAGTATACATAACTCCATAATTTTTGACAGATTGTGAAAGCAATTCTTTCATGGCGTCAACTTCCATTTTACCTGCCGATTCGTCATGATTGACCTGGCAACTTTCATCGTGATTCGACTTCCATTCCTCATACTGCTTAGTATTTTTGTGTTTATTCTAATAACTACATTCAGCACAAGAAGAAGATTTAACTTTTTTGGCACTGGAACTAATAATGTCGTAGCTAACTGTTTCGGCAGAATATCGATTTTTATATTTTCTTCTTGTTACGCACAGTTGTACCACAAACCACTGAAAAAACGTATATATTTATGCTACAGAATAACATTTACGTTATACCTGGATTTGAGCATGCCCAAAAACACAATAGAATCATAAAATAGGTCTATACTTCGTTCACAATATGAAAAGACACGTATTGTTCGAAGAGTCACTTGCTGCTAAACTTGTAGGCTCGGCGCCGCAAAACTAGTTTTACTCTCTCGGCTGTAACTAGCTCATTTACAGAAATATTAACTTGGTGTTTTCACCAGATATTTTTGAGACCTGAATCTTCAAGAAAATGCAATAAAAAATAAATCGATTTTTTCGACCATTCTAAGTGTATATCTCTCCTTAAGGAAAAATACGATAATCGGATAGTATTGCATTGCCAAGCGCACATCAATTATTGGGTGGAGAATCACCTCAAGTTTTTAATGAGGTGAGTGATCATTTTCACTTCTACCGAAGCTACTTGGATTAGATTTGCATAGAAGTATGAGCCAAAAGACTACTTTCTTCTTGTAGTAAGAAAAGCAACTCAAGCCAGACATTTGCATCAGAGGATAGGAACTTTTTCTTTTTAGCTTTCACATCTACATAAACTTCTGCCAGAAACCGCTGTAAGCGACACCCATCCGAATAGCGTGCCGATCAAAGAAGCAATGTCGAGTCAAAATAGCCACTGCAGTGCCACTGCCTCTCTCTCTCTCTCTGGCTCCAGTAGCTCTTTAGTTCGACCAATGTCAAAAGTTTTCCACGATTGCGTAGTGTTTGGATAGGTAAATTTCTCCAATTTGGACTTCATAGTCTCCTTTTAGTTGTTTATCTGATAGTCAATTTAACTGAAGCCATTCGAGTGCTAATCAGGAAACTGCAAAGCACTTTCGGCAAAAGAGTACCAGCAATCGCAAACTAGTCCGCTTCACAGTTCCTGGCACCCAAAACAGGAGCCCCATCGAATGTCTTGACATATTGTTATGAGACAAATGGCATTTAAGAATTAACTTCGAGGCTGTGTATACTTCAGCAACGGACTGCATATTAACACTGAATATCTGACTAAATAAATTTATTAAACAAATATTCACTCCAAATATCTGATTACAAAATTACTAATTAGTTTCTTCGAGAATAACCAACACATCCGCTTGAACGACTCTGCAGTGACCTATTAAGAAAAATAAATGCTCCGCCTTAATTCAGAAAAATACCGCACCTCACTCTGTCGTTCACTTTAGAGCTATTAGTTTACATTTCACCAACACAGATTCGTAGGGATATTCCCGCTGTTCATTTTTCTCTGCCAGAGATCCTGGTTTCATACACTTGATTCTTAATAAACCTCTAGTATATCCTTGTTCAGGAGTCACCGCTATGTAATCTTACAGTGTGGAATGGTCATTTTGCGTGAAGCTCCACCAGGAATGGTTGTTTTTGGGGTAGTATGGATTACATCCGTTATAAGTAAGGCTGCTAAGCTACGTACCTTTTTATCATTTACTTATTAACAGTCTTTGTTGTAAAACAGTTGTTAGAAGCCTCCACCACAAGAAAATTATCTGGCCTGGTCTGTTACACTCGCATAACAGTAAGGTGCCGACTAGTCACTGGTGTCGGGAGGGTTTTGAGGAACGGTTCATAGCTCTAGAACGCATCATAGTATGCAAGCAAGAGGAAAAAAACCAACCGGGAAGAAAATTCCTGGTACCCAATACCCACCGCAAGCCGGCTCCACTGAACCTAGACTTAAAGGTTAAGTCGCCTAACAATTAACACCAACAGAAACATTCTCATCCTTAAAATGAGTAATCAAAATAAAATATTTTAAAATTTCAAAATCAAAACAGAAAATGAATAGAAAAAGTGTAGAGAAATAGCTAGTTGGTAACCCGAACTTGCTCTACCAAAAAAGGTAGAGCAGACATCTTGCTTTAAATTGCTCTAGTTCAAATTAAAGCAGGCTCATGACACACAAATCAGAGCAACTTCGGGCAAATTAGAGCAGCCGAATTGCTCATGAAACACATTTGACTGAGATATCTCAACCTAACTCAACCTGGAGCACCTCATTAAACACAGCTAATGTTTTTTACCCATATTAAAGTTTATATAAGTTTATTCAGTCAAAGCCCTTGATTTTTTTTTTTTAAACTTTTTGCCCTTTTATCTACTTTCGTCTATTCAACAGAACCAATTTCGAAATTGAATGAATCAGTATAAGCATAAGCAAAGATTTTTTCCGTCTTAGGATTTCCCTCTCTGGAAAATCAAATTCCAAAGAAAAACAAACATGCAATCGACATATGACATATGGAGGCTAGTCACGATCAAAATATGACGGTTTTATGAATATGTGTCCTTATAAAACTCAATGGTTCCATCTCAGCATCTCCGAAAAAAAATATCCTAATGGGAATTTCGTTCCGCCTCTAGAGTATCGCAACTTTCATTTCGGGCTCAATCTGTTTTACCTCACTTGAATGTATCTGAGCTCATGACTCTTTTTGACTGCCAGCCATGAAGCGAAAAGAATTGGAAAGGGTTGCAATACTGAGGGAGAAAATACATTTCCGATATTACCGTCTGTTGTAAAAGCCAGCAGCCTAGTAAAATGTTCGCATGTGATATTTCGCCAAAGTCAGCCACAAAAGCCTGACCCCAACCGATGTGATTTTATTTCACAGAGAGATTTTGCCTTGTGAGCTGCGAGCAAATCAAAGGATGTGAATGTTGACAACTTGTGTATCTTATGTTTGTAACATGCGATCAAAACATTTGAAAACGGAAGCATATTAGACGCCAATATTAATTCGATACCTAGAAACGGCTAGGGAATGAAGTAGAAGAATGAAGATTTTTATTAATGTTTGAAATAGGTAGATTTAATATTCGGCATGGCGGCTGCTTGGTTTTGAGGTATATGGCTATAGATATGCAAATGATTTGGAAGGAATAACGGCAAGTATTACTGCTCTAGGAAATGTATGAAGAAAAGTTTCTTTAACTCTAACTGAACTGGTTTTGTCCATATCTGAAAATGGGTTTTTAAATAGAGTCAAACAAAGACAGCATATATATAAAAACGATTGCCTAAAATTGTCATCAATTTTTTAAATAAATTTATATAACGCTGCAGATACTTTTGTGAAATGTTGAAATTTCTTTGCGTTAAATTTAGGTGAGAGCATTTGAAAGCAGAGATAACTGAAATTTTTTTCTAAAAATAATAAAAAGTTTTTCCAGAAAATGCACGGTCACACACAATACGTTCTTCCTCGGCAATAATATGCTAACTCGAGTTGATAACATGGGTGACCTCGGTGTTATCTTAGATGAAATGCTCCACTTCACCTTTTTCTCGTGCAAACAAACAGCTAGGCTTCATCAAAATACGTGCCAAAGAATTTCGTAGCCTGTGGGTCACAATATCCATATACACCTCACTTGTACGTCCTATTCTTGAATACGCTTGCATTAGCTGCAATCCCGCTTTTGAAACCCACAGTGATAGATTCGAGTCAATACAAAAGCAATTTTTACTTTTCGCCTTGAGGGAACTGTACAACCATAATGATTTTAATAGCCTACTCCCTTATGAGTTTCGACTGGGTTATTTAAACTTATCGACTTTAGCCTCCAGAAGAATGGTGATATCGGCCTGCTTCACATTCGATGTCATTAGAGGGCGCTATTAATGAGGAATTCCGGAATATTAAAATTTTGATAAATATCCCTGTGAGGAACACCAGGTCCAATCGTTTTCTAAAAGAATATTCTCATCCGACCATATATGGAGCTAATGAGCCAGTAAATAGATGCTACAGAGTATTCAACAGCATAAGCAATTTATATTCTCCGACAATTTCCAATATATCCTTCAAAATCTATCTTTTACATGCCATCCGTAACTCTAAACCTTAAGCTATAGCTTCTATGTCAATGTTTTATTTATTGATTGTTATTTATTAATTTATTTGTTACTTTTTTAATTTGTTTGTTACTTATTTAACTTGTTTGTTTTTACTTTTTCCTTTACTTTACTTTATTTTTCCATTTTATTTTTAATTTGTTATTTTATATGTGATTTTGTACCTTGTTTTAAATAAATAATTTTGAGGCCAACTCACCCTTTGAATTTCGTTTAAAAATAATCTAAGCCACTCGTAGAGCGGTTGATGTCGAGCGTGAAGCGGTTTGATGTCACCGCGGAATCATATTTTTCACTGTATGTTTCATGTTTATTAATCAGAATATACCTGTATTCCATAATCTTTTTATTTTATTTGCAATTATTTCATTGGCAATCCTAGCTGATTAAGCTCCCCTGGAATCTTTCATTCTGATTTAGATTTTGCTTTCCATTACTTCTCCTTGCCTTGTACCAGCTCTCCAAGCCGCACAGGCAAAGCCAATGCGAGCAATTTGCCCAAAGTTTTTGAAAGATAACTGTAGCAATAAAAAGGCTCGTTTCCGAGAATTTATTTCATCGAATGATGTCTAAAAGTATTTGCCTTAAATGCATTAGAATATGTATCTTGAGTGAATGTTGGCTTAAACTCCTGGGTGAGGAAAATTTATTTCATTTCGAAGAAATCTCGGAAGAGCTCCTCTCAGGTTCGCAAGTAAGTAATATGATATTGCTATTTTATTTTCCGTTTTTATTATAACACTTCAAAAATATATGATCTACGTATGTACATAGGTAAGTAGAAAAATATGTTGGCTGAAATTAATCTTTCAGTTTAATAATGTACAACGATGCCGGATAAACGTCAGATTTGTATCCACGTTTGATTTACTTTGAAACATGTTTCCTAGCACCCGTCGTCTACAGTTGGGTTTTATGTCTTTCCTCGGAAAGTTAAATTTTTCAAACGATAAGTCCAACTGTAAATTTTTAATGGCAGCAATAAAATAATATATGGAACTCACTGAGTGTTGTGGTGACGGTTTTCCATTCTCGCGCTCAGAAACTGAGAGCCGCCTCCTCGTAGATGTGTATGCATTCAGAAATAAAATCTTATGAGTAGAAGTAACACTGTAATCTGATATAATGTTACAATGTTGATATTCGTGCTATGTGAATCCTCATCAGACACGTAATATTTGAAGCTGCTAAAATAGGTTTTAAGATTATGCACATATTTGTATCGCTTGAATGATAAATGGCACATGCTTGCATTTTTGTATTCATTTTGTAAGTAAAGAAACCACAGGTTTAAACGAGAGCACTGGTTTGAACCAATTTATGGTTTGGAGTTGGTAGAACTCCATTAGTCTTCAGGATAATGAGAGCGGGCAATGATGTAGAGATAAGGGCTCCATTAGAGCCAGTCGAAGACGAATAGATTAATCCCATATAATCGAAATTTTGACGAGTGTGAAATGATTAGTGTAGTGTATTCGGAGCGAAGAAAAAGACGTGTTGTCAAATCGATGGTTGGTGGCGGAAGAGACCGACACCTACATTTATTAAATTCATATGTCATCTGCTAGGTTACAATTGATATGACAATTCACAATTTATATGACGATTCAAATGCCATTTTACAATGGATCTGGCAATATCCAACAACCTCTTCCCTAAATTGTTAACAATTTTTACAAATAATTCTCAGAGTGATGAAGCAAATCTAAACAATTTGGAAAGCATAATATAATTCAGAACTAAAAATGTTGAAACAAAGCAACAAAGACAGTCTATACTTCTTATCGATTTCCAATCTTAAATTATCATTTTTGAGCGATATTTTAAATTCAAATACTTAATTGTTAAATAAAAATTAATCAATCTTTAATTTACTTCTGTTCTTTCATTTTTTCTTTGGCTTTAATTGATGCTACTCTAGGAGCCCTACCAACTCTCTCTCTTAAATTTACTTCGGATTCGGCTGTTGCCAACGAGTCATGCACCGGCCGCTGGGACTGATCGGTTGAAAATTCAGAAATATTGGGTAAAATTGTGGGTTCCAAAGTATTATTCGATTCGTCAATCGGCATTTCATTCTGACTGGCGGCGGGGCGAATCTGATCCAGATGTCTTTTTATGTCTCGATTGTTATGAGTTAATAAGCAAGTGTAATTTCTCGGGCCAATTTTATTTTTTATCACGGCGGGCGACCAACTCGGCTTGTTAGGATCGCTATAATTTCTCACGTAAACTTTTTGATCAACTGAAAAATCTAAGTCTCGATTACCTCGAAAATTTTTTATGGCCATTTCTTGAGCTCTTTCGATATTTTCTTTTATGAGCGGCGGTTTCAATAAACTAAAACGAGACCTAAGTTCTCTATTAAATAATAATTTTGCTGGCGATTCCCCAGTTGCACAATGCTTCGTTGTGCGATAATCAAATAGAAACCTATTTAAAATCGCTTCAAAATCAGAGTGATCGTTCTGTAAAGTTGCTTGTAAAGATTTTTTTAGAGTTTTTACGAAATTTTCGGCTTGGCCATTGGTAGCGGGATGACCAGGAGCTGTGAAAATGTGTCTAATTCCATTCATATCAATAAATTTTTTGAACTCTTGTGAGGTGAACTGCCTGCCATTATCACTAACCAATATTTCGACCAAACCAAATCGACAAAATACTTCACGAAGCTTATCAATGTCTTTCGTCTTGAAGACTTCAACCCATTTTGAAAAGGAGTCCACAATCAACAAAAGATAATAACCTCTGACTGGACCGGCATAATCAACATGAATTCTTTGCCATGCTGAGTCGGTAGGCGCCCAAGGAATTAAAGAAGTCTTTTCCGGGCTAGCTTGTATTTTCTGACACGAATTGCAATTCTTGATCATATTTTCAATATCGTGGTCCATTCTTGGCCACCAAATATATGAGCGGGCTAGTGATTTGGTCTTTACTATACCAAAATGTGATTGGTGTAATAAATCAAACACAGCCTTCCTCAATTTGCTGAGTATCACGGTGCGATAGCCCCATAATATGCAATCTCTTTCGACTGTAAGCTCAGAATGCCTTGTCCTGAATTGTTCGAAGTCTTTTCTGTCCATTTTTTCTAAAGTTCCCTCCTGAATGCAACTTAATACTTTAGACAAAATTTGATCTCTTTTCGTTTCAATTCCAATTGTTTTATAATTTAAATTTAAAGGATTAATAAATCCAACATAATCTATATAATTCGGTTCTGGCTTCACCTCAGAAATTTCCAATTGAGCCATCCTAGACAAACTGTCTGCTCGATTTAAAGTGCCCTTTACATATTTGATTTCATAGTCAAATCCCGAAAGTGTGAAGGCCCATCGTTGCATTCGTGATGCGGCCATCACTGGGATGCCTTCGTATTGGCCAAAAATAGCCAAAAGTGGTCTGTGATCTGTTTTTAAGACGAAATGAATACCCAATAAATATTGCTTTAATTTAGTTACGCTGAAGATAATTGCGAGGGCTTCTTTTTCTATCGTACTGTAATTTCTTTCGGCGCTGTTCAACGCTCTTGAGACATACGCGATAGGTTTTTCACTTCCATCGTCGAAAACATGAGATAAGACTCCGGCAATAGCCGAATTAGATGCGTCAGTCGACAAACTTATTGGTAATTTCGGATCAAAATGAACTAGCGTTTTGCTTGAACAGATTTCCGTCTTCATCAATTCATAAGCCCGCTGATATTCGTTGGTCCAATTGAACTCAACACCTTTTTTTAATAAGTAGTACAAAGGCGTCATTTTATTTGCAAAATTTTCAATGAAATTTGAATGATGGTTGACCAAACCAATGAAAGCTCTCAATTCCGAAATATTTGAAGGTTTTGGTGCGTTTAGTACAACCTTAACGCGCTCCTTGTTGTTAGACAGTCCTGTTGAATCAATATCGAAACCCAAATACGAGACTTTCGATTTAAAAAATTCACATTTATCGGAGTTCAACCTCAAACCAGCTGTTCTAAGGCGCTCTAGAACCTCTTTTAAAGTTTTCAGATGAACGGAAAGATTCGGCCCAGTAATGACAATGTCATCCTGGTAACAAAATACATTTTCAAATTGAGATAAAAGACCTTCAATTGTCTTTTGGAAAATAGCTGCTGCTATTTTGACTCCAAAAGGAAGTCTGGTCATTGAAAATATGCCTTTATGAGTGCTCCAAGTACACAGTTTCTGAGTTTCCTTATTCAAAACAAGTTGATTGTATGCGTTCGACATATTTAATTTTGTAAAAAGTTTGCCTCCTTGCATTGTGGCAAATGTTTGATCAATTCGTGGTAATGGATATTTGAAGTCTTTTAAAAACTTGTTAATGGTTGTCTTGTAATCACCACAAATACGAAGCTTGCCATTTGGTTTCAGAATGGGAACTAGAGGGGTACCCCATTCAGAATTGTTAGTTGGGACAAGCATTCCCGAATCAACCAATTGATTTAATTGATTTTCAATTTCGTTTTTCCATGCAAGAGGAATTGGACGTGGCTTGCAAAAAATAGGTTGAGAATCAGGCAAAATAGGTAGATTGATCTCTGATAATTTATATCGACCTAAACCGCTCTTGAAAACATCAGAAAATTCGCTCTTAATTGACTCAATGATTTCATTGTATACATCAGCATTTGGGAAAATTTCCTCTTTTATCAAATTGATTTCTTTAGATGTTTTTTTGAATTAATTCAAAACCAAAACCACGGAGAAAATCCCTACCCAACAATGTTGGTCTATCAGAATCAGTAACGATTATTTTACCTTTGATTTTGCTGCCGTTAAATTTCACATTTGCTTCAAATTCGCCTAACAATTTTAAAGTTTCACCACCATAACCAGTAAAAGATGCCGTGCACGATCGAAGAATCCTTCTATCAAAATTATGAGAAAAAACATCTATCGACATTAGAGAACAGGGTGCTCCCGTATCACACATGGCCAAAATTGGCTTGCCTTCGATTTCCACTGGAAGCTCATAACAGTTAGACAGCCTACTCCGATCGTCGATGGCAAAAACCGAGAAGTCCGAATTGCTTTCTTCAACAACACTGTAAATTGAAAAATTATTAGAAAAATCATCACTCTGTATATATTTTACTTCATGATCTTCCCTTTGATTTCCTTTGTTACGGCAAATGTTTGCCAAATGTCCTTGTTTTCCGCACGAATGGCACTTGGATGTACGGAATTTGCACTTCTCTGACCCGTGATTTTTCCAACCGCAATGAGTACATGGTTTCCTCGTTTTGGCTTCACTGCTGGCATTGCTGTTGTTGTTTCTCGCGTTAGGCTTCGACTTGTTCTTCTGTTTCCCTCGTCGGTTGATGAAATTTACATCACTGGAGTGTTGAACGGCATATTTTGACTCGAAGATCAATGCTTTCTTGAATGCAGAATTAAGCGATAATGTTTCGTCTTCTTCACAAAATTTCTCAAAAATTTTTGCTGGTAGTTCCGTTATAAATTTATCGAGCACCTTTTGTTCCATACTATTACCGAATTTACAGTTCACTGATAACTTTTTAACTTTTGCAAACCATGCGGCTACTGTCTCACTTTCCATTTTTTGGCACTATAAAAGTTTTTTCTTTCGCGATAAACAATCACTGGCGGCATGTAATGTTGTTTCAAAAGTTCCACTAATTGATCATAAGTCTCTCCACTCGGCAATGTCGGGCTGCCAATGCTGCGAATGATTCCATATGCCTCCGAACCAATCATTTTCAACAATGTTGAAACTTTTCCTTCTGGTGTAGTACACCCAACTTCAACAAAATGCATCTCCAATCGCTCGTTCCACAATTCGAAGTTTTCGTTTACAGAAAATTCTGGCATATTTGATGCCTGTACCACCGGATTGATCATTTGGCTCACGTTTAAAGTGTCTTCTGGCATTTTTAATTCTTACCGATATTATCGATTTTGTTGAAATGCTGTGATATATCCTCGTCGCCAATTTGTAGTGTATTCGGAGCGAAGAAAAAGACGTGTTGTCAACTCGATGGTTGGTGGCGGAAGAGACCGACACCTACATTTATTAAATTCATATGTCATCTGCTAGGTTACAATTGATATGACAATTCACAATTTATATGACGATTCAAATGCCATTTTACAATGGATCTGGCAATATCCAACGATTAGTTACGCGAGTCACTTTGCTCCTGGTTTTACTCAGGAGTAAAATGTACTCATAGATAGTTTAACACAGATCTCGCTGAAGTTGTACACTCTTACAAACTTAAGATTCTAGTAGAAATTTAACATTTTCAACTTAAACCGCAAGATTCATTCGTTTGACATGGAAATAAAGTGACACATAAGTACACAGGTGAAATTGCTTCTGCATAGTAATATGGAAAGATGTTCTCCTTTATTTGAAAGACACCTGATATATATTCAATTGCTCAGTGTGATTACTTCGGAAAATAGTTCATCGATTGCGTTTCAGACACATTATGCTACACAAATTCAAAACAGGTGATATCGCGGCAACAGCGGCCAGAAGAAGTTTACGGTGTGGATTTCGTTAATCAACGGGCTTCTCAACGTTGGTTAAAGAAATTTCATTCCGGGAATCCCAATTTGAATGAACTTAAGGATGATGAACTTCTGACCTGCATTCGATTCAAGTCAGAGTTTGAGAAACTCCAAAGAAGTTTTGAATTCACCAAAAAAACTATACTTGGATGCAACATAAACTGCCGAATGAAAATTGAGTGGACAGATACCCGCATATTTTGCACTTCAGAATAAAAATATTCGGGAGCCTCTGTGGGGAAAAATGCAACATTATATGAGAATTGGGTCACGTAGTGTGCAGATGTATACTCCAGACACCGCGGACATATTTACAAAAAAAAAAACGAAAACGTGGTGAGAAGTTTGAACAATCAACATTAGATGCCCAATATCACCAAAAAACATAAACTAGAATATTTCGATTTTGTAATGCGAAACACCGAATACGAAAATACAGGGGAATATTGCCTTCTAACGATCTGCAAGAAAGAGGTGACTCTCGTGGCTGTGAGTGTAGCTCTCGAGTGGCTTAAGGGGTTAGGTACGCTTGGGACGTTCAAAAAAGCTCTTTGTTAGGATTTTTTTTTAGAAACTCATTAAAATAATTAATAACAAATGTTTTTTTACTTGAAAGAAATATATTTGTAGAAGCTGTTGTACTTTTTTTAAAGCAAAAGGTTGAAAATTAGTCGCTCCCTTTTCCGTGGGAATTGAGTAAATTTTCGGGGGGTCCACAAAAAAAATTGTTTTGCCGTGATCACTGTAGCTTGTCAGTGGATCATTCGAGATAAAAAAAAAAATCGGGGACTATTAGTTAATTACATTATGCTCCGGATGAACGAAGGACTTTGGCAGATTTTGAGTTTTCGAAAAATGGCGGCTGTTGAAATTCAAAATTGTTTTTTTGACCAAAATTTCACTCACATTTTCGGCTATTGAAAAAAAAAATCGTCCAAACGAAAAGTCCGTCGCTCATCTAGAGGATAATTACATATAAAATAAGTTAAGAAAATTTCATGCTGATCGATAAAGCCGTTTTCAAGTTACAGTGATCACCGACTTCGATAAAATAGTTTCGAGAAAAATGCTTTTAAAGCATGCAAAAAACGCTTTATTCATTAGAGACAACTTCATCCGAAAATATTTATTTTCATAAAGAATTGTCCGATTTGTCTGAAATTTGCAGAGAATGCTTTTAAAATATGCTACTTTTAGAAAATGCAAAAAAAACAAAATCGATTTTCTCAAAATTCTATGTGTACCTGCCCCCTTAATTGCACATTAATCCAACCGTTTCTATCAGCAACATTATAAATTAAAATAGACACGATGATTTCCAACCTTCGTTTGTAAGAAAAAGAAGGCTTGATTGTGTTGGATAAATTCTAAAACAATGGGAAAACCCCGGAGGCACCAGAGGAAAATTATGCTGTGTATCTTATTTATTATTTATTTATGAATTTATTATTCTTCACTAGAGAAAATGTTATGTCATTAAAATAATGCCAGACCTTACGTACTTATAATTACACAATACTGACTTCACAGATTTGGAGGGAAATTGTGAATCATCCAGCCTGCACACCCAATCTTGCCTCATCCAATTTTCTCCTTCTCAGAATTCTCCTACATAATTATATTAATGGGAACATTTTTGTATCGTTCAAAATCGTATTGATTCATTTTGTTGTGCAAAATGTTATGCATATTTTTTATTAACAATAATGTTATAAATAAGAAGGGAAATTATGTAGTTAATTCAATGAATAAATAAAAGCTGTATAAAAGTAAAACTGTTTATAAAAGTCTTATGAATTTCTGTGAAAAACTGACAAAACTTTGGCAATCTTCCAATAATTGCTCAGGAAATCTTAAGCTCCAATCTTTCACAGGAAAAATTTCAACAGACCTTTTTAAATGCTAGTATTTTACTTTGCTTTGAATCAAAGAACATAAAAGCGCCTGGCAATCGCTAGACTGACTGCTTTTCGAAGGAAAGTAGAGGATTCGTGTGGGTTTGGAATGCATGATCTACCAAACGTGCACCTTATTACAACCAGTTTCCATCGCAATTCATAAACCACTTTGATTTTATTACTGCATTGGAAATCCAGTGGTGCAAAGCATAGGAACTTAAAAACTCAGAAACAAAAACTTATATTATTTTTAGGCCTACCAGCTACAATAACAGCAACGACGCCACTTTTTTTATCTCATATTTCCAGGAAAACTAGGCACCACTAGGAATTGGTACCACTAGGAGTTTTCCATTTTCTACATACCTGTTCATGGTAGGCAGTTACAAAATGGATATCAGGAGTTCAATTGGGTATATCAGGAGTTAAATAAGGAATTAAATTAAAATTCAAAGAATATACATTTTATATAGAAGGATAATAGCTACTTGTCTGGCATTATTGTACAATTTTTATTGTTTTAAAAATAATATTTACTTTTTTTTCTTACTAAACAAAAAATTTGATTCAACTATTATTTACACTCTCCTTTGCCTCAATAACTGCTTATACTCGCTTGGGCATGGAATTTACAAAATTTTGAATTTCAACTAAATAAATTTTTTTCGTACCATAATTTGATTTTGAAGGTCTTGAATCTATGCTGGATGGGTATTCACTGATTTATTTTTGCATCGTTTTCCATATGTTTTCTCTTAAATAATTTGTACCAGAAGCGGAATTCGGGAAATTACGGTAGGTTGTATTCGGTTTTTTTACTGACCCGAGGTCACGCGTAAACCTATTAGTCAACAGCGATGCATTTTAAGAAGACCGGAGGCTTAAAGACTTAGACCAAGTGACCAGTGAAGACCCCAGACCATTTTGCGAATATTGATATGTCCTTTAACCTCTGCTCTACCACGTGCGTAAAGTAAACCAGCTAGGGCTCATCGAAGCAGCGCTGTCTGATTTCACCCAGAGTCGGATAGTGACACAAGAGATACTGAATTGTCCTTGAGACTCCCAGCTCCTGATACTTCCTACATGTTTCACTTCCCACATGAGTCGCAGTTTCATAGCGTGAGCTGCTACAAGACAGTGGCCGGTAATTATGCTGACCAGCTGATCGCAATCAGTCCATGTTAGTTGGTGGTTGCGAGGTTGTACAGCCCCCACTTGATCTTGGGGTGAGTCCCCACAGGTCTGAGTTTTTCGCCATCTGCGAACAGTAAGATACTGTTCGCCGATGGCAAACGTATTGTAGTCAGTCAAGCACTAGACTGGTTGAATAGGTGTTGGGATGCTTGCTGGTCTAACTAGGGGTAGACTGGTCCCATGCTTAGCAAGCGTATCCACTTTTTTGTTCCCATCAATGCCGTTATGACCCAGAGGACCTAGATGATTCCGACTCTACTGTTGTTGCCGAGCCTATTCAGAGCCTGCATGCAGTTGAATACGAAATTCGATTTATTTGTGTGAGAGATCAGTGCTTTTATAGCAGCTTGATATACGAGATTTGTCCCAAAATTATCGAACCTACCTTAATATCTTCGCATTTGTGTTATTCTTTATCATCCGGTGAGTGACATCTTTCAAAGTCATCCCCATTTGATTGAACAACATGCTCCCAGCGGTGTTTCTACTTCTTGAATCAGTTTTCGGAATTACATTCGGTGCATTCGTCGCATTAGTTTCAACCGTTTCTTTGTCATTGAACCGATGTCTTTGAGCGGCAAAAGAGCTAAAAGTCGCAAGGAGCTATATCGGGACAATCCGGAGGCTGGCGAAGCTGTACGACATGATGCTTTGTCAAATATTATAAAGCGGAAAATCGCCGCTTCACCAAAAATGTGGCCGTTTTCTTGTCACTGTATCACGCAATCTATTCAATACTTCACCGTAGTATTGTTTAGTGATCGTTTGACCTCTCGCAGCATATTCGTGGTGCACAACACCTTCACAATTAAAGAAAATAGTCAACATTGTCTTAACATTACTCTGACTTTGACGTGATTCCTTAAGCCCTGGCGATTCAGAACAGGTCGACTGTAATAATCTTCTTGAGAACATTGTCGTTATCAGAAACCATTTCCAAGTTGTCCTCAGCGATTTCAAAGCGAAGATTCTTCTGTTCTGCCGTTGGCAATTTTGGGATGAATTTCGCACACATCCGTGTTATTCTGAAATTCTCGGCTAAAATTCTCCAAACAGTCGTTTTTGGTAATTCAAGATCACTTTCTAATTCTAGTTAACCAACGATCTTCTTCAATCGCAAGTCGCACACGCTCGACGTTTTCTGATGTTATAGCGCTCGAAGATCGGCCAGGGTGAGAATCACTGCTAGCTGACGTGCAGCCAGGTTTAAACCGCTTGTATCACTCTTTTATTCTTGCTTGGCCCTCCAAACACCTTATTCATCATATCAGCTGTTTCCGAGCTATTTTTTCCAAGACTAAAGCAAAACTTGATGCAAATTCGTTAATCCACTTTTTTGTCATTTTTAACAATAAACAAATCCGACAAACATGAAAAAGTCTATGCAAATAAATACACGCTGTGTGTATTTATTCCAGAACAACTGTGGCATCAAGGGAGTTCCTGAAGAGTTTTAGTTACATATTGATACCTAGTAGAGGGCGCTTGAACGTTGTGGTGCGGAAATATAAAGATAGGCTTGACAATTTTGGGACAAACCTCGTATATTAGTTCAGCAGCTTCACGTATCGCGAAATTACGGTAAGAATAAAATAATCTTGCCCCAAAATTCAATATAATACAAATATTGATGAATTGCGCTCGATGGCAACGAGGTGATTTGTCTTATAATAGAATGTTTGGTTCCTGTTCAAGATGCTCTTCTAGTGAAATTCTTATGCTCTCCCGGAAAATATTTTTACATGCTTCTCTATTTACATTTTCAGGAATGATGTGTAGACATTATAGTCCATGATATGAAAAATATCCCCATGACCATCTGACCTTGAGATATCTTCTTTGCCATTCCGCACGTTTACAAAGAGCGAACTGTATTTCATCGGACCCACATAAAACCACTTGTCTAATTTATACATAGAATTTTTACCTCAATTTTCTATGGGAGGAGATGCTCTTTGGCGGGTATTCTTCTTCTTCCTCAAGTAGCTCTCAGCGCACCATGTGCACATTAGTATTTATATTATCGGAGTTTCACAATTCTGCTGTTGCATTTACTGTGGTATCAAATGCATTTATCAATACCGACTTGCCTTCCTATTCAAAAAACTATATAAAAATAAATTGGTCTTAATTTATTTAAATAAAATGTTTCCGATTCAGAGAAAATTATGCCCTAGTATTACGAACTTTTCCCTTTTTTTTATATTAACATATTTATTCATCTTAAGATAATGATACAAAGATCATCTTAAGATAATGTCACATTGAGGAAAAAAGATCGCCAAAAACGGCAATACGAATTATAACATCGTAAATATTTTTGTTCCTGAGGTTAGATGTTAACAATATTTCCGTGAACTTTCAATTTCGGGAAAATTCGCTTTTGTCAACTTTAACTCTGCTCTAGATTCCAGACCGTAGACTATACAGAATATAAATTCTGGAATTGCGTTGTGACCAAAAACTGTAAATTGTGCACCGCATGAGTTCGTTTAGAATTTTTCGCTTTATGAAATTGCATATTTCTTCATTACACATATACTTTTCTCATGCTTTTCAGCGCACAGCCTGCAAACTTTTCTTCGACAATAGCTCCGTATGTAGTGGAAGCACGCCAGCAGTTGTTTCATGAAGTAACGTGCAACATAATAACAGTCAGATTCCATAGTGAATGGAAAATCGGGTGCAATTTCGAAATTGGGTCTTTGCTAACGAAAATAGAAACGAGAAGAACAAAATAAAAACTACATATTTACCACTCACGAAACAATCCTAATTAGTGGAAGGTATTTTCAATGAAATTTTTTAGTACCGAAAACAATGACCATGTCTTTTTATAGGCTAATCTACTGAACTAAGAGAATTTAGTCCAAATCTGTACTTAATTGCAGATACAATTTTAAATAACGTTCTGAATATGTGAAAATTAGGCAAGCATATACAGAAATTTTACCAACCGGCCACCCTGAATTTTCATTTATCTGCCTTCCGCTATTCACAGTCTTTCGAGAGCTTTCGTATGAATATAGTCAATGCAACGTTTGGACGTGATGCGGCTTTTATTCTCTTTCATCAACTTGTTTGCTTTCGGTTGGGCTGTTACTAGTAAGGTTATCTAAATTCCCAAAACTACATAATTTTTTTTTGGAAAATCTAAACATTTTATGAAAAGTTTATTTGCCCAAAACAAGTATTTGAGTTCAGTGAAATAGACTAGTGTGCCATTATCTCTTTTTCATTGCCCCCTTTTTGGCCTTTTATAGAGAAATATGGGCTCCGACAGGCACATCACAACAATTTGATGGCTCTCTTAAACAACAAATATATGTAAACCAACAATACAACAACATATTCTCCTGTATTAAAAACTACAGAAGCACTACATTCAATTCATTCTGCTCATATACTTCGGCTTAACCCATATATCCTTTTGCGGAATAAAGTGTCAGGCACTATTGACTACAATGTGCATATGTGCCCTTGTATTTCCGTTAAGCTTAAGTGAAAGACACTTGCTTGGTAGACTGAAATGCCTCGGTTTTACATCAGTTTCCCGACTAAAATTACACTTAATACAGTCAATTTCGAATGGTGTGTCTGTACAATCGTTGTCGTCATTCAGTGCCCCAATGCCCGCAATCGTTGCGCTATGTCTCTTCAGGAGCATCAGAATTTTCTGGATAATGGACTAATGGAATTCCAGCCAATTTCGAGTTTTATGTAGTTTCCCAGTTGTCGTTCGTAAAACAGCTTCCTTGTGCATGTAAACGACAACGCATTTCATTCATTCTCGACCAGAATGGGAGCAACGGCTACAACCATAACGACAACGAGGTAATAGAAAAGTTTTCTGCCCTTTTCGGGCAGTCTTGTAGATTTGAGGATTTTCCGGCTACCAGCTGGAATAAATTGTTGATGATACTTCTCCCGGTCTTTCTTTGGCAAAAATCGTTGTCTTGAATTGTTAATGACATTTTTAGTTGTGTCCCAAAAGTTTTGAAACATGGTGAAAATATGAATATGCAAATGGGTGCCATTTGAGTGCTATTTGGGTTTTTGTACTTTATGAAGGGAGCAATGTAATAGAAAGTAAAACTGTAAAAAATTAATGATGGTGCTAAATTTATTATTCTATGTTATTCAATTAGTTCCAATATTTGGTTAAATGAAGTAAAGAGCCAATTCCAAATCTAAGTAGTGAATTTTTTTCGCGATAAATTTTTTTTACTCAATAAATTTGAAAAATTTGTTTTGCCAAACTCTTTTAAGAGAAAGAAATTGGGGGGAAAAAACCTGTTAGATTTTGAATGCCTTTTGTACCAAACGTAGCATAATATTTGTTAAATTAAACGTTAAGTACGACCAAAGCTTGTAACTATGTCTAAAAATATTAATATGATTTTAGTGAGCTGCTGCTTTAGTAAACGTTAGATGCTAGTTAGGTCGGCTCTTTAATCATCTACTGGGATTCAACCCATATTTGAAATAGTATACTTGAGATTAATCTTTATCATTCCGAACCAGTGATAGCTGGCCTGCTTCTTTATTTATCAAAGACCGGCGGCGAGTTGATTTTGATCCGAGAACCATGGGGATACAGGCCTATAACACACCGTAGTTTGAAGAAACTACGGGTCTGCTTTTTGCCAAAAATACAATTGTTGCCCTTGTCAGCAACTTTTAGGCACACATTTTTAGGGAAACCTTAGTGTTCCTCCAATATGCGTGCCTCATTAAGTGAAGCAGATCATCAGCTCATCGCTTTCTCTTAGGTTTTCTAACTTCCAATCAAATTATCAAATCCTCGGAAGCTCCGGACGTTCTTTTCGCTGGCATCTAGCAGTCTATAGAAATAATGCTACCCTGGCTGGAGGAGGTATAAGTATAGTGCTTACTTTCGCTTGTATACTCTTGTATACTACCGGCTGCTGACGGTAAACAAAAGTAGTGTTATTCCTTAAACAGGCAAAGTTGTGCATGTCAAACCTAAGGATTATCGTCCAATGTGTCTTACCTCTGTCTGGCTAAATATTTTGGAAAATTTGATTGGACACTACAAAAAATTTTTGCAGTAACAGCATGATTCCACCGAATAGAAATCTGTTCACGCAGAAAACTGTTCACGCCCTCACTGAGCAAAATAAAAAAAAAATAAAAAATATCGCTCTGTTAAAAAATATACGCTTGCTGGTTTCCTGTACAGTTAAAGAGTCTTTTGCAACATTTAGACTGAAGCAATTGCGGAGACACTTAGGATGCTAATAGTTTATAGATGGCTTTTTTTAACAAAGCTCCTCAAGAGCATAGTAGTGACCTCTTCACTGTGGAGTAACGATGTGGAGTCAACACAGACAGATTCCAACGTAGAGTTCTCCCTCTTTCACTGTGGGACGTTACGGTAAATACACTTTTGAGAAAGCTAGACAATGCCGGCTGCAAAGCAGAGACTTATGCGGCCGATATACCTATAGTCATGTCAGGACAATATTGACCTACGCTTTTGGAGAAGTTGGGTCACCCTTAAAATTGAACCGATTGTGCATCGGAATGAGTCAACGGGTCTAATTTAGGTAGTTGATTCTCGACTCAAAGCTACAACAGAAAAAGTGTCAAAGACTTTAGCCATTTTGGTGAAAGGGATCCCACCGATATCTGAAGAATCAGTGTATAATTATATATGCGAGCAAATATCTTCTTTCTTGGCTTCTCATAGTGCTGAAGATAAAATTATATTCTTGGGTGGTTTTAATCGCCCGAATTTGCGTTTTGTTTCTGATAAGTCTGATGATGGTTTAGTACCTACTTGAGTCTTCTGATTTTAACCTTGTGAGTACGTTGTATGGCCATGATTTGCAGCAGGTTGTTCTGATTCCCAACCAAAATGGTAAATGGTTCGACTTAATCCTTACAAATATATATGACGCTGTAGTGGTTAGCCCAACTAATGACACAGAGAATCTTTTTTCTAATAGTCTTCAACTTTCCGCGCTTATAGTTGAACTTTCCAGTACAGATTGAAACAAGTTAAGTACATACAATAATACGATTGTATACGATTTGCATAATGCTGATTATGATAGCATTCACAATTTCCTTGACAATGTCGATTGGACAAATGTGTTAATGTGCCATTCCCTTGATGATGATGTAGCCATGTTTTATAGAATAGTATTTGACGCGGTCGATAAATTTGTACCTAAGATAAGGAAAAAAGATAAACGCTCTGAATCTTGGCTTGATAAGACTCTTAGACGTGTGAGAAATCACAGAAACAAACTTGTGGATTTTTCTTTTTCTGCATTAAAATTACCCAGAAAAACAGTCAGATCCTTTTTCAAGCTGCTTTTGTGCTGCTTGTCGTTCTAGACATCTCCTAGCAAATCAGGCTTCAATGATTGCAGGAACGAAGCATCTCTGCCAATATTGCACTCTTTTCTTATAGATGGCATTAGCCCAGGCTATCAGGTACTTTCATACAATGACTTCTAGTATCTTCTGGACACTCACCCGGCTTTTTTGCCCATCATTGAATCAGTCCCAGTTTCAACAATGGGTCTTGTACAAAAAGTGGTTTTTGGTTCATTCTTCCAAATAAGTGAGTTAAATGACTCGTTTCAACTTTCGGTAAATTTAACCACACAACGTGACAGCAAAAATTCATCACTGAGTTCAATGAAAGTTTTTTAATCACATTTATGATGACTGCAGGGATTGACAATTTGTGTTTGCAGGTTTGCACTGTTTTATTTTTTTGTATTTGCATTTGCAGATCTAATCGAAGGTATCTTTGGGCCACAGATGGTGTTGTGTGCTACTACCGGTTGACCAACAGAGAAATATTGTAAATAAGCTTTCCAAAAAGAGTAGAATAATGTTTCACTACAAATATTTAAAAACGTGTGATGATAATAGATGGCCCAGAGACTGATCTTCATCTCCGCAACATACCTGCTGCTCCGGATTGAATTTGTCGATAACTTTAGGTGTCAATCCTTCTTTGCCACCAATAGTTTTCCCACACTGAGAAAACACATGGCGCCAGACGCCATAATTTATAGACTTCTGGCGCCATGTACATAGTCGATTTAGGGATTGTGATAAAATATAGCGCCACACGCCATAATACATGGCGAAAAGTACATGGTCCTCCACGCCATGTACATGGCGATGTAGGATGCAAAAACAAAACAAGCAAAATCGATATTTTGGGGCATCCGATCCGCTTGAATGCTTACACGCTATGAAGGTTAAAATATGGAGTAAATATAATCTGGAGCTGATTGAGAGACTTGTCACCAAAACACTAAGAGCTATTTCTATGAGATCGGACTTAAGATTGGTTGTCGCTGTAAACACTAGACAGGGTTTTTAAATATTCAACAGATAGTTTATACGGAGAGGGAGAAACTTACATACCAATTTAACAATATATTAATGTCAACGAAATTTCCTACAACCGTTTTAGAGTTGCCGACATAATCTAACTTTTTGGACCCAGAACGGATAGGCTAAAAATGGATACGATACAGCAGGCATGGCAGACTACAGCAATCTAAAATACGTTACCAGCTACTATAAAAAATTCAGATAACATCAGAAAGTTCCAGGAGAGGCCAAAAGTCGCTCATAAAAGTTAGTTAAAGCACACAATGACAAAAAACACTGGAGATCCTTGTATACTTTTCTGTGGATACTTGTCAATGAAGATAATACCACAGCAATAATACAGAGTCTAATAATATAGTTGTTGATAAGAATTTTTCCGTCTTGTCTGAGAAGTTCTATGAAATATTATCTCAGATGAAAAATAATACAAGCAGACCGTGCATATTTGTGGAGAGAGAGAGGAAGGAAGGAAGAAAATATATTTTATAAAAATGACGAAAAAAAATCCTGCATATATTTATTCATCCACCTATCTATTTGGGTGAATGTACCTCAAACTATTTTTATCAAACGAGTAATGAGCTACCTACATATGCTACTTTGCAATGCTATACCGAGAAAATCAAGTAAATTGTTTAATCAATGCTTCTACAAATACACACAAACATATCTGCATCAAATTCAAACTCAACCTGGATCTTAAATTTTAAAACAGATAACACATAGCTAAAAATCGTGCAAGTACTTCAACAAATTCCAATAGGAACTCACAAAGGGAATGAAACTAATACAATCAGTATATTAAAAATTAAATACCTTCACTGATTGTAACTCCCACGCCATGAATATCACCTTTATATGCTAGTAGCAAACAATCGATTCTAATCTTATATGCAATTCGATTCAAGACATCTGAACAGTGCAGCTCTGCGCTCCAGCGCACTTCATACCGTCATTGACCTATTGTTTCGTTCCGATAGCGAACGAGTTAAATGGAGAAGAAAGATTGAAAGCAGATTACCGACAAACAATAAGACAGACGACTATCATGAAGTAGGAGTCCGGATTGGAAACAGGACGTTGGCAGTCCTGGGACGGTCTAATGGATATTGCCTATGGCCATCATCTGAGACTTACAAAGGATTGAATACGAAATGAGAATTATGCAGATGATGTTGTAGACTATCTGGTAAAAATAAAAATGTTCTACTTCCTCTGGCAAACTGTACATTTCACTGGAATCCATCGGACGACGAGTTCCTTTGTGAATGCGAATCTGAATATAAATAATAGTTCCCTGGTGAAATTATACCTTCCTGCATCAATCTTGGTATTCACGACCTTTTCATGGTATTTTCATTGTACTCAGATACCAGTTACGTGCGGTCTATTTGGCCACAAGCCCTGCTTTGGCAAGAATGAAAAAGAAGGGTTTGATTAGTTTCGAATAGAATGTAACCTAAAAATAGCTTGAAGCATCATTAACAAATTTTAGGGAGAATAAAAGTCTCCCAGGGATATACAAGTGAGTTTCCGTTGAAAAAAGTGCCGTTAGCTTAACGTTTTACATCAAGTACTGTTATAATTTGCTTTGCTGTCGTTAACCTAAGCTGACTAAATTAAGAGCCCGGCAAAAACGTATGTTTCAAAAACTTCCGCTAAGTATCCTCAATTTAGAATCAATTGTTGCAAGTTCAAATGATATTTTCTACAAATTCTATTAGTGTACATTTTGAAGTACAACCATAATTTCTAGAAAGCTTTAGAAAAGCATAGATAAAACATTGCCCTGAAAGCAATATTTCAATTTTCATAAAATTAGTGACAGAGTTTGCAACTGTTCCTCTTAAGTACACTCGTCAAATATTAATAACATCAACATAATAGGCGTACTCTTTTCAAAATCATTCAAATAATTCAAATTCATTCAAATTTTTTTATTCAATATAAAATCATTCTGACTAAGAATAAGCAGTATTAATTAGCACTGCTGATAGTGCTGATTCAAAATTAGTTGGAAAATAGTTTTCGCATGTTATGTTTTCAGTTTATTATTGTTTTTCAAACTAAAAGCATATACTCGTACAATAAGCCGCATTAATTAGAGCTTATTGTATAATGGTATAATTTCAAATTTTAAATTTTCTAACAACAGTGAATCTAGATGCTTTAAAGTAGGTAAAATAAATCCATTTAATATTGTATTATATGAAGAACGACGAAAGCCGACTCGGAAATCTAATGCTCAATTTTCAAAAACAGGGAGATTAATTTGCATCAACTTCCGTATTTCTATAGTAAGAATGAATGATGATTGGTCTGGTTTTGGAATACAATGACTAATATGTGAAGTGCACAGAATTAGGAGTAGAAATTGCTTAAAAATTGGAATAGATTGATATAAGTGAAGTGGATTATAAATTGTGTTCGTTGTATTTAAAGCATTCATTAGCTTTTTATAAAAGTAGGTAAAAAATATCATTTTTAATGTTTAACTGAGTAAAACAGCATCAACGGATTTAATTTAACAAGTTTTTTTTCAAATAATAAAAACTAGACAAGCCAAACATAATTATATTCACAGTTTTTTTTCATTTCCTTATGTCACAATATTATTTTTTGATAAAACTCGTCAATCGATTTGAAAAAATCGTAATATTTTATTTATTGTGACGGAAGTTCAAAGATACTTTGACTTGAATTAGCCATAATGCACATCTCGGTCGGTTTTTGTAAGTTTTGTCCACTTCAGGTTACTTAAGTAATCTACGAATGGGAATTTTCTATATCACTAGGTGACACAAAAATGCGTGAAACACACAAAGCCAATTTAGTACAGAGGGCCTATGAGGAGGAATTACCTCCGAAACTGCATTACCCAGCGAAGTCGGTGATCAACCTCGATTACTTTCCTTTGACGACACATGGAATGGAAAATGTCACGACCGAAATGAGAGGTAGAAAAACTGGGAGAGCAAATATTCCAGCAGAATATCGAAAGCTCAAAAAAACGAGAAATCAATAACAATTGTAGCAAATCTGAAATCCGAAATTGATCAAAGCTATAATCACTTTTTCCCAAACCCAAGGATAATACGCTTGCTAATTAATTTCAAAGAGCCCACGTTCCCCAATTTGACACCAAGTCCAACAACAGAACAAGCAATAGCCAACACCATTTTCAATATAAATCAAGTTCCTTTGAATTTCACTCCTTATGAATACCTCTTTAGTCTTCCCATATCATCTACTCCACATCTAAGCATCTTCCTTTCACTACTCCAAACACAATCACCTCCATTATCCATTCGCACAATAGTAAAAAATCCACCGATCGCGATATAATCCCAAACGTTGTGTTGAAGAGATGTAAACATTCCATTTCTCCTTTGCTATCCATTTTCTTTAATAATTGCATATTCAATGGACATTTTCCCAGCAGCTGGAAAACTGACACCATTATTCCGATTCCTCAAAAAATAAAAGCTTAACTTTGCCTGAAAGCTATAGGTTCATTTCCTTCCTATCCACTACCAATGAATGATGTGAATGTGCTATCAAGGAACAGACTATGTCCTACTGTGATACATTTGAAGTCGTTCTACGATTCCAACTTGTCAACCCCCCCAAACAATCTGTCAATCATTCCCTCTTAACCCTAAAAGCTGATCTGGTAGTCCACCTAAATAGCCGTACTCCAAGAAATCCAAAGGGCATTGGACACCGTTTGGCAAGAAAGATTAATACAGAAAATATTCTCCCTCTTCCAATTTCATCCGTAATTGCGTAAAATTATTCTCATTTTCTTCTATAATATATTCTCTGTAGTGAAAATAAAAATATCCAGTGAAATTCCTATGCTAACACAGCCGGTATCCTCCAAGGTTCTGTCCTTTTTCGGATCCTCTTCACCATCTACACAGCCAATATTCTACGACCCTCAACTGCCTATTAAAATCTTGTGAAAAAATGAAAGTTGTAAGTTGTTGAAATGAAAGTTGTAAATATTTAGTTCAGAGTCAGTGGGTGGTATGACCCCCACACCATCAGTGATCATGACCCCAATACCATCAGGGATCATGGCCCCAAAAGCATCAGGGGCCAGAGGCTGTGTACCTCAGCCCAGGGTCACCTTCGAGATGGAGGCATTGTTTCCCCATAGGTTTTCTTTTTTTGGTTTTCTGCTTCTATTCGCTCGCATACCTATTTTGTTATTTCTTGGCTGGGTTTAGCTTGTCAGCCTATGCCTGATAGCTGCTTCTGGTCTGTTGCGAACAAAAGTACCTTTTCATTGGTTGTATATATTGCGGGAAGTATTATTTCATGACCCAACCCAGCAGCGTAGAGCAAAGCAGCACAACCATAAAAGGCCGCTCCACTATTGTAGACGAGGAGCCTTCACGGTCATTTCTAAAGCACCTTGCACCAGTGAGCATTAGTTCTTTTTGCCACTGTAGATGGTTTTTGCCATCCAAGCCCCTTGGCAGGCTCTTTGCTGGACTTTGGTTCAGTTGAGGTGTTCCGCTAAGTCCCTTCTAACTCCAAAAATGCCTGGTGATGGCAACCCTTTGCTAGCATCATACCTAAGGCATACATAAAGCCAACTCTCCCTAGAACTACGTTTCGTTCCGATGAATGTGTTGGAAGCTATCGGAGTGCAAAGAAATTTAGAGCTACCACCCGCAAAAAATTTATAATTTTTTAAATCTAAATATTTGTTTATCGTTGTCACTAAACTTTATTACCATTTGAAAATTTAATCATAACGTCGCTTAGTAAAAAAAATGACGAAAAAGTACCATGTCTTTTTATAATTTTTCAACCAAGATCCTAGCAAGTTTGACCGACAATAAGGTACATTTGCTATATAAATTTCGTTTTGATTTTGTGACTGCACTTTAGGTTTCAAGATTAAATAGACAAAAATTACGGTAGCTGGCAGCTCTAAGATAATTTTTCAGCGAAATTTTGATCAAACTTGGCTTAAAAAATTTCGTTCAAATCCGGTGACTGGATTAGAATTTATAGGACAAATAGATGCCACCACTGGCACAGCAACCATGACTTGCGTTTGGTTGGAATGGAAGAATATGTTGGAACGGAACAGTACGTTCATAAATGGCGACGGCGAATTGAAAACCCAGCGAAAACTCTTTGGTAAAAATACTACGAACTTATTCCTCAGCCCAATACATTATTTAGTAAAGGCTCGTGCAGCCTAACAGGCAGGACAGGCGCGTGATATTCCTGGATAGAATTCAATTACGGATGGGAACGGCGTACAGAGCTTTGAGTTAACCTTGCCCTGAGTAGGTACCTGAGTCAATTCAACTATGAAACGGGGCCTTAAACTAATAATTTCACACTTGTAGAAGTCAAAACCTCGTTCAGAGATGCAAGTGCGTTGTAGCGGTCAAAACTTTACCTTAATAAGTTGAATAAGTAAATAAATAAAATAATAAGTAAATAAATTCGGTATAAATCAAGCTGCATAAAATGTTTCTTTGAAAATAAAGAGAAGTAAACAATTTATGTGTCCGCAATGTCAGTCTGAAAACGTCAAAAAAATATTCACCGTGAAAGGCAATGAAATTCGAAATTCTTGACAAAACCAGAAACTGGAAAAAATCATGAAACCTTGAAAATGTTTGTTGAGAATATTTTTATCGGAACAATTGTATAAACATATATCCTTATTTCAATAAAAGCTAGGTGGTAGACACAATGGCTTCATAATTACGATTCGATTGATTTCTAGACTAATAATCAAAAAAATAGTATTGTAGGTATTCTTCTGGTTTGACCACAGCAGAGGAAATTAAAGTATTCACTTTTCCTTGTTTCCTTTACAAAATCAATATTATTAGCATTCTGAAAGTAATATTGATCCTAAAATTTCCAAAAGATCCATGAAAAGCAATACAGTTAGGTTAATCAAACACAAAGCGCTTAAACAATCTTATTATCTATATAAGCCCTAATAATCATATTCAGAGAGCAGTTTGAAAGGTACCTGCACAGCCGTTCCAAATCGCCTAGTAAGTTTCGAACGTCTCAATATTTATCCAGGATATAATAGAAATAGTTGACCTCACTTGACCTGATACCCACTCCACTCAAATTAGTCGTGTTGAAGGTTGAGAGGAAATGTCGATGAAATAAAGCGGTACCAAAGCGAAGCATGAATACTATTAGCAATTCACTACCTTCCAAATAAGACCTTAATCAATTCCCTGGAGAATTTCATATCCTGGTCAATAACTGTTTCAGTTTACCGAGAGCTGACGCTTGGAGGCTTCATCTGCCGAACAAGAGCAAGCACACTGCATCTTGCGCTCAGTCATTGGCCCCGTAGAAGTTCTATGAATAATGAGTTTAATGCATCTCTATCCCAACAGTAAAACGAGAGCTGCCTGTGACTAGTATGAATTTTAAATGAATCGATAAATTCATTGATAAATAATTGGCTTGATGTAAATACGAGACGTGGCTCGATATGCCAGAGGTTGTAATACATTTTAAGAATGAAGTTGAAGTAACAAAATGAATAATAAATAATGCTAGCAGCAAGCCAAATGAAGATATCAATTCCAAGAAGATAAATTATTCTACAAAGAGGAATTCATTGTGATTTTCTGAATCAAACGATGTTAATCAGTGAAGAAGTGTTGTTTATTCAAGTGATACATTCCTTCTAATGAAATGAACAACTTTTTAGCTCCAAAATTAAATTAATACTGCTTCGAAAGAAATAATCGATTCTCACATAAAATATTTTTTCGCATCAATTCGCGCCAGACTAACTAACGGTGCTAAGCTATGTGTATTCATGTGAACTCTCACATCAAATGATATTATCCTTTACCCAATAATCACTCAACTTACCATAGTTTCAAGCTTTCGATGCCAGACATGAAACCATAATTTCACATATCCGTCAAAATAATTGCATCTCGCTTGTAATCGAATTACGTAGATTATAAAATCACTAGGTTTTACTAATCGGCACATCGCAACAGTTTGAAGTTGCTTCCACATAGTTCGGGAGCGCGAAATAACAGTTTGATGGCAATCCCGTAGTCGACGTTCCTGCCAAAGCTTTCAATTACAAATCACGTAGGATATTCTGCAGCAACTTTTCGAATTAATGTCTACAACTAGAAATAATCCAATTTGATAGCATAGCTCCTGCTTACATTTCGACCTTTTCACCGGTCCAATTTAATTGTATACATTTATAGCTGGCAAGCAAGAGAGAGACTATCACCGTGTAGCGTGAAATTTGTGTGCATGATACAAGTGGAATAGGGTACTCTGACTATTTTGAGAGTGATAAAAGACAGTTATGGAAATCTCTACTAATTTTTTTCGGCTTAAAGAAGCTTAGCTAGATTCATCATTGAATAAAACACACTAATAAAAGTGTGAAATGCAATTTTTAATAGGATATTTCCACTATCTCCCGGTACAAAAATGCTCTGCTGGCCCAACTGCTCCATGCCGGGATCAATCTACCCTGTGAATTTTGCTTTTATCTAAACTGGATCGAAAGTTAGAGGAATGGAAAGATTTTTGGAGTTTCCATCCGCGGCATAGTCAAAACATGGGAAATTGAAACATTTGTAATGTATTTTCAGGGAAGTTGATTATCATATGAAAATTAAATGGTAGCATCTGTTGGTACTAAAACCATGAAAAAAAGTGTTGTTAGCACCAAAGCCAAAAGTACAGCAAATCTCCTACATGCCGAGATCAATCCATCTCGTGAATTTCGTTCTGTTCCAATTGCGGGATTGTCGGGATAGAAAGTTTTTAAGGGCTACCATTCGTAAAAGTATCAAAAATTTTAAAATTGAAACATCTGTTGTTTGCTTTTATTGAATAGTCAGTATCATTTAAACAAAATTTTGAACATTACAAATACACTGTATAACGCTTTTTTATCGATACTTTACTGAACTATGCTAACTTTTACAAATAAACTCTCGCTTCTGTTCTGGCTTCCAAAGTGAAAGGCTGTGTATTCTCATTTAAAACTTCTGTATGTTCAACAGCTTTCACTACAAGATAATTGTGCTTTGAAAATGTAATTTTAGTAGAAAATGACAAAAACTTTCATAGCTGGCAGCCCTATCTAAATATTGCAACAAAATTGTTACCAAAATCACTCCGCACAGCACGAGAAATTGCATTGAGGCAAGATCATTTTAGTGTTCTGTGAAGCATCTTTTGAATTGTGCACTATGGCTTAGAATGGGACCCAAGAGTTTCCATTGCGTTGCTGTATAGTTACCTTTAAAGCAATGCAAAGGATACTGTGTTAGAAAATAAAACTATTTCACGTTTAGGATGAATAACCTTTCAATTTGATTTTGTAAGCCAGTGGGAAAACATTAATCATAGAGATGCCAAAATACGTAAAGTTGAAAATTGCTGGGCAATTAGGAAGTAGTTAAGGAACAGTTTGTGATTTAATTAACAAAAAAAAGCAAGAAACTTATAGCCACGAACTAAAAAAGAGCAACGAAAGGATACGAGGTTCCACTCAAACAAATGAAAACGATTGGAAGTTCCTGGCTCTGGCAAATCAATTCGAATCGGCGTCAATATTACGAGCAGAGTTGTCAAAGTTCATGGATCAGTCTTGCAGTTGCTGCGAAAAGGCCAATTTCGAACAAGCGGATGAGGCAAACTTGTCTCAAATGGTGCAAAGAACGAGAAAATTTGACTTTAGAGGATTGAAAATGAGTCATTTTCTGGGATGAATTGAAATTTAATCTAATTATACAAAATGGAACATCGCGGATGAGACGCAGAACCTGTGAACGATATTTGGACAAATGTATGCAAGCGGTGGTTAAGCATTTCCCACGTGGATTTATGCTAGATAATTACGTTAGGCGTGTTGTTCTTCTTGGAAGATCAGTGAATGCAGCGAAACACAAAGATATTTTCGAAGAAAGCATGGTTCTCGTAATCGACGATATCAACCGGATGTGTCAAATCCTCTTTTTCAAGACGATTCGGCTCCTGCACTGCGAACTCGCTCTGTAAGTTATTTTACACTGACAAAAAACTTTTTGTTACTAATGAGCTTTCTAATGGTTTCCTTTTTTCAGTTCACATAATTCAAAGAGCGGCTAGGGATAGAGTCCCTGTCGTGGCCAAGAAACAGTCCTGACTTGAATCCCTAAGAAAAACTTTAGTAGGTAATCGGATTAAAAATAAGGGAAAGTCAGCCAAGAGCTGTGGAAAATTTGAAGAGTATTAAAAGAAGTGTGAGAAGAACAAATCAATGAAGGTTTGTTAACAAACTTGTATGACAGCATGATAAAGCGAGTGAAAGCTGTCATCCAGGCTAAAGGTAGATCTATCAATTTTTGATAATTTTTAAACATGTAAAAAATTATCAATTTTATTCAATATTAACTTCTCCCTAGTTTTTTGTTTGTTTGCTCTTTTCGACGTATATAGAAGAAAAAATTAGAAAAATAGCTAATTGATTTTTTAAATACAACACAGTTTCAGAAAGGTTACAACTTTCTTTTTTTGATAAATCAAGCTCTTTTAATAATGTTCCAATGTTGTGGCGCTTATTTAAGAAGCATATTGCGAAAAGAAAAATATTTTCTTTGAATAAAGTAAACATATCAAGAAACAGAATGAAATAGGTAGCAATTCCCATGAAACTGACACCTCCTATTTTTTTTTTTGTTTGATTGTATAAATAGTAATTAAGTACAGGTTGGGCCAAATACAAGTTTTTTTTTTTAAAATGCAATAAAATGAACGAAATTTAAGTTTTTTCCATGTATTATGGCTTTATTAGTAAGAATAAACACTCCCATTAATGATAGAACACAACTTCGTTTATGTGGCTGCCTCAGCTGGCTTCGCAGTAGCGCATTCTGTCACTCCAATTTTCCAAGACCTTGTTGATGGTTTTGGGCTGTAGCTCACGGATTGCTTTGATGATATTGGCCTTAAGTGCTTGAATCGTTTCCGAATTGTTGGCATAACATCGGTCTTTCACGATTCTCTCCACAAAAAAGTCCAAAGGGGTCCAATCGCAGCTCCGAGGCAGCTAATTGACATCGCCAAGACGGCTGATAACACGATTTGGGAATTTGGTGCGTAAAAAATTGATTGTGGCATGGGTTGTGTGGCATGGCGCGTCATCCTGCATAAACCAGAAGTCGTCCAAATCTATGTCTTCAATTTCAGTAAAAAAACAGTCGGATAACATGGCTCCGTAACGTTCAACGTTGACCGAAACGTTGTTCCCAGCCTTATTTTCAAAGAAAAATGGTCCAATGATCACTCCACAATCCACACCACACTGTCACTCTCTGCGGGTACATTGGCTTCTCGACAATAACATGCGGGTTTTCCGAGCCCCAGATGCGGTAATTTTGTTTGTTAACGTAGCCGCCGAGATGAAATGCGCCTCTTCAGAAAAGATGACTTTTCGCCCAAAATCGTTGTCCAATTCAAGCTGCCCTAAGGCCCAAATTGCAAAGCAATACCGAAGCGGATGGTCCTGCGCTTTCAATTGCTGAGTGAATTTGACCTTGTAAGCGAATAATCCGAGATTTTAGTGCAGAATTCTCCTCGGGCTAGTGCGTGAAATGTTGAGCTGTTGAGATCGACGGCGAGTTGATGTTCGTGTCGTGGATCTCACACTCTTGGCTACAGCAGCCACATTCTCGTCTGTGCGCACCGTGTGACGACAGGAGCCATGAGTGTTGCCCCCTAGCATGCCAGTCCCACGAATTTTTTGCACAAACTTGCGTCCAGCAGGCGCGGTGGGTGCTTCATTTCGACCAAAACTAATTTTCAAAAACACACTGTTTAGGCTGCACAGCACTCACTTTGGAAATAGTGTTTCCCAACGTTGTTGAAGCGTAAAGCGACTCATTTCATTCCGCGGAGGTATAATACTGACTTTTTGTCGCGTTAAAATACCTTACACGCTAAAAAATCATTGTTCTACCCTTAATATGTTTCGCAGCTAATATTTTCATATTAAAAACATTTCTGAACATTATTATATTGACCCAGCAATAACATTATATTGCCAGGACATAGCATTCTTAAAATTTTATATATTGACATGCGCGTGGTGAATTTGTCTGTTACAATATTATATTGGTAGGGCAAAATTAAATATTAACATGGCAACGTCTTTCAATACTATATTGGTATACCAATAGTTAGTATTAACGACACGCGGTGTTCCAAAGCGGAACTCCATCTAAGTACTTACCGCGCCCGGTGATTGGACGAGAACCGGTTATTCCATTGTGATATTGCCGTATTAAATATTAACATCCTAACATACAATGTTAGCATTGTACTTCGTTGTTTTACCACCAGTTTCACCACCCTTGGTCAACACATTTATATTGGCATAGTAATATATTTATGTTAAGATGTTAAAACATTTTGTCGAAATATGTTTACAGATGTTCTTAGCATAAAAAGTTAACAGCCTTCAAACTACAAATATAATATTGTAACTTCCTAGCATAAAATATTGAGCTGTTAAAGTTATTTATTAGTGACAATGCTATTACTATAACAATATTAAGATGCTAATATATTGATTTCGGTCATTTCTCAGCGTGTATGTTTTAAAAAGAAACCACTAATGGCCCACCCTATATTAACTTTTCTTATGTAGACCATTTACAGTATAAATTATTTATGAATGCATATAAATAGATTAAATATTCCTATCATCAGGCTATTTTATGCAATGAAATTAAACCTAATCGTGCTTTTTAGCATTAATTGAAGATTACTGCATACAAACTCTATTAAAATATTCTGCGCAAACTCATTTAAAATAATTATTATTTAACTAACTTCCAACGAGACACCATGTCCTTCTACCGTACAGTTTACGCACTTGAACCCTTACAGAAGATGGAGCTCATGCCGTTCTTCCATGTCGGAATGAGATTCCTGGCGACTTTTCTCTACCAGCACTGCCACAACTTCACCGCCGCTAATAGCACTCTAACTTAGTCCAATCAAATTAAAGAAGATCTAATTCTGCGAATCATACTGAAAGTTACGTTCAATTTTCAATTAGTTTTACAGCTCCGTTTCGAGTTCACCTTATGCTCTACTCTACTCATGTCGAGTGATGGTCTGGATCCATGTGTGTATGAAACTTTAGTTTTCCACTAATGGATTGTTTTCCTTTCCGGTGTCATACTGTGTTTTTACGTGTTATGCCAAGTTTTGGTCTGTACTGTAATTGCGAAGGTGTGCCAAAACCCATGCTCAGCGTAATTCTAGTGAGAAGTTGCAAGAGATAGATAAAGTTGGCAATCGGAAGTGAATCACTTCTGACCGCATGAAACATTTTCTGATTAGAAAAGAAAGAAAATTCACCGCAACGGAAAACACGAAAGGACATGTGGTAGAAAATTGAATTGTGATGTAAATTGAACTGGAGTTGAAGAAACATTGAAATATAATCATAGACCAGAATAATATTAAAAGAATACAAGAATACTTATATTACAGGAGTAAATATTCTTTCAAAGTTAATAAGTTTAAGAGAAACTATAGATCAATTAGTCCATAGCATTACATTTAATTTACAGATTGTCAATAAGTATTACTAAGTTTGTACAACGAAGTTAAAAAAAAAACAACCGAGAACCGTTCACATAAATTTTATCATATGCTTTGCGTCACTGAATTTAAGCCCTAAATTCAAAAACTTTGCAGTTTTAATGTTATACCCGGTCGCTGTTCTAAAAACATTGTCGTTTTTGTTATTTTCAAGTCCTGGTAATTTGATTACTTGAATTTTCAACAAAACTCATTTTCAAACCGCTTAAATCTATTTCAACCACCATCGCTTCTAATTCACATTGAAATCCAGAACAACACTCCTTTTTCTATTCACCCTTACTTAAGGATAATGCCTTTCTCATTTCAAAACCAGATGTCTTTCCTGGGTACTTTTCTTGTCATGAGAAAATCAAAGAGAGAACCCGAGGACAAAAGCTCTTGCAAAGAGGTTCCGTGATATAATCGTGGGGTCACTATCATGATGCGACCTGTAATCCAGGAACAGCTGTACCCAAACAAACACCACCCAATTGCTGGTATTTTAGGTAGAATCATGAACCCGACCAAGTTTTGTGTAAAATTGACTCCTTATTTGTAAATTGTGATAAAAAAAAAACGTTTCTTTTACAACTTAAGTCTTCCTTTTTCGTTTCACAAGATACCTGTTCAGCACATTTCAAGCACAATCTTAAATACTGCATGAAAATAATTGTTAGAAATACTCCTGCTTGTAAAGGTAGTTGATTGAGGTGGAGATTGTATTCTAAGTTACGTTTGATTGTTGTCAAATCAGGGAATCTTTCGGGTGAATAAGGTTTTTCGAAAAAGATTTTTGAGAGAAATGGATGTATTTACATTTGAATGGTACAATTCATGAAAAGATTTATGTTGTGAGAAAAATTAACTAATTACGGATGCTAATTTTATAGATTTATGATGCTTATTTGATAGATATTGCTAATTTTTTTGTAAATTTTTTTGTCTCAGAACAGAAAACTAAAAATGATGAGGACTTCAGTAGCGCCAACGAAATGAAAAACTAAACTGAATATATTTTCAGGTAAAATATTCAGCTTTTAACACTGTTCCCACAAATACTTGCCAAATAGAAGTCACCAAAGCAGCAAAAATACATGTCAAACTAACCAATTTTTAGGAGGTAGTAGTGTGGCAGCAATCGAGAGCACACAATTAACAACGTGAAAAAATATATAAATATTATTAATGAGAAATATTAACTGTAAACGAAATACTTTATTCCACAACATACTTTATTTTAACAACTCAATTTCAGCTCTCAACATGTTCATGAAGATTTACATATATGTGTTCGTTGGTTTAATGACATTCTTCCATGGTCGTTTTCGAATTCACGTCTTTGACTTCATCTTCAGCTGGTTATGACAGATTGTGACGTCGGTAGAGTAGCTGAGCTCTTGCAACAGTTTGAAGTAGACCAAAACGTGGTGTCCAAAATTTATGGATATGCTTCATACCATTACCTCAAAACACCATCAAGCCAAAGAAAAGTCAAATCAGAACCTGATTTCGTCAACTGTTATACATGAGAGCAATGCCAAGATGTAGATAACTGAATTCGGGCAGGCTGGACTTGATCTGACGTCCTCTTATGTAATAACAAGCTGAAGGCAAAGGCGAAGACGTCAATTCGTAAAGGCCCTATGATTGTCATGTATTCTACTTAAGGGCTTTTCGAATTCACGTCTGTGACGTCAGCAGGGTAGCTGATCTATTCTAACGGTTTGAAACGGACCAAGACGAAGTGTCCGAAATCGTTGGGTTTGCTTTGTAACATTGCCCTAAAACACTATCAAGCCAACGGAAAGTCAAATTAGAACGTGACTTGGTCGACTGTTTTAGAGGAGAGCAATGCCAAGACATAGATAACTGAATTCGGACAAACCCGACTTGATCTGACGTCACATTATGTTATATCAAGCTGAAGACGATAGCGAAGACGTCAATTTGGAAACGCCCTTAGTGCATGTTTTGTGTAAGTTCTCTTCGATTGTAGAGCATAAGAGATGAAAATTAATCAGAACCGATTTTCAAAAACTGCAAAGGTTGTAGAAGAAATAAAAAATAGTTATAAATGTACATTTAAAGAAATTAGAAACAAGTTCGAACAAATTTTTAAATAAAAAAATTTAGTGACTATTTTTCGGAAACGCGCCATCCGATTGAATTGAAACAGTCTGGATAAGTTTACATATACGTATTAGTGTACCGGTTAAAAATTGCGTATTTTTTTCAAAATTTAATGCTTTATTGTGAAAAATTGGTTACAATTCAATTCTTAAAGTATTGGCCATCGCTAGCCACTATTTTTCCCCCTGGCAATTGACGGATACTATCTCGAAAAAATTCGGCATGTATTACCGTATCCTTTTTCTACGCACCCCTTTTACCGCAAAAGACAAAGGGGTTTAGTTTCGGGAGCCTAAACTCACCGGAGATGGGGTGGGTGGGCGCCACTCGCTTCCAATCCCGAAACTAGCTATCGGCCGTCGCCCTGAAGCGAGAAGGATGGCAACGGCTTCACGTAATCGAACTAACGCACTAATCAAAGTAGCCCGGAAACTAACGTCGAGATATCAAAAATTCCGCCGTCTGAATTAGTTTACACCTCTAAGTAAGAATCGATCGTTTAACATTATAACATTTCTCCACGCTTTATTCACTTATGTATATTTTTCTACTCACTAAAACAGAAAGGTTCGTTCTCACCCTATTTATCGAATTCAACTTAGTCTAAAAATATCCGCCACGTTTTAACAAATGGAAAGTAACAAATACTATAGATTCAAAAGAAGCCAAAAAAAAAAACAGTGTGCACACTACCTTACTATATTCTCCCGACGTCGATTGCTGCCTCGCTGGGGCCCCCTTCGTCGTTGATTCTAGCCGTTTGCTCAGCACCCTCGTACTATTTCTTCCGCTTCTCCTTTTCGTATTCTCCTGTTTTCGTTAGTTGGCCTACCGCCCGAATTTGAATTTCAATTCACCTTTAATACCGCAGATTGACTCGATCTGATGTCGCCGTCTTGCTCAAGTATCTCAAAAGTCTCAGTCCAGGTTCAGATGATTGATACATAGAATAAAAGCCAACATCAGTTTTCTTCCAAATTGCCGTCACGACCAACCGTTCACTCACCCAGATGAAATCGAAAAGAGACCCTCTTTTTCCTTGCTGGCGCGCACGTAAACTTTTTGGCGGCAACGGAATTTTCCGAATCCGTTGGGTTCACTCAACTCAGCTGTGAGCTTGTGTGTTCCCCAGCTGAATTTCACCTCGGCCCCTTTCCGGCTATTTCGTCTCGACCGCTAGTGTGGAACATCTGTTCCACCCGCCGTTTGACAACTATCACTGTCATCGTGATTTGTCAACGAAAGTCCAAAAGACATAGTGATTCGCTTGTAAGTCGATCGAAACCAATGATTTAGAAGGCTATATAGCTTGTTTTGGTGACCGTAAATCGTGTGTCCCTTCTATGTCGTGTTGCCTTGCGTGTGCCGTGAGTTTGGTCTGGCTTGCTGCCGTAATATTTAAGATTTAATTGTGTCGTGATTGTCGCCGACGATGATGTTTGGTGCTCGCTAGATTTCTTGTTGTGGTGTTTTCCTCGCGTTGCTTTCGTGCTGATGAGACGTTGATATTAACCTATCCATTAATCAATTACATACTAAATTGCCAACCTACTACTATACTAACTACTAATTACACACTAAATCGACTACTAACTACTTGTGATAGCTGGTTTGTTTACATAACAATGATTGTCTCTAACATGTAACTAACCTAGGCTAATCCAGACGCGGGTTGCGCTAGTAGGTACTTGTATTCGTAAATCTCCATCGCCCTCTTTGCTTCTTTTTTTTTAGGATGGCGGTGGAGATTTCTTTTTTTTTCCCTTTAATAACATTAATATTAAGTAATAATAGTAATCTATACTGCCGTGACACCCCCCCCACTGCAGAGGATTTCGTAGAAGTCCTCGATAATTTTCTACGACCGTCACCCGTGCCGAGTTCGTAAGTTCCGCGTCCTATTTGTAATTTCATTCGCTCGCTAGGTAAATCAGAAAACAACCTATATTTTTTTTCTTCCTTGAATTCTGGTTTGCTCTTCACACAATCATCCATTCTATCGCTCTATCTCTGAACCCCTCTACACCTATGTTTTTTTTAAACTGCATGCTTTACTTCTGACACTTGTATTGTTTTGGTGTTGGGATTGAATCTCATCTATCTACATCAAACACTAATGCCGATCGAACTCGATTTTAGGTGAAACTCGGAGACCAAATAAGTACCCGAGTCTGGATGGAAAACAAAAAAAAAGGAAAAAAATAATGAAAAGGAAAGGAAATAATAATTAAACGCCATAAAGGAAATGGAAAGGAAATAGTAATGAATCGCCAACAACAAAAATATATAAGGACCTACTGGGAGTCGAACACTTGCCCATGGTATGCATTTACTTTCATTATTAATTTCATTCAATTTCATTGCAATTATGCCTTCCGTATCCAAAAAAAACTAACACACTCATTTATATCTGAGTTTGCAACTATCTAACCTAACTAAAACTAACCCTTATGTACAAGCGTAAACTCAAAACCTTAAATTCCCGGATAACCACCACCTACTCTATATGGCAAAATCACCATCTAAAACCTAGTACTGAGTTTAATTCCACGTCTTCACACAAAACTTCACGAGAGATCTGTTTCGGCGAAAATTTAGCTTGAAAGTACGCAAGAGTTGTACTCTATACTTAGGACGAAAAGTTGCTTTGAAGTCGCTTCCGCGTTGAAAACGTAGGTGGCACCGAACAGGCCACCCGTCATGTCCCGTCAAATTAAGTTGTGCAGTTCCTACTTCCGAGCCGAAAGGTGACATTTGGTATATTTTAATTTGAAAATGGAGCAGTGCAAAATGTCTTTTCAACAAGAAAATCGATCGAGAAAGAAAGATTCTTGGCATTTTATTTGTCAGATATGAGCAGTGTTTCTGCTTTTCTCCATTGCCCAAACTTTCACTCGAAAGAGTAACCAAATGATGGAGACATGTCAACATTTAGTTGCATGGTTAACTCAGTACCAACCTTAATCTGTACGACCATCTATCGCCAATTCATCCAACGCAATTCAACCCGGCTACCGCACCACACACGCGAAAACCTATGCTATTCCCCCACCGTCTATGTTAAAGTTTGTATATTTTTATACCGCCACCACTAATCTACCCCTCTTATTTTCTAGTCCCACCACCAATAACTAGTACCCTAACAAAATTCCTCGGGCTTCTTTTTTTCTCTGTTCTTGCTAATGAAAGACTACCTCGTCTCCTACGATCATTTCAGGACTCTACTCCATTACCTCATACCACGTAGCGCTTGAGATCCTTGATGTGCCACACACCCATAGCTTTCCCCTGGGAATCTTCAAGTTCGTACGTCCAGCCGGACACCTTCTTTCTCACCGAGAATGGTCCTACGTACTCTGGTGCTAGTTTGGCGGAGAAGTACTTTGCCGCGTCCGACAGGACATAATTTTGACGCCATACCAGATCATTCGGCAGAAATCGCTCATCCCGATGTCGCAGATCATATCGTGACTTGGATACCCGAGCTGCTGTTTTCAAACGTTCGCGAACTTCTTCGCGAACTTTCTGCAGCAATATTGCCTTCTCAGTTCCTTCATCCTGATCGACTCTCTTTTCTTGTGCTTCCGGGCCTTGAGGACTCCTAGGGTGAACGATCATTTCCCTCCCGAAGTTCAAAAAGTAAGGGGTGACTTTCATATTCTCGTGCGTTGAGGTTCTCAGGGCACAACCAATCTTTGACAGATCCTTGTCCCATTCTCGATGGTTCTCGGACGCATAAGTTCGAAGAAGGCGCTTAACGTTCTGGTTCACGCGTTCTGCTGGATTTGCTTGAGGATGATAAAGAGCGGTAAACCTTAATTCAATTCCGTTGGTCTCTGCGATCCGTGCAAGCTCTTTAGAACGAAATTGTACTCCGTTGTCACACACGATGGCCCGTGGTACTCCGAACAGATATATAACGTGCTCCTCGAGCAACCGACCTACTGCGGCTCCTGTTGCCTTCCGCAAAGGAAAGAGTAGTGGCATCTTGGTGGCATAGTCCACCACTGTCAGGATGTAGGCATGACCACGTGTAGATCGTGGTAGGGGTCCCACTAAATCCACGCAAATCATCTCCCACGGAGAAATCGCCTCCTCACTCCTCGACGCCATCTGCCCCATAGGAGACTTCCGCTCTACTTTAACCGCTTGACAGACTTTGCAGCTCCGAACATACTTCTCCACATCCCCTGCCATCTTCGGCCAATAGAAATGTTGTGTCAGTCGATCCAAGGTCTTCTTTATTCCCATGTGTCCAGCCGTAGGTTCGTCATGGTACCGGACCAAAAGCCCTGTTCTTTCGGATGCTGGAACTACCCTCTTCCACTTGTCGGCTTTCTGTAGCTCGGGATACCGGCCCTCCACCTGCTTCCAGAGCACATCTCCAACAACTTTCCATTTCGGATATTGGTCGGGGTTCCCTCGTACCTTCTTCCTCATGTTCCCATACCACTTATCTTTCTCTGGGTTAGTAGAAACGCAGTTCACGTTAACAACAGCCCGTGAGAGTGCGTCTGGAACCAGATGGTCCTTCCCCTTTCGATGTACCACTTCGAAATCGAACTGTTGGAGACGAACAGCCCACCTCGCCAATCTTCCAGTTGGATCTTTCAACCTATGTAGCCAAACCAAAGAATGGTGATCGGTAATCACTACAAACCGAGTGCCTTCAATATACGGACGGAGTTTTTCAATAGACCACAACACCCCTAAGCACTCCTTTTCCGTGGTCGAATACTGCCTTTCGAGTTTGGATAGTGATCGGCTTAGGTAGCACACTACCTTCTCCCCTGTTGGATGTGCCTGGCTCAAAACCGCCCCAATCCCCACATCAGATGCATCCGTCTGCACTTTGAACGGCAGTTCGAAATCGGGACATGCCAAAATTGGTGCGGTAGTCAATTTAATCCGGCAATCAACAAACGCCTGCTCGCTTTCCTTCGTCCAAACAAACTTCCGGCCTTTCTTCAAAAGATCGTTAAGAGGTGCCACTAACGTCGCATGGTTAGGTATAAATTTCCGGTACCACGATACCATACCCAGAAATTGCCTGACCTGCTTGACCGAAGTTGGTCGCGGGAAGTCACTCACCGCCTGCACCTTTTCTGGGTCCACGTGGAGGCCCTCTTCGTCCACCAGATATCCCAGATACCGAAGCTTCGCCCGGCAGAAATGACATTTTTCCTTAGACACACGTAGGCCCGCCTCCTTCAGACGACAGAAAACCTCGCGCAGAATCTCGATATGATGCTCGAATGTTTGAGTTACCACAATAATGTCGTCGAGGTAAGTGAACACATATGGTTCTAGCGCGGGACCCAACACCGTATCAATCAGGCGTTGCCACGTCGCACCCGAGTTGTGCAGACCAAATGGCATTCTCAGGAAGTGAAAAAGACCCCTTCCCGGCACGGTGAAAGCTGTATATTGCCGAGAATCCTCCGCCATTGGCACCTGCCAGTAAGCTGACTTAACATCCAATGTCGAAAGGTATTTTGCATTGCGTAACTTATCTAATGTGGTAGAAATATAGGGCAGCGGATAAGCGTCTTTCTCTGATACCGCGTTTACCTTCCTGAAGTCTACACAAAACCGGTACGACCCGTCCTTCTTGCGTACCAGCAAAATCGGTGACGACCAGGGGCTTGACGATGGCTCGACCACTCCCAATTTCAACATCTCATCCAACTCAACGTTGATTTGTTTCTGCACTGCTGGGGAGACAGGATAGTACCTCTGTTTTATAGGACTAGCAGTTGTCTTGATAGTATGTTTGACAAATTTGGCACAACCCAGACCCTCACCCATTAAGCTGAACTGCTCCACCAACAAACTCTGTAGGATCCCTGACTCGAGTTCCGACAAGCGGGACTGACTCCGCAGTGCTTTCCCCGGCACCACTTCAGCCGATGCAATTGAGGTCCACTGCTGTCCCTGCATGTCTAATACGACCCCAAAACGCTGCCAGAAGTCGACCCCAAGGATCACTTCTTGAGGGATGGACGGTATGACCAACGTGTCCAGATGATGTACTCTCCCGTTTAAAGTAAATTTTAGTTGAATCTCCCCTGCTACCGAACAGGTGTCGCCGTTCGCGAGTCGCACTTCTTCAACCTTCTCTCGGTTTAGTTTTAAACCCTTCCTCACTAGATGCGACCATCCCTTTTCTCCCAAAATTGTGCGACTTGCCCCCGAGTCCAATAGCCCCTCCATATCGACGCCCTCTATATCCACTCTCAAGTGTGGGCGGCTGTCTGGTTTTCCTTTTACAAGGGCATACTCCACCATCGGCTGACTGTCTTCCTGTTGCGGCCTTGTTCTAGTGCCTACTCGACCGCTTAGTGGGCACGACGCTCGTTTCCCGAAGACCTGGGATGCGATTGAGATCCTGACCCTTGCCCTTGGCTTCGATTTCGGCAATTTGGACAGGCGGACCTCATAACCCCTCGACGACCACATCCAAAACAGCGACGAGGTTCCGGACAATCCCTCGACATATGTCCCTCCTTCCTGCAGTTCCAGCACTGAACCCTGCTCGATTCTGCCAGGGCTGAAACTCGTTCCACGCTTCCAGAGCTAACATATGCCAGGTCTGGCTCGAGACAACGCCTCGACCGTGTGTTGGGAGGCACGAATGCCATCACCGATGCCCTGGTGGCATCCATGGTCCGGCCCATCCTCACCAACTCCGCAATGGAAGTCACTGGCGTCAAGCTCAGTTGCTGTTGATAAAACGGAGTTATGTTCCTCCGCAACAGACGCAATTTTTCCTCCTCGGAACAGTTAGTTTCTAAACGGCTGAAGAGGCGTTCCATGACAGCTACATAGACCCCTATCGACTCGCTTTCGCCCTGAGTCCACCGCCGAATTTCTTCCCATAGCCGATCCTCATAATCGGATGGCAAGAACTCCGCTCTCAACTCTTTCACCAACTCGTCCCAGCAACTGACCAAGCCCCGGTTGGCTCGGAACCAAATTAGCGCTCGCGAGTCGAAGAGATCTACCGCTGCTCTGAACAGTTGAGCTTTAGTGAGTCCCCTTGCCAGTCGCAACTCTTCTACGCGCTCTAGGAACGCATTAACCGATCCAGACGAGTCACCGCTGAATTTCAATCCCCATTTAGCTACTTCTGCCGGACTTCCCGATTTTGGGGATGGCGGCGTGGCTGCGTCTTGAGTCGCGTTAGGCTGATCCACCTCATCCTCACTGGACCCCTCGACCTTCTCTACTAGAGCACCCATCGCTAAAATGAGTCGATTGCGTAAATTCTTCGCCCCTTCCTTCTGCTCTCTCGATAACGCCTGCAAATTTCCTAAACGACGAAACCCAAACTCGATTTTGACTCTCGCCTTAACATGTTCTGAGGCCGTCTGATCGGCCGATACTCTCGCCACTAGCTCCTCGATCTCCGCCGCCTTCGCCGATAGCTCCGCGAAATCAGTATCGAAGTCAAAAGGGTAGTCCGACTCGATGTATGACGTATCCCGGGCCGTTTCTGCTCTTAATGTCGCCCGCAAGCTCTTTCTCATATTCTCCACGGTGTCAGCTGGAAACCCCCTAATAGCGAGCTCGTAGATGAGTTCGTCTTTGGACAACCTATCTACTAAAATCTTCATTGTGGCCTGCACTGACCCGGAGGTCTACACTAAAGCTGAAATAAAATTGCCTAAGAGACCAACTATGAAACTGCTAGCGCAATTTTCTGTTTCCCAATTCAAAAGCACTCCCCCGGGAGTTAACCTGCCGATGCGCCAAAAGAAAAATCGAGCGTTAAATCACCCGAAGTGTCCAGTCTCCACGCACCTCTACCCCGAAAAGCCCGATCAGCGAACTGCCACCCTAAAAAAAACGAATCACTGTCCACAACCTCTTCACCAATCAAATTCCCGCAACCGTACTAAGTCACTCCGCACCTGTCTATCTTCTCCACTGACGTGATCCTATCACACACACTGAATTAAATGTATTTTCCCTACTCACACTCCCAATTCAAATTTTATTATACGCTGTAAATACCGCACTAACTTGTTATAGAATAATACCTGTAAACGAAAACTACGATTCTCAGACCCAACAATAAATCCTATTGAGTATGCAATGCCCCAAATCAAAATAAGTAGCCACTTAAGTTGGACTATTCCATCTGCTATCGTTTATATCTAAAATTTATGTTCCTACCGAACTTCCCGCAATTTGGGGCTATGCAAATATCATCGCACACCCACACACACACACTGGCGCACCAGAATTCAAATGTTTATATAGGTATTAATCATAAAAAAAAATGGGCATTAATGTATATTAATCATACGCGGATTTTATTTCATATGTATTCAAAATATGCATGCACTAATAATATGAATTGCTCGCAAAATTTATACCGATCTCTTCAGTTTGGCTGTTGTAGTAACTAGCCACCGGTTCTCTTCTTCTACGAACGAAAAATTACTCCGCGTTAGGAATCTATTACAGGATTCGTATTTTCGGTTCTACAAGTACGAAACAAAGAAGCTAGAAAATTTTCACCGGTACCGTTACGACCGTTAGCCCCACGTTGGGCGCCAATTTATTACCGTATCCTTTTTCTACGCACCCCTTTTACCGCAAAAGACAAAGGGGTTCGGGAGCCTAAACTCACCGGAGATGGGGTGGGTGGGCGCCACTCGCTTCCAATCCCGAAACTAGCTATCGGCCGTCACCCTGAAGCGAGAAGGATGGCAACGGCTTCACGTAATCGAACTAACGCACTAATCAAAGTAGCCCGGAAACTAACGTCGAGATATCAAAAATTCCGCCGTCTGAATTAGTTTACACCTCTAAGTAAGAATCGATCGTTTAACATTATAACATTTCTCCACGCTTTATTCACTTATATATATTTTTCTACTCACTAAAACAGAAAGGTTCGTTCTCACCCTATTTATCGAATTCAACTTAGTCTAAAAATATCCGCCACGTTTTAACAAATGGAAAGTAACAAATACTATAGATTCAAAAGAAGCCAAAAAAAAAAACAGTGTGCACACTACCTTACTATATTCTCCCGACGTCGATTGCTGCCTCGCTGGGGCCCCCTTCGTCGTTGATTCTAGCCGTTTGCTCAGCACCCTCGTACTATTTCTTCCGCTTCTCCTTTTCGTATTCTCCTGTTTTCGTTAGTTGGCCTACCGCCCGAATTTGAATTTCAATTCACCTTTAATACCGCAGATTGACTCGATCTGATGTCGCCGTCTTGCTCAAGTATCTCAAAAGTCTCAGTCCAGGTTCAGATGATTGATACATAGAATAAAAGCCAACATCAGTTTTCTTCCAAATTGCCGTCACGACCAACCGTTCACTCACCCAGATGAAATCGAAAAGAGACCCTCTTTTTCCTTGCTGGCGCGCACGTAAACTTTTTGGCGGCAACGGAATTTTCCGAATCCGTTGGGTTCACTCAACTCAGCTGTGAGCTTGTGTGTTCCCCAGCTGAATTTCACCTCGGCCCCTTTCCGGCTATTTCGTCTCGACCGCTAGTGTGGAACATCTGTTCCACCCGCCGTTTGACAACTATCACTGTCATCGTGATTTGTCAACGAAAGTCCAAAAGACATAGTGATTCGCTTGTAAGTCGATCGAAACCAATGATTTAGAAGGCTATATAGCTTGTTTTGGTGACCGTAAATCGTGTGTCCCTTCTATGTCGTGTTGCCTTGCGTGTGCCGTGAGTTTGGTCTGGCTTGCTGCCGTAATATTTAAGATTTAATTGTGTCGTGATTGTCGCCGACGATGATGTTTGGTGCTCGCTAGATTTCTTGTTGTGGTGTTTTCCTCGCGTTGCTTTCGTGCTGATGAGACGTTGATATTAACCTATCCATTAATCAATTACATACTAAATTGCCAACCTACTACTATACTAACTACTAATTACACACTAAATCGACTACTAACTACTTGTGATAGCTGGTTTGTTTACATAACAATGATTGTCTCTAACATGTAACTAACCTAGGCTAATCCAGACGCGGGTTGCGCTAGTAGGTACTTGTATTCGTAAATCTCCATCGCCCTCTTTGCTTCTTTTTTTTTTAGGATGGCGGTGGAGATTTCTTTTTTTTCCCCTTTAATAACATTAATATTAAGTAATAATAGTAATCTATACTGCCGTGACATCCATAAATTGATCCAATCCATAAATTGATCCAATTTTCGACTTGGCCGTGATTACGGAAGTGCTGGTCAGCCAGTCCATGAGCCATCAATCGGAACAAATGATAATCGGAAGGAACAATGTCTGTACTATACGGCGGGTGGGGTAAGATTTCCCATTTTCCCAAGACCTCGCTTGTGATCGTTTCGTTCGGTTGTAGCAGCTCATAGTATACCACATCAAGTTGGTCCCACCAAATACATGACCTTCTCGCTATGAATATTCGGCCTGGCTGTCGATGATGAGGCATGGCCGAGGTATCCATACGTAGGCCGACGTTTTGGATAATCGTAATGGACCCATTTTTCATCACAACAAGCCATATTGAAGTTACTAGTGTAATTTTTCATGAAAATCCTGAAATCCCCGCAGCTACGGCAGGCACTGAAACTGAAACAAGTCCTATGCTTTGCCTAGACAACCAGATTAAGGCTTCCGAAATTCCATAACAGACAAGAACGGTAACCCTTCTCCAATTTACCTATTTTTTAAGCATCAGAAAATTCTGTTTACGGGAACTCATGACCCGAGAATCAGATACATTTGAAATTCACAAAATGTATTATTTTTGGGTAAGATCAGGTCTGATAAGGTCTTGAATTGTGGGCAACCCAAAGCCAGTGGTGCCATCCTGAAAAACGACTTAGAAAAAAACAGTTTCTTTTCGCTATGAATTTTGATTCAGTCACCAAATTTTGATGAAAATTCACAAACTAGTTGAATCTTACTCTAAGACAAATCTGGTAGAAATTTGATTGTAAAATTAAGCTGGAGCCGGCAGCTACGGCAATTTTGGTGTGTAGAATTTTGCAAATTTGCTCTTCAAAATAAAGCTTTTTGCCCTATAACTTTCACTGAAGTCATCAAATCAAAATAAAATGCCTTTGATAAATGGGTCTTAATATAGGCAATATTCACTAGGAATCTGGTTCAAAAATCACGTTAGGGTTCCCAGCTGTGTTTATTTTTGTATTTCTTGCCACATCTTTACTAAGCGATTTTATCATAAAATTTGCATATGGTAATGGTCTTTCAGTGGTAATAAACAACGAATATTGAAAATTCAAAAATTTGAAAAGTTTTGAGAATAGTAATCCTAAATTTCTTTGTGCCCCTATAAATTTTAACGCTGTCGTCGAATCGAAACGAAATTCGCAGGGAAGGTTGACTTTAATGCGTAGCAGATTTGATATATTTTTGGTTTTGTTGCCAGCAAAGGATTACGAGCACGAGGCTTTCTTGTCATTTTCGTATCAATAAATGCTCGTTAATTATTTATATGACGAAAATCTACAATGAAAATAAGTAACCAAAGTTTGAATTTTTCAAGCTCTGGAAATTTTTCGAATGCCAGCTCCAAACATCTTTCTATCCCTCTAACTTTCGATAAATTCATCGAATGGAAACAATATCTACTCGTATATGGTAGGTTGGTTTTGGCGTGAAGCAGTTGTGGAAGACTTTTAGTTGTAGTGCTGGTAAAAAGTTACAAGCACTGAACATTTTCTTCATTTATCTTACTGGATATTTTCAAAGTTTTGTAGCATAAGCAAACAATATTGAATATAACTAGCAAGTATTCAAAAGTCTTGTTTTTTTTAAATCCATGCAAGTGGTAGCCCTGAAAACCTTGCCACCCTGTGGATTTCATTCTGGTGATCAAAGTGGTAAACAGCCCTCGAAACAGGCTGACTGTAATAAAGCTGATAGAACATACATACACTCAAAATCTGCACGATTCCTCTACTGTTCATCGAACATTTATGTATCTAGCCGTAATGGAACGCTAGAATTTTTTAGCTTATAAGCCACTTTTCCGGATCTGTATTTCACAGTTACAGATATAAATCGAGGAACAAACTTTGCAGCAAATCACTCTACTGTGGTGCTCACCACGAAATTTCGGAAGAAAACTCGCTAACATTTGGAGAAAAAGAATGGTCTGAGTTATTAGTTCACTCAATTTAGGTCAGGCTCTGTGCCAAGTGTTTTCTGAGTAAGGCGTACTTTGAGTCTTGTAGTATAGGATGATAGAGAGTTGTGCAATAAGCCGGAAAAAATCTTGAAATACCTAGCGAAAGCAAGAAAATGATTGCATTTCATCTGCCATGATCAGATCTTATGTAAGCTTTTGACAAATTAGTCCATTTCAAAGCATTCGCTTGTTTTGTACACCGGAAAGAAGCAATGGTTAGCGCCATAGTTCTCCATCAGCTGAGCGAACGCTAAAGAAACTAACTGGACACCGTTGGCTGAGTAAATCCATTCGGGTAGTTCAGACCTCTTGGCACGAGCATGAGCCACACACATTTCCAGTATTGGTCCACATCCAGAAACAGGTTGGTATTCCTAGCTTCGAGCGATGATATAGACCTAAGCAGTGACTTTTTACAGATTTCCCACGCTGGGCGCCACTTATTGCGAGACCCGATTCAGCATTCAAATTGAATTTAGCTAATTTTCCACTCATCTTCATTTTCTTTCTTTTTATTTGTTAACTACGTACAACAACCTTTGAAACACCTACTACGACTGCTAACTCCGCACACTCTACTCATCATCCGCTATCCGCATCCAGTCAGCATGCTAGTTCCTTTCACATAACTCAAACGTTGTGGTATTTCAGGCCTAAAACACACGCCCACCTCTGCATAGCCAACATGGATGGCTATCAAACGTAGGAATAAATATTTTCGTTTTTAAATTAATTTTAATTAGTTTTTCCTAATTGTTTCTTATAAATTATAATTTTTATTTTTTAGATAACCCCTGGCCATAGAAAATGCATGTGATTAGTCCAGAAAGATTCTCAACAATATTAAAATGGAGATAAGTGGCAAATCTTTCAATATCCGGTTTTTCTGACAAATTGCTGGTGCTAACCCTTAAAATCTTTGGAGCTGGGTAAATAAGCGATTTGGCCAATTCCGCTCTGAGAAATGCTAGCATTGAAATTTCCTCTTTTTCCGAAAATTTGTCTTTCTATTGGTATTTACCTATGCACTTGAGTTTTTTCTAAAATATAAAATTGATTGAGTTGCATCATTCAATTTTATTATATCATTCCTTTAGAACCAAATATCTTGCGGATCTATGAATTAATAAATACTGAAATAAATTACAAAAACAATAGACAGAAATAAGAAAAATGTTAAGTAATCGTCCGCAAACGTTGTTATTTTTGAAAAATTTGCGAACTCGTTAAGTGCGCCTGAATACATGTATGTACAGTTCACTCATGTATGCCTCAAATAATGTACTGAAGAATTATTAGTTGTCTTATTCTATTCAGAGTAATGCTACGGTCAGACATCGCTACTTTTTGCGCTGCGCAGCACAAAAAACTGCGTTGACAGAAAGTAGCGATGTGTGATCAATGTAGAAACCTTGAAAACTGCGCCTGCAGCCAGACTGCGATCGCAACTTGCAGCCTAAAAAGTAGCGATGTATGAAGAGCTTTTCAATGAGTTGCAAGTGCAGCAAAAAAATATTGATTTGGTTGAAACTTTGCTGCGGCTGCATCTGCAGCTTTTCGTTTTGTTATTGCCGATTCAATTAGTGCCTTGAAAAGTGACAGTAGGTCTGTTCCCGCACTTTCAGTAACTGAATTTTACTGAATTTTCCTGAATCATGTGGTGAGGAATTTCATGAAAAGTACGGGAACGCTCTCATTGTGTTTCCTGAAAATTGACAACCGAAAGTGTCAGTTTTCGGTTTTTGGGAGAACAATAGTGATTATAAAGTCATCCTAAGCGGTAATAAATTATCGCCACATAAATATTCGACCTTCATTGCAACATTACGCAAAAAATATGTTGCTTGCCGCGCGCATTTGAAAATATTTACTCCGTCTGACACTTTTCAGTATTTTTCAGTAGCTCAGGCCCTACTGAAATTTACTGAAAGAGGGGAAGTTTTCAGTTTTCAGTAAAACGGAGTACGGGAACAGCTTCATTGCAATTAATCGCGATTAATCGCAATTAATCGTAGTACGGGAACAGACCTAGTATTTTGTGTACGGTAGTGAGCAATATTAATATTTATTACGGTATATATTTCAAAATTTGTAAATGGTAGAATATTAATTTTGTTCAACCAAATAGGATATGGCTAAATACAATTGGACGAAAGACACAGTATCTTTGATTGAAGGAAGAGCATTTTTAATTAAGAGAAGTTATGGGCGATACGGTTTATTCTAATTATAAGTCTATTTTATAGCTATTTTGCAAAATCTAACTTAAATATTAAAAACTGATAAGTAAAATTTACGTAAATCATTCTATTCTAATGTTTCAAAACAAATTTGTTTAAATTTGTTTAAATAATTGCAGGAAGAGAATCGTTCACTTGGGCTTATTTATTTTCACATCCAAGTTGCTTTTTTTTATTAAAGGAGTCACCAGTTGTAGAAGTTCATCAAAATCACTACCCGATATTCTCAAAAAGTTTTTATAAAATGTTTCGTCATCTAAACGCAATTCATTTAACAAACAATGCACAGCTCTATAGTGTTCTCTATTTGCGATCCATGTCCTCACCCAGCAACTTCTGCTTTTACTTTTCTTTTTTCGTTTATTTAAAACTATAACTAAACAAGCCGCAGCCAGCACTTCTGGATCATCGAAATACATACTAAACAACTGGTTGAAACTTTATAACAAACTGAATAGTAAAATACTGCAACAGAGGTTGGGCGCAGCAAAAACTGCGAGTTATGTGTGAACACCTTTGCAGTTTTCTTCGCAAGAAGTTGCAGCTACCCGGTTGCGCGCAGTAAAAGTAGCGGGTTGCACCCACTATGTGTGAACAGAGCTAGCAGTTTTTGTTTCTGCAACCTAAAAACTGCGCAGTAAAAGTAGCGATGTCTGACCGAAGCTTAATGCTTGAGTGAACTCAAGTGAACTTGAGTGAACAACAATATAGTTGTCTTCTTCTTCTGCAATTCTTTTCCTTTTCCTGGCTGAAATTTTGTTAACTGCTTCAGCTGAACCGATATCGCTAGGAGTATTCTGCACTTCTTCTCCATCCAAATTATTTTTTTCCCTCTGAAATAAATGTATTGAAGGTTAACATTTTCTTGCACATATTTATTTCAGATGCCTAATACAGAAAACGAATGGATAGAAATAGCCGAAGACTTTGAACGAAAATGCAAATTCCCAAATTGGATTGGTGCTATAGACGGGAATCATGTCCAAGTTAAAGCACCAGCAAACTCAGGAGGTCTTTATTTTAACTACAAAAGAACACATAGCATCGTTTTACTGGCATTACGGGACGCAAATTATAAATTTATTTATATCAATGTAGGTTCGTCAGGACGAAATAGTGATGCCGGTGTTTATGCCACTTCTGAGTTATCAAAGGCGCTCGAAAATAAAATATTAAGTATTCCAAATCCAAAACCGATGCCTAGAAGAATAAAAGCCATTCCATTTATGGTAGTCGGAGATGATGCGTTTCCTATGAAAGCATATTTAATGAAACCATTCAATGCCAAAAATTTGAGCATTTCTGAAAGAATATGTAATTATCGGATATCTCGTGCTTGAAGAATCATTGAAAATATTTTTGGAATATGTTCAGCTCGATTTCGAGCTCTTAAACGATCTATGGAATTGCCACCAAACACAGCGGAAAAAGTAGTTTGGGCTATTTGTGTAAATCATAATTTTATGTCTAAAACATCATCAAAATCAATGTATGCTCCAACAGGAACTTTCGACATAGAGAATGAGAACGGAACATTGACGCCAGGCTCTTGGAGACAAGAAGCATCTAGCTTTGAACCACTTGAAAGAGATTTACAACGAAATCCGTCTTTAGTAGCAAAAGATGTTTGTGAAGAGTTGAAAGAATATTTTTGTAAAGAAGGCGAAATATCTTGGCACCGATTTTATATATAAAGTTTATGGTTTTTACTATTAATATTTGAATAAAGTAACTTACTTACCAAAGAAACTGTATTTTTCCCTTCTACATTATGACGAAACATAAAACTCATCGCATCGAAGAATTCCCACTTTGATTAATATTTTTTTGATAAACCACTGCCTGACTTCACATTCTTAATTTTTGTTTTTTCCTTGGAATATTGTGCTCGTAAAGTATTTTCTTTTTAACTTCTTCAACCGGGACATCTATTTCACTGGCTATTTCATTTAGTGCAATATTTCTCCTCCTCACAACATTCCATATACATTCTCTTCCTACAATCAAACATAATAGTTTGTGGACTATATCTTTCGTCCAATTGTTTTTAGCCATTTCCTATTTTGTTAAACAAAATATATATTCTACCATTTACAAATTTTGAAATACTTACCGTAAAAAAATATTAAAATTGCTGTCACTACCATACACACAATACTGACACTACTCAAGGCACTAACTGAATCGGCAATAACAAAACGAAAAGCTGCAGACGCATCCGCAGCAAAGTTTGAACCAAATCAATATTTTTTTGTTGCACTGGCAATTCATTGAAAAGGTATTCATACATCGCTACTTTTTAAGCTGCAAGCTGCAACCGCAGTCTGGCTGCAGACGCAGTTTTCAAGGTTTCTACATTGATCACACATCGCTACTTTCTGTCAACGCAGTTTTTTGTGCTGCGCAGCGCAAAAAGTAGCGATGTCTGACCGTAGCTTAAGTAATTTCAACCGCTCAGCCATCAATTTAAATCTCTATGCTCTTTCGGCCAATGAAAACCAGCTTGAATTTGAACTAAGAATCCGTCCAGCTTCATTTATATTTCATCTAGAAACGCTGGAAACAAGTCGCATGTGAACTTAAAACTTTAAATCAAATAAATTTCGAAAAGTAACAGATCACTTTTCCGCTCTCCACAATCAAAACAAATACCAAAACACATTGAATGCATGTACAACTCAATGAAATATTGATTTCATTTGTCATTGACTCATAGAATTCTTAGCAAACTTTATCACATCACGTACCAACTGAGAATGCTAACGTTATTTCCAATAAGTGGAGCTGTTTTGGAAGTTGTTGCTATTGTTTTCCTTATTGGCCCGGATCGTATTGCTATGATCGCATGCTTCCGGCATAAGACGAATTCGATCGAATCGATTCCCGCATCGTAGGTACATTTTGTATCCTTGTTGACTTTACTTCCCTGCCGCGTTCATACCAAGCTTTGTTCCGGTCACTTTCGGTGAAGTTTCATTTTGACCATATATTCGCCATTTAACAACATTGCTAACTGCTCGGCATGCTGGTTGCTGGACGTCAATGTATGTATGTATAATATAAGTGGGTACATGTTTCTTAATTTGTTTGTATGTTGTAGTTATAGTTATATGTTTGACGATGTTTTATTTGCTTCTGGATATTTAAGTTGCTCTCAACTTGTCAATAGTCCTGACAAATATTATTGTTTCCTGGAATGCGGGCTCTGAACACCGATGTATTTGCACATACCCAGTATGCCTGTTGACTATGTACATAATTGTTGGTGCTGGGCTATTTCAAATGTCCACAATGCTCAGTTACACAAGTACGAAATTAAGCTTGAGCTAGTATTTGCACACAAACATAGATATATGGGTTTTACGAGAAACATTTATAGCACTTTTCGTGGTGACAAAGGGTGAAAGTAATTAATTTGAGCGAATTTCCGTAAACGGAAATTAAGGTTTGGCAGATTTATTTTAATTAATTACAGATTACGTAGCTCAGGAATAGAGCAAAGGTTATATGCAAGGTCAAATGGAGCAGGTGTAGCAATTTCAGGAGCTGTGAATAGACGAAATAACTATCTAAGCTTGTAGGATGGCTATCCTCTGCTAGCTTCTGAAGGCTACGTTGCAAGCATATGCTGGGGAAAATAAAATAATTTCGAAGAAAATGCTGATTTTTCCGCCCTTTTCATGACGTCAGTATAATTTAAGCATATTTTATGCGCTTTGAGCCGGACATGTAAACAAACTACTTCGGAAATTTATACCAACACAAATTACACATGTGATGAAGTTTATTTAAGTTTGACAAAACTTGGGGCACTATGCGCCCCAACCACAGTTTCAGGGTTAAAATAAAACATCATTCAATGTATTGTCAGCAAGCGGAAGCAGCTAATGCTTTCAGTAGTTTCAGTAATATGGTTGTAACTGAGTGCAATTAGCGTACACTTTTATATTCTCTTTCTCCATTTCTCGAATTATATCAACAGAAAAATTCAGTAGGTTTTCCTCCTGACCACGTAATTCGATCGAGATGAAATTTCAACTTTTCAGGAGATATTCTTGCGAATAAGTTCAAGGTTTTTCTTTGAACTTACAATAAAAAACTGGAGCGCATCAGAACCGTTGGAAAACCGATTTTCGAACAAATTATTTTTGAATGAATAGAAAATGTGGAAATACGTAATAAACTTTTTTGTAGTATCATATCAACCAAAGCAGAAAGCAAATAGATGAAAAACACTGTTTTATGGCTACATATAGGATTTCATCGAAAATTTCAGCGATAAAACGATGTTAGGGGCTGCCATCCTAAAAATTTCGACAACTTGGAAAATTTAAACATTGGCTGTTTAATTTTGTTGTAAATGCTATGCATGAGAATATACATATAAGAAAAGCATATTTTGATGCAATATTTACAACAATGTATGGTGCTGGCAACCCTATGCTAGCAGCACAGCCAAAAATATACCAAATCTGCTTCACGTTAAGTTAAACCAACTCTGTGAACTTCATTTCGATTGAATTACTGGAAGTTATAGGAGTGACAAGAATTTCAGGGTAACCATCTGCAAAACTTTTGAAATTTTCGAACCTTAAATGTTTGTTGTTAATTGTCATTGCATTTGAAAATTTAATGACAACATCGCTTAGTAAACAAAAATTACAATAAAGTTTTAAAATTTAGCATAGCTGCCAGCTCTTTCATGGTTTTTCAAGGAAATTCGTACGAAATGTGGCTTTTAATTATAATTATTTAATTGTTAATTAACTGTTACAAAATGTGGCTTCATTTACTAAATGAATTTCATTTTGATTTCATGACTGCATCGGAAGCTATAGGGAAAAAAGCTTTATTATGCTGAGCAAATTTTCAAGATATATGACGCAAAAATTACTATAGGCGGCAACTCTATCAAAATTTTTCAACCAAATTTTTAACAAATTCGGCTTAAAACAAGTTCCAACTAGTTGGCTAATTTCGTTGAAATATGTTGGCTAAATCGAAATCTATGGGCCAAAAAGGAGTTTTTTTCTCAGTGATTTATCAAGACGGCACCACTACTACAGGATTGCCCGCATTTCAAAATCAAATATAACAGACTTGGTCCTATATAATACTTACATGTTTTGGAGATTTCATATTAATCGGATTATCCGGTCATCAGTTCTGCTGAACAGAAGTTTCGAGTGCTGAAAATATAGATAATTTGGTGATGGGTTGCCGTTTTTGTGCAATAAATTGAATTTCTTTTCAAAAACCGAAATGAGTTCAGGAGGGACGTTGAATTGAAGGGTTTTTGTCACGTGCCTGCCGTAACTACAAGGTTATCTGCACAGTCTTAAAAGTCCATGTGTGTATAGTTTTAGCTCACATCAATATGCTCTATAAATTTCGCGATGATCCAATGTCTCCGTCTGAAGTTATGACAAATCGAAATTTGAAAAAAAATCCTTATCAACTTTTAGGCACTCAACGCTCACATAGAGTTCATAATTTCTAATTCCTTATCATGAGCAAGCATAGAACATAATTGATATTCATTTTCACTTGTTATTTTGAACAAAAATGTACTCTACATAGACATATGGGGGTACCCAAAATGGGGGTATTAAAATGCCTGCCACCGCCAAAGGGTTAAAGATTGAAAATATAAGCCTGCCAACGCTATTAAGGTAAATGGAGAGCATTACAGGAGGATAGTAACCAACTTTCTGTGGCAAAAAAGTGCAGACATTCGATTGGGAAAACCATTGGTTTTACCAAGGGGGCTTTCATATCAAGTGGGCTTTCATATAAGCTTTTTAAGCGATGTAAATTGGCCACTGCAGAGTTGTGAAGGTGTCGGTTAGGATCAGTGCAATCTCAACAATCTAGCAAAAATATACGAACTTAAAAACAATATTTGGCGAGCCATTCGTGAGATACATCACGAGAAGAAACAATTACTGAAAAATTGAGCCGGCATGACTGGCCTCTGGTAGGTCAACTGAGGTAGTCACTTGAAAATGATTGCTTTTAAGCACTAATTGGAAAGTTTTAATTTTAACTTAAGTAAGAATTTTTGAAAAGTTAATAGGGGCTACGTTATTGTGTTGATTTGAAAAGCCCTGGATTCCAACCTATAAACAGGGACCTAACAATTTTATATTTTAAATTAAACGCATTTTGCAACTTTTTTTTCAATCAATCAACGTCAAAACGTTAGTCAAAATTCAGATTTTTATTATGGTGAAGCTAATAACCGAGAAATAGTTGGTAATTTTTAAAATTTACCTCTGAAATTTTGAGTTGGTGATCGCCTCCTCCTCTTTTTGGTCGTAATTATCGTCCCTTCAGACAGGCTGCTCGTGCCACAGAAAATAAATTACCGACAATATCGCAGCCGTATGTTCTTTAGTTTAAAATGAGAAAAATCAGTCGACTCCACGGGAATTTGTCTCTTCATCTTTCTAGGCTAGGCTATGAGGTTGCTGCTTTATTATTAGTCAAACTGCCATGTCTGGTGTACCTAATCTTTGCATTGCTCAATCTAATAAACCACTTTATCCGCCCAGGTTTCATTTTCGACTCAAATTACATGTTTTTCTACCTTTCAGAGGAAGTTTTTATTTATCAATTTACTTAGATATTGTAAATTTGGTCATTAATTTATTATTTTATAATATTTTGTAGTCCAGTGCATCAACCAGCTAATTACTCCTTTATTCATAATTTTCAACAAGTCACTGTCATTAGGCGTCTTTCCATCCTCCTTCTTATCTTACGCCTGTTTTCAAAAGCGGTGACAAACGATCAGTTGATAACTATCGAGGCATCGCTATTCTCTCTGTGATCCCCAAACTCTTCGAGAAGCTGGTTTGTGATACACTAACACCTATCATAGACCCTCTTCTTAACGAACAACAGCATGGGTTTCGCAAAGGAAGGTCAACCACCACCAATCTCATGATCCTAGTATCAGACGTTCTCTGTGAAATGGAAAAAGGAAACCAAGTTGATGCGATCTATACTGATTTTAGCAAGGCCTTTGACAGGGTCGACCATCAGATTCTGTCACATAAGTTAAGAAATATTGGCATATCTGGCTCCCTACTCAAATGGCTCATATCCTATATTCGCGATAGAACACAGATGGTTAAATTTCAAGGGGCACTGTCCAAAACAATTTCTGTGCATTCTGGAGTCCCACAAGGCAGTCATTTGGGCCCCCTGCTCTTTAATATATTTATCTCCGATCTATCTCGGATTTTATCTGATATTCCCCATCTCTTCTATGTTGATGACTTGAAAATGTATCACACTATCAAGACCCCCTCTGACGTTTCTTTTGTCCAGTCGAAGCTTGATTCCCTTGAGCAGTGGTGTAATCTGAATAAACTTTATCTCAACGTTGGTAAGTGCCACTTGATAAATTTCTCCCGAAAGAATATTGTTATGGCTAACTCTTACTACCTTAACAACAATGAGCTTAAAATTGTTGATTATGTCACAGACCTCGGAGTAATTTTGGACAACAAAATGCGTTTCAACCGGCAATATGATGTAGTCTTATCCAGAGCTAACAAGCAGCTAGGGTTTATTAAGAGGCGTGCTAAAGAATTCAAGAACCTTTGCGTCACCAAAACCCTATTTACATCACTGGTGCGGCCTTTACTTGAATACGCTTGCATAATTTGGAGCCCAAATTTTGTTACTCACTGTGAAAGACTAGAATCGGTGCAGAAACAATTTTTACTCTTTGCATTGAGAGACGTCTACAATCCACTAGATTTTCATAATATCCCCTCTTATGAGCACAGACTTAAACTTTTAAATCTAACGACTCTAGCCTCAAGAAGATTGGTAGTTAGCGCTTGCCTTACGTTTGATATCATTAATGGAACGGTAAAGATAGGAGCCCTATCGAACAAATTTACAATTAACAACCAAGCTGGGCGCACTAGGCATACACGTCTTCTGAGGGAATATCAGCACCCCACAGGCTACGGGTATAATGAACCCATTAGTAGATGTTGTCGAGTATTTAACAGTATAAGCCAGCACTACTCTCCAGGTATTTCCAAATATACCTTCAAAAATAACTTGACAAAGGCTTTATTAACATCATAGTCCAGCTATTACCCTTCCTTAATTGCCTGAAGAAAATATAAGTTAAATGTTTTCATTATACTGTAATTATAGGATTTAATGTTTTATTGTCATAAGTATTTAATATTATGTTTCTGTCTTAATTGCATAGATACATATTGTGTTTTGATGCCTTGCTTGGCAAATAAATAAATAAATAATTTAATTATTTGGGAATCTAATATCCGATGCTTGAGTTTTCGAGCAAATAGAGCACCAGACACTAGTGTATAACTCCGTGAAGGTATCTCAGTTAATCACAATGATTTACATTGATTGTCATTGTTGATTGTGATTTATCAACATTTATCAACATGGTATTACTTAATCGTTTTTGTAGTTCCGGGGCATTTGTAGAGAAAAAAACATATGTGGAAAAAAATTGATGTAGCTTTCAAAAGCTCTTTTTGTCTATTAATGTAAATCAGTCTTTCAATGTAAATAAATGTTGCTGTCCAACTGTAAGCGAAATAAACCAGATGAACTTATGATACAAAAAATTCAGAAAATGTTCCGTAGAAATTAAAAAAACCCTAGCGCATCAGAACCGCTAGAAATACTAATGTTCGAAGAACAGTAGAGGATTTGTGCAGATTTTGAGTGTATTATTATATATTGTCTTATATATGATTAGCTCAATTGTTGTTATTGTCTTATATATTACATATTGTATGTATTGTCATATATATTGTTATATATTGTGTATTCGCGATGTGAATACTTAATGCAAGCATTTATTGGTACGAAAATAACAAAAACACCTCGTGCTAGCAGTCCTTTGCTAGCACCGAAACCAAATATAAGTCATATCTGACTCACGTTGAAGTCAACCTGAACGAATTTCGTATTGATCCGATCACTGCATTGGAAGTTATAGGGATACAAAAAAATTTAGGTCTACCATTGGCAAGAACTTTCAAACTTTCTAGATCTTAGTATTTGGTGTGTATTTTCACTACAAGACCACTACGATTTTATGTCAAAAATTACAAAAACAATCTTAGCTGGCAACCCTATCATTGTTTTTCAAACTAGATTTCTACTGAATATTGTCTACAATAATTTAAATTTGCCAAATGAATTTCGTTATAATACCATGACTGTACTGGAGGCTATAGGGCAAAGAGCTTTATTCAAATAAAATAACATTATATAAACAACATGGTGCAGTTGCACCAATTTTTGACGATTCTAAAAGCATATAGTTATATAACTTAGATGTTTTGCTTTTATATAATCTTTTAGTGCTTTTATATAATCGAAGTCGTTTGTCATAAATTATGCTAATTATAGAAGGGGGATGATGCAGATGAATAAGCTAATAAACTAAGATTCAAGTAACAAACAATAAAATTTCCAAAACTAGGAACATTTAAATATCGGTTGCTTATTTTATTGTAAATGGTTTGCTTATGAATAGAAAATGGAAGCATCTGTTGGTGCCATATTTGCGAAATTGTCCGGTGCTGGCAATCATGTGCTAGCACCATAGGTGCTTCACGTTGTGTTAAACCCAGCCTATGAATTTCGTTTCGGTTGAATGGCTGCGCTGTAAGTCATAGGAGTGAATTAAATTTTAGAGTTACCATCGTACAAACTTTTTACATTTTTGAAACATAAATATTTGTAGTTAATTGTCATTGCAGGATGAGGATCATGACAACATCGCTCGATGAAAAAATGTCAATAAATTACGAAATTCATCATAGCTGGCAACCCTTTCACGTTTTTTCAACAAAATTCCTACAGAATTAAAAACGCAACAAGATATGCTTTTCACATGAATTTCGTTTTGATTTCATCACTGCATCAGAAGTTATAGGGAAAAAACCTTTATTTTGCTGAGCAAATTTACAATATTTAGGAGACAAAAATTGCCGTAGCTGGCATCCCTATACTAATTTAATCTATCTTGGAGTAAGGTTAACCTACTGCGTGAATTTTGTTAAAATCTGGTGGCTAAATCGGAAGCTATAGGCGAAAAACCATTTTTTTTTCAGTGATTTTTCCAAATGGCACCACTGCCACAGTGTTGCTCGTTTTTCAAAATCACTTCTATCAAACCTGGTCCTAGCTAATTTCAATATGTCCTGTAAATTTCATATTGACCGCATTATCCGATCGTCAGTTCTCGTACACAGAAGTTTTGAGTGCTGAAAATAGAGATAATTTGATCACGGGCTGCCGTTCTTGTTTACCGCGGGATTTTGAAATATTTTATTTGACTTGGTGGAAAAAAGTCAAAATTTATCAATAATTTGAATTTATTTTCAAAAACCCAAAATCTTTCAGGAAGGTCGATGATTTGAAGGACTTGTGTTCAGGAGCCTGCTGTAGCTATGAAGTTGCCCGCAAAGTCCATGTGTGTAAAGTTGTAGTCTATATCAATACGCTCTGGAAATTTCACGATGATCCGTTGTTATTCTTAGAAACTATGACAAATCGAAATTTGAAAAAAAATCCTTGCCTACTTTTAGGCACTCAGCGCCTACACAAGGCTCAAAATTTCCACTTCTTTATCATAAACAAACTTAAAACATAATACGTTTTCATTCCTAATACTTTTTTTTAACGAAAATTTATACTGCTTGGAAATATAGGAGCACCTGAAAATTCACTTAAATGCCCGCCGTCGCCAAAAGAATTAAGATATCTGAATTCTAGCAAAACATGGACCTACCTACTATATACGTTTATGTTCTCCACAAATTTCAGCTCAATCGGATCGGCCACTCCAGAGATTATCCCCCTTAACCATTTTGCATATATATATATATATATATATATATATATATATATATATATATATATATATATATATATATATATATATATATATATATATATATATATATGACGAATTTTCGGCGAAGCGATTTTAATACTAATGTTCTTCGAACATTAGTAAAAATATACTCTATGCAATTTATCTCAAACGGGTTTGGTCATTTCATCATCGTAGCCAGGTCCTAAGTATCAATAATTATTATTATTTTCTTTTTTGATTTATCTCATGTGATGTGGTCATAGTAGAAACAAATGAAAAGGTTTTGCTCTGATATATATTTTTCATATTCAGGTTGCTCGAGTGTAGATTACAATTAACATTAATTCATCTCATATTTTTGTTCACAGGAGGCATCCTTATATACTTATATTTGAACCAACAATTGTTCACTCTGGTAAATAGTTTAGTCAAATATAAATTTACATTAGCTGTAACTCGGATATTGATCAAACGAAAAACCTTTTAATTATATGTAAAATTCATCCATTGTACAAACAATTTCGTCCTGAGACCAATCGTTGATTTTCAATCAATCTTTCCATTACATTTAACATGGAAACCCATTAATCAAAGGTTGTTAATTGTACCCTTTCGTTATCCAAACCCGACGTCAAAAGTGTCCGTCCTTCAGGGCATATGATTTGCCTAGACTTTTCAAAGGACGCCAGTAGCCACAACACAGATCGAGTGACTAAAAATAATTGAAGCATTGCCGTCACCCAAGTAATTAATTAATTATTTGTCTAAGTGGAATCAAATGGAAAAACTCGAATAGAATATCAGTTTGTAGGTGAATAACACCATGTTAACCAAAATCATCACATCGACTGAATATAATAGGAACATGTGTCTCTATTGCTTAATATAAGCTGCAGTTTCAAGATTTACAACACATTGATATAAAAGCGGTTATTCCTACATGCGCCGCAAGCGGTAAATAATATTGCTAGTTTCTATTTTGGTCGTTCAATAAAATTACATACATACACCTGTATTGAAAGGTGGCCCAATTTTTTTCTATGCTCCATAAAGGTATAGATTTTGGTCCACCAAACAAAACATGCTCAGTGAGCCGTGAGCATAACACATGTAGTATACATCTATGTAGAATTCATGCAGTACACATCTAATATTCGAATATATGTATACTCCCCCGCTACAACGATGATGATGAGCCACAAAAGTATGTATTTATTCAAAATTTTGTACGGCATCGTAAATGGCTTTCAAGTTTATACGAAAAAGTTTTTGTCCGAACAAATAAAATGTTTTGCAGAATAATATGGTGTGTTGATAAGGGTTTGTCATTGTGGATATGAAATAGGAAACATTGAATATGAAATAGGAAACATTGGACGTGAAATGGAAAGCCCCTTTGTTTGGGTTTGAAACTTTCTCATGGTTTCCGAGTCGGCAGAGTTTACCTATTGTGAAACTTATTCGAAATTAGGCTCTGCTTGATGATAGCTTGCGTTGACAGCAAAATCTTTTCTTATGGTGATGAGTAGTTTTTTTTTTGTATAGGAAAGCCGAATTAATATAGAAAAGCGAACTGTTTCTAATATCACATGATTTCAGATTATGTGTAGGTCTAGACATTCTTTGACATAAATATGTATGCAAAATGTGTTGTTTCTTTTCTGAGGAAACTTGCGCCCATTGTGGGTATTAAGCAAAAATAAAAAATATAAAAATAAGTGGACTATATTTCATCATCAGCAAATAAGTCGCATTTTGATGGCAAGAGTGGCGCACAAAAGAAGTTTTATTAAATAAACATGAACTGAACTGAAAAAACAAAATCAATAAATATAGCATTGCTTAACCTTAAGGTTAGGGGGTACGGATGGCTCGCTAAAGAGAGGATTTGATGGATAATTTGAAAATCGTAGGGGAATATAGATTGTTTATGGTGTTCAATAGCCTGCAGTATCTATTTATCGGTTCATTAGCCGAATATGTAGTCGAATGTGAATATTCTTCTAGCATACGATTGGACCTGGTGTAACTTAAAGGGATATTTATCACAATTTTACTATTCAGGAATTCAAATTCAACTCTAATGGCGTTGAATGTGAAGCAGGCCAATATCACCATTCTTCTGGAGGCAAGTGTCAATAAGTTTAAATGACCCAGACGAATCTCATAAGAATGTAGGTTATTAAAATCATAAAAGTTGTACAATTCTCTCAAGGTTAAAAGTAAAAATTGCCTTTGTATTGACTCGAGTCTGTCACTGTGGGTTTCAAAAGCGGCATTCCAGCTTATGCAAGCGTATTCAAGAATAGAACGTACAAGTGAAGTCTATAAGGATCTTGTGACCCACAAGTTACGAAATTCTTTGGAACGTTTTGTGATTAAGCCTAGCTCTTTGTTGGCCCGGGAAAGTATTTTATCATATGATAAGGTGATGCATTGTCTTTCATCTAAGATAACGCTGATGTGAACAATGCTATCAACTGGAGCTAGCAAATTACCGCTGAAGAAGTACGTATTGTGTGTGGCCGTGCATTTTCAGGAAAAACTAATAATCTGGCATTTATCAATGTTGAGAGAGAAAGAGAGAGCTTGTTTACATTGCACCAATTATCGAGTGAATCAAACTTGGATTGGACAAAGAGGGCATCAAATTTAGTTTCAATGATCTGATAAGCTTTGAAATCGTCTGCATAAAGTGAAGGACGTCAGGTAGGACGTCAGGTAGGTCGGAAATAAATAGGTTAAAATAAGTAGGCCAAGTGGTACCTTGTGGCACACCAGAGGTAGCAGTAGCGTTTTTCAACAAAAGTCCTTCAAATTTTGCACATTGTGTTCGATTGCAAATTTCTAAAGCTTTAGAATTAACGTAGGGTGGTAAACTCTGTCAAACGCCTTACTGAAGTCAGTGTAGACTACGTCAATTTGGTATCACTTTTCCACTTTACACAGAACGTCTGCGATTAGAACAACCAATTTCGTGGTAGTTGAGCAAAATTTTCTAAAGCCATGTTGTTGCTTGTTCAGACTGGAAACAACAAGCGAAGAAAGTTTATCGTTGACCACTTTTTCGGAAAGCTTCGGAATTGAAGACAAAATGGCAATGTCCCTATAATTTGTTGCTTGCTTTTGTTCTTACTAATGTTCGAAGAACATTAGTATTAAAATCGCTTCGCCGAAAATCGTCATATATATATATATATATATATATATATATATATATATATATATATATATATATATATATATATATATATATATATATATATATATATATATATATATATATATATATATATATATATATATATATATATATATATATATATATATATATATATATATATATATATATATATGTATATATATATATATATATATATATATATATATATATATATACATATATATATATATATATATATATATATATATATATATATATATATATATATATACATATATATATATATATATATATACATATATATATATCAGCAAAATGGTTAAGGGAGATAATCTCTGGAGAGGCCAATCCGATTGAGCTGAAACTTTCGGAGGACATAGATGTATATAACAGGTAGGTCCATGATTTGCTAGAATTCAGATATCTTAAACCTTTTGGCGGCGGCGGGCATTTAAGTGAATTTTCAGTTACTCCTATATTTCCAAGCAATGTAAATTTTTGTTAAAAAAAAGTAATACGAATGAAAACTTATTATGTTTTAAATTTGCTTATGATAAAGAAGTGGAAATTTTGAGGCTTGTGTAGGCGCTGATGATGAAATTTCGACTTGTCATAACTTCAAAGAAAAACAATGGATCATCGTAAAATTTTTAGAGCGTATTGATGTAGACTAGAATTTAACACACATGGACTTTCAAGACTGTGCGTCATAGCTACAGCAGGCTCCTGAACAAAAATCCGTCAAATCATCTAGTCTCCTGAAAAATTTTTGATTTTTGAAAATAAATTCAAATTATTGATAAATTTTGACTTTTGTCCAGCAAGTCAAATAAAAATTTCAAAAATTCCGCGGTAAACAAGAACGGCAACCCGTGATCAAATTACCTCTATTTTCAGCACTCAAAACTTCTGTTCACTAGAACTGACGATCGGATAATGCAGTCAATATGAAATCTACAGGACATGTTGGTGTTAACTAGGACCAAGTTTGATAGAAGTGATTTTGAAAAAAGAGCAACACTGTGGCAGTGGTGCCATTTGGAAAAATCGCTGAAAAAAAAACTGGTTTTTGGACTATAACTTCCGATTTAGCCACCAGATTTT